>CM040426.1:157696213-158008131 GCA_022702705.1 Papilionanthe hookeriana x Papilionanthe teres
TTACTTAATTTTTATGCATGAATCTTTATTTAAGAAAAGTTTTTCAAGAAGATCTTTTTCTTGTAAATAATCTATGAGATCTTAATATAATAAACTTCTATTATTTTCAAAATGGATGAAAAATTTGAAATCTTATGATTTGGTAGTTGAATATTCTTTAAATTCTTAAAATTAAACCTAGTTAGTGAAATTGGGTTAATAATTTACTAAAGACTTTATAAAATAAAAAATTATAAGGAATCTTAAATATTTATCTTTTATTCCAAATGTTTATACATTATATATAGTAAAAAGGGTTACTTGAGGACAAGTAACATTTAAGTTTGGGGGATTTTGATCCATAAAAAAAATATACCTATTTTTATGCCTTGATTTTTATCAATTTCTAAGGATATTATGCTTTAATGAAAGGTATTTTTGTGTTTTTGGATGTAGGTGATGTAAAAATGTTCAAAAAAAGGAAAAAGGGTGAAAAAGGAGCAAAAAGGAGCAAAAAAGGAGCAAAATACAAGAATTATAAAAAATTATGGCCTGGCGCCTAGGCGCCAGAAGTTGGCGCCTACACGCCAGACTCGATACAGAAACTGTCAAGTTTTTTACGACTTTTGGACGGTTATTTTGACGGAGTAAGCGGTTATTGGACATTCTAGAAGATTGGCAGTTGTTCCTTGATAATAGGACATGTGATACATTACATTTGGACGCTCCAAAACGGTTTTAATCGCGAAGAGGTGCGAGCCAAAGTGAAGAGGTACGAAGAACTGGACGCGGTATCCGGCGCCTAGGCGCCAGACAGACCTTCTAGAAGATTCATTGAATTTGGACATGTTTTGAAGAGGTGCCTCAAGGCAACTCTTGAAGCTTATAAATAGGAGTCCACTCCTTCAGAAAAACGTGCCCCCATTGTAACCCCTATCTCTTATCCACTTTAGGATCTCTCATCCTTAGAGAGAGAAATAGAGAGAGAAATTTAGGGCCACTTTTATTTGGTTTAGTGAGTTTATTTTCAAGTTGTTGCATCTGGAGTTCATTACACTGTGGAGTCAGTAGGAATCAGAAGATCTGTAGAAGGAATATTTGAGATAAGTATTTTATTTTAAATTCAAAGTTTATTTATTATGTTTTGCTATTTATATTCAATTTGTTTTGAGTAGTTAGTTTACTTTCTTCCTTCAATTATGAAAAGATAAATAAGATAATATAAAATTCGATGGAGAATTGAAAATCAAAATATTTTCAAAACATTGTGATGATATTAATACCTGATCTTACATTACTTTTTAAATTGGCCATTTAAATTGTTAAAACCTGTTGAAGAGTTTAGAGACCTAGAAGGAGAAGAACTCTTAACTTGTAGATGCCACATGAATCCTTGGGTAGTCGAAGGCCATGCACGGGCTATTCAAGGTGAAGTGCAAATAAATAGGAAGATAAGATTTAAAGGCGTAGAATTGATAAGTTTTAGAGTGACAGACTAAATTCTTATAATTTGATTTATAGATAAGGAAAGGGTCACTAGTAGGGCCGACCATAGCCACCCTTGGACATCTAGTAGTGTGAGCCTAGATTAACCCATTCTACTAACAATACATCTGGACTCGATCCGTAGATTAGGCAATGTTCTTTGCGCTCGGATCGAAAGGGTAAAGAATAGGAATGCTTCTATTTGGCACAATACCATAAAATAGATTCTCCAACGAATATTAAATTATCTTAAAAATTTTGGATTAATTGAAAGGAAGAAAGTTGTTTGTTTTATATTGTTTTCACAAAATCATTTTCTTATTATTGTTTTCTTTACCTGCATCTAGTAAATTAAAAGTAATTTATAGTTAGATTAAAATACAAAAAGATTTTGAAATACAATATTTAAAAATTTATTACCATTTTTCCCAGTGGGATCGATACTGGGGTTTTTGTTTCAAAGCCCTTTATTACTTGAAACGATACGTATACTTGCGTAGTACCCAAAAAAGTATATAAAATATTTTCCTTTAAAATTATATTTTGTTATATAAACATATATTTAAAAAGTATTAATCACTAACGGCCTAGCATTCAGTAGCGATCAAGTTTTATTTAAATGCTATTGCCGTATTAAAATTTGGTACACATATATGTAGCAAGTTATTCCGGGTCAAGTGTGTTGCACCTTTACCAGAAATTAAATTTTCTAGCAGTGGTAATAAATTCTTGTATTTGGAAATACAAAAATCGGGTCAATGTGCATCGCGTTGAATCTCCGTAAGAGTTTGTACGAATGTTTGATCGGTTGTTTTTATTACTTGTGTAGCTAGGTTCACAAGTGCATTCAGACCTACAGAGAAGTATATGATGATTATCTCAAATGAGTATTGGAATTGTTCCATCACACCATGCATTGACTCGTTTTGTGATAATTTGTTGAGAGTCATTGCCAACACCTCATGTTGCGTCATTCACGATGACACATGAAGACCATGAGATCCAGTAAGTTATGCTAGAAGATTTGTAAATATGTCCTGCCTCATGCAGAATATATTGTTGAATCTGGTTGGATGTCCAACTATCAATTCTCCAACCCATTTTTCTCTGATATAAGACGATGTGAAGCACAGAGAGCGGTCAATGTATGTGTGTAGTACTCAACGATCAAGAATGATATTGCATTTATCCATCTCTGTCTTTCTTGGTCTTAATCCACGTTGATGCATATTGCACTAGTGTTTAGAAACATAATATAATTAATAAATCACGAAGAAAGCATGACGCAAGAATTTATAATAGATAAAATTAACGCCTTACAAATATCGAAAAAGCATATCATAAGAGAATGCATTAATAAAATAAAAGTGTCCCAAGTAATGACAAATAAAATAAAACTGTCTCAGAAAATAGCAAATATGAAAAATTTGTCCTCAAGTTTCCTTGCGAGCATAAAAATGTCGTAGATATGGCATCCGTTTTTCTTTGGCAATTGTTGAAAAAATAATCTTTGTGAACCGAATCATGAAAAAGCTCAAATGAAGAAGGGTATAGCTCAAAATCCTCTGAAATTTCTTCATCTTCATCCAGAATTTGCACGACTTGCTTAATGGAAGTTGCATTTGTGGGGCTTCATTAGAAGTACCTACTAAATGTGATATATGGTTTCTGAGATAAGGAGCTCTAACCTTTTTTCTACTCGCCACACGGGGATGCTTAAAATGGTTGATGGACTGGATTTCGAGGAGTTCTGGGCTGTGGAGATCGGTGAATCACCTGATAGGCTGACGAACTCATTCTTATGGAAACCACAAAACCCTGTCTCACTTGAAGCGCATGCATACTCCAAACATCCGGTCCAACCTCTTCTTGAACTCAGGTTCAATTCCACAAAATTTGTACTTCTTCACTGCGGGAACCACCTACAAAATCATATTAAACACTACAATTAGCATTAAAAAATGAAATGAATCAAATCAGACAAAATGAAAAATTGCTCACCGTAAATCTTTCTATCCATCAATCCTCTGATGCATCAATGGTTCACTTCATCGGATCCCAACCAAAGCTCATTGATCCTCATTTCAAATCCTTCCAAATTTTCCAATCCTTCTTGAGTTGATCCCCTTATTCTTCATTTGCATCCTGTCATACACCCTGACTGTACTTTCATTGAAGTTTGTGATTATATGTTGTCACCCTGACTGTACTTTCATTAAAGTTTGCAATTATATGTTGTCACCCTTCATTATTGAAATAGGTGGTAGGCCTATTTCCCAGTTCGATCTTATTGAGGGAAAGGCCACAAAATAAAAATTTTGTTTTTTTCCCACAATGCTGGTGTACCAGTCTTTTTTGTCTTATTAGTCATTGTATTGCTAAAATAAAATAATTTATTCAAAGGCTATCTTTTTTACTGCCTCATTTATGGGTGTGTGCGTGTCATTAAAAAAAAGCTTTTCTAAGCATAACAACTCAGAACACATTGAATTCACACAACAAAACATATTTATAAAACTTTGAATCAAGTTACAAATACTTGTCTGGAATGTTCCTTTAAGTGATCCTTTGACTCCAATGCAAGGTACAAGACTTCAACCGCAATAACACTTACAAACTCTCACTTACTACTCAAGGAATTGAGTAGTAACACTCAAAATAAATAAAATAAACTCACTAAATACTTAAGAAGAAAATATGGTGGCTCTCTAAATCTATCTCTGGATGCTGGAGATCGAGGGGGGGGGCTCGTTCTCTGTAGAAATGTCTCCTATTTATAGAGCTTTAAAAATGACCAGGGGTTGCTTAAGGCACCTCTTCAAAATTCGTCCAAATTCAATGAATCTTCTAGAAAGTAACTGTGGCTCCTAGGCGCCGGGATCTGGCGCCTAGGCGCCGGAGTCCGTGACCAAGTCTTCGTACCTCTTCACTTTGGATCACACCTCTTCGCGATTAAAACCGTTTTCCTGTGTCCAGATGCATTGTATCACTTGTCCTATGTATTGGGAGTAACTTCCAGTCTTCTAGAAGGTCTGATAACCGCTTAACACCTTCAAAATAACTGCCTAAAGTTGTCAAAAATCTTAACTGCTTCAGTATCGAACTGGCGCTTAGGCGCCGGATTCTGGTGCCTAGGCACCAGACCTATAATTTCGGCAACTTTGTTTTTTAGCTCTATTTTTGCTCCTTTTTGCTCATTTTTCCTTCTTGAACTCTTTTTTCATCACTTATATCCAAAAACATAAAAATACATTTCATTAAAGCATAATATCCTTAAAAATTGAATCATAAATAAGGCATAAAAATAGGTACTTTTTAAGTGGATCAAATTCCCCCAAACTTAAACGTTACTTGTCCTCAAGTAACCCTTTTTTTACATAAAATGTATAACATCTGGAATGAAGTTTAAATATTTAAGATTCATTGTAATTTTTGGTTTTATAAATGCTTTAGCAAATCATTAACAAATTTTACTAATTAAGGTTAATTTTAATAATTTAAAGAATACTTAACTACCAAATCATAAGACTTTAAATTTTTCATTTATCTCAAGAATAACTGTAATTTATCATATTAAGGTCACATATATAATTTACAAGAAAAAGACTTTCATGAAAATTTTTCTAGTAAAGATATTTGTACATAAAAATTAAGTTTAAAATGTAATTAGTTTTCTTCCTATTAGATAATTCAAGTGAAGCCAATTTTTGATTAGGCTCTCCTCAAACTTCTCCTCACATTTCTTTTTTTTTTCTTTTCTTTTTTTTCTTTTTCTTTTTAAGGTTATTTTTCAATCCTCCATTTTTTTAATTTGTGAGGATTACTATATCTGGATAGCCTGTTAATGATTTTGAACTTCACTATCCTTAACTTATATTTAAAAACTTATACATTTTTACTTAATAAATATGACATTCTTAATAAGTATTTTTCAAAAATTATTTCAATCTTTTCTTTTTCAAACAATAATCTTGATTCCTTAGTATTTCAAAAATACAATTCTCTTTACTATAAATAGAAAATTTTTAATCTTATTATTCTTTAAGTTAAATAATTATATTCTTAAAATCAATCAAAATTATTGAAATTTTACTTAAGTTTACTAAATTATTTATAAATTCAAAAATTTAAGTAATCTTAAATAAATTTTTCATTCCATATGTTATGTTAATATTTTAAAGAAAATATTAGTACATTAAGGACAAATAATATTTAAATTTCAAAGAATTTTCCCTTCCCCCAAACTTCAGTTTTGGTATAAACATAAATAATGAAAATTTCTAAAGTATGAGAGAAACAATAACATATTTTTATGAGGAATTTTTCTAAGTATATGAAAAATAATCTAAAAAGGAAAATTTTGTTTCTACACATGCTTTTTATGAATATAAAAGAAATGTCTAAGCATATATAGAAAAATTTTAGTAAGCAGTATTAATTTCTACAAAAATCAATTTTTTTTATTATTTTTTTCTTTATAATAATTTTAAACAAAAATAACTAAACTAAATAGGTGTTCTGATCACTATACTAACATAGAAATAAAAAATCTCATTACATAAATAAACTTTAACAATCAAACAATCATTAGTACATCAATAAGTGTCTCATAACAGTGCATCAAACATAAAAACAAACAAATTTTCACATACATGCAAAACTCACACAAAACATAACATAAATAACACAAATATACAATCCTAAAAATCTAATCATCACTAACAGTCTCCTCATCCTCATCATCATCAAAGGAAAATTCTACATTCTTGTTCTGGATATCAAATGGTGAGAATCTAGGGCAAGTCGGGAACTGAACTGAATGATCACCCTTCAGGAATCTAAGAAGAGACTCAAAATACTTAGCATCAAAATCACTCTTCCTCTGGGTGTACTCAGAAAGATGATCTAATTTCAAATCTATAGTATGGACTCTACACTGGGTCAAAAGTAACATATTCTGTTGCTCTAAAAATTTCTCATGCATATTCTCCCAAAAACTAGATGGTGGCTCATGTTGACCTCATTTTTGATGAGGTCTTCTCTTCTTCTCTTTAGTACTTAGGATCTAGCCTTAGGCTTTTCCTTTGACTATCCTAGAGGATTAGAATTGGGACCCACCACTTAGAAATTCAAACCACTTCTTAACTCCTCGCAAACTCCACAAACTTGGTTGTAGACCCCTAATCACCTATAGGGTTGAAATCAAATGTGGAAGTTTAAAGGATGAGTTCCTATAGGATTCTTTGGCCTTGGGATCGCCTTACGGGTGGCACAGTGCAGTGAAGGGCTGACTTACACACACACTACACCTATACACTACACTTTCACACACCTCCTAAAAACACACCCATACCCAATTTGACCTCTCGACTCATGAAAGTGATTCGCATGGATGGTCCTTAACCCCTAAGCCCTTGGCTAAGAGGGTTAGGAACAACATAGTGGATGCCTCAAATGAGTCCCTTCATGGCTCATGTGGGCTTGATGTGGCTTCATGGCTCAACCAAAATGATTTCATTCCACTTACATTCACCCAATCTTCAATTTTCCAAATTTTCGATTTTTGACCCCAGGACCCTACACCTACTTAGCCTACCCAATACCCTTGAAATTACCCAAATTTTCTAAAATCTCCAAATCACCCAAAAATCCTCAAGAACAATCCCAAACATTCCCACATCACTCAAATTGATCATTCATAGCCAAAAATACTAAAAATTCCAAAAATACCTCCCAATACCCTCCAAATACCCAAAATACCCCTCTTAGCCAAAAAATCCAAAAATTCAGAAAATTCCCAGAAAATTCCAAAAAATCCCAAATATTCCCAATTTCATTTTTTCTAACTACACCATGGGCCAATTTTGTCAATTTACCCCACTTTTATCAAAACCCCCAATTTGACCCATTTTAACCCAAAATGAACCCAATGTCAAACCAAACCTACCCAATTGACTCAAATTCTGGTCCAATTCAATTCTAAACTTCAATTAAACATTCCCAACACCAATCTAGACTGAATCCAAGTCCAATTTGATTGACATTTGGATCCAATTTCACTTTTGGCCTTAAAGCTCATTTGGACCCATGACCCAAACTTAGCCCAAACTCACCCAATTCAACTCCAATTAACCCCAAATCTTTTCTAAACCTTCCTTAACATCTCCATAAACAAAACACTAACATGATTTGCCCAAAATTTAGACCCAAACCCCACTCAAATTCAACCCAAAGCTAAAAGGCCCTATTTTGACCTAAACCTAAACCTAAACCTAGCCCAAATAGGCCCAAACCTCAAAATCAAAACCCAACCAAAGCCAAAACCTCTTTGAAACACTCCCATAAACATTTCCCAACATTTATTTTACATCAATTTCAACCCTATCCCAACATTGGCCCAAGTTAGCCCAATTTAACCTATATTGGCCCATTCACCAGGAAGCCCAAATTCAACCCGATTCAAGCCAAACTACTTCAAATTGATTCCAAATCATTCATGAAACATTACTAAATTAAATTCAACACTTATTGGATCCAATCCTTTGCAAAATTTTCATCCTAAAATTTGTTTTGAAATCTAAAAGACCACTCTCTAAACCATCTTGAAAGCCCATCCAAAGTGAAATCTAAAAGCCCAAAGCCCACATGACACTTCCCCTCATCATCCATTTAATCAAAATCACCCCTAAGTTTCAAAATTTATCAATTTAACAATTCCAAATCAAACCCCATAACAATTTCCATCAAAATGCCAAAATCCATAATATCCCTTTTCATGAAATTGACCCGATCTTTTCCCAAGCCACATGGAGCCATGAAGCCACATGTAAGCCATTGGCAAGCCATGAGGATTTCTAAGTGGTCAACCCTCTTTAAATGGCAAAAGGAGGAGGTCCTTTAACCACCTCCTAAAAGTCATTAGCCTTAAGCATGTTTCCCCTTAACCAAGATTTAATCCAAATATTCTTGGATAAGGACATCACCACCTTTTGACCGGCTAGCCTAACCGATTTTCTCGGCCCAAGGCCGACCATGGGGAGGTGAACCCGGCCCAAACAAATGGGTTGACCAAACCTAGCCAAGTATAGCCTTCCCCCATTCCATTTCAATCCAAACACTTTACACATGTCCAAGCCCGATTGTCTTCACCAACTTCAAGCCCTGGACCCCCGACCTTGAGGGTGACCCATGCTGCAGGCCGACCGCCCGGGTCGTCGGAAAACTCCATGGCCGAGACATGGGGAGAAGCCAAACTTTGAAATTCTATCTTGCTGAGTTGCCCCATGCCCAATGGCCACCATGGCTGTTCTTCTCATCACCAGAAGCGGTGATCCCAAGCCCTAACTCCCCCTGGGAGAGCCTCCAGCCATGCCTATTTAAACACCACCTCCTCTCGGCCATGAGTGGTGCTGAACCAAAACCTTAGGGAAACTCTGCCAAAATCATTCCAGATCACTCTCCACAGTGAGCCAATCCCCAAATTGATTGGTCCTACACCTTCACCAGACCAAGGGAAGAAGTCCACCAGCAAAAGCCCCTCTCCGGAGCCACCCATCCGTTCCGGCCTCCAAGCTTTGTGATCGGCCGTGGTCACTTTCATAGCTAGACGATTCACCGGGCCGAGGGACTTCATCCGGAGCTTACTTGGACCCGATCGAAGGTGACACAACTCTCGGATCGAAGCTTCACTTCTGCGAGCAAAGGTATGGACTCACTCTTCTTCCCGAGCTTCCAGAGATTCTCCCTTTAATTTGAGTCAATTTAAATACATGTTCACCGTATGGATGTGTTCGTCTCCTCAAGACGAATCCATAGAGCATAAGAACACGAAAATCCATTGAGAATCGAGTGAGAAATTTGGGCTAGAAGGTTGACGGTCACGGGTGCACACCAGTCGTAGACGATGACGCGGGAGCCGTCGGATCGAGCGTGTATCGAGCGGACGGTGCCGGATCGAGCCGGACGGCGCGATGGTACGTGAACCGCGGGGCCTTGGAGCGCCGAGTCGGTGGCGGCGCCGAATCGAAGACGACACGCGGCGCTTCGGAGATGCTAAGGTTGACGCGGCGCTGACTCGGATAAGTAGAAAAATAGGGATTTTCTGATTTATTTAATTCCCTAAACTTCAAAAATGCATAACTTTGTGTAGAAAAATCAGAAAAATAAAATAAAAATACCCTCTTGTTCAGTGAATAGAGGAGAATAATGTGGAAAAGAAATCATTTAATTTCATCCATTATTTTATTTTTAATGATTTATTTACCCTCTGCATTGTTTTAATTCTCCATGCATATAGGAAATTCACCATGGCATGAGACCATAGGGCTTTTGAAGCCTCTGAATTTGGGAACATTCCCTGAATTTTCCAAAGTTAGAGGCCATCCCTATGAGAAGTTATTGATTTTTCAAATTCATGTTACTATTTTGAGTATTTTAAATTCAATAATTAGCATGTTGTGAAATAAATTCTAAGAAAATTTGGTGATGTTTTTTATGACCAGAGGACCCTAGGAAAAAAAGGTTTTGAATTAATTCACTTGGAATAACCCTAATTGGCTTAAACACCCTAAATAGGTCCTTAATTAATTAGAGCTAATCATGCATCAAATTGACTTGAAATCAATTCTCCACTGACCTTTAGGATCAGAGGAACCCACCATAAAAGTTTGAAGTCAATTGGGTTTGGTTAGCCCTATCAAATGGGTTGATTAAGCCATTTAACCAATTTAAATTTTAAAAATTCATAACTTTCAAAATGCTTTTCAAAAATTCACCAAATTGGTTTTGGAGCCTCTCTGATATTAGGGGAATTTAAGAAAATTAAAATTTCAATTTTCTAAAAAAGTTGATTTTTTGCATTATTTTAATATTTTAATAATTAAAAAAATAATAAAAATCACAAAAATAATAAAATTCACCAAAATGTCACATTTTGAATTTTAGTCACTTAGGAACAAACCCCATATTTTTCCTAGGTCTCTATGATGAGTTATTAAATTTTAAAGCCCTAGGGTAATTTTAAAATAAAAAAAATGTATTTTCTAGCATTTCTATTAAAATAATTCTAATAAATCAAAGAAAAATCAGAAAATTATGAAAATTAATTCTCTGATTTCCTTGATATCAGAGAGATTTTTGAAAAATATAAAATTCATTTTTCAACCATTATTTTATTTTTAAATTAATTAATATTCCAAAACCCAAAATAATTATAATAAAAAGAATATAATTCAAAAAATCACCAAAATTGGTCCAAATGGTCCTCTGGTCATTAGGAATGTCCCATAATTTTCTTAAGGACAGAAACTTTCCCTTGGTCATATTATTAAATTTTCCTTGGAAATCCCTATTTTCCACCAAAAATAATTATATAAATAAATTAAATACAGAAAAATCACATTTTCTCCTCTAATGTCTTCATTGACATATGAGTAAAGTCACATAAAAATTTCAAATTCATTTGAGCTCAATTTAGTGAGTTATGAAATTATTAAGCTTGAAGGGCAAAATGGTAATTAAAATTTTAACCTTTAATTAAAACTTTAGGCTTAATAAAATGAAAGAGTAAAATATTTGATCTTAATCTGATTTGGATGATTGAAATTTAAATAATTAAAGGGTAGAAACCTATTAAACAATTCAACAATAATTGAAATGAACTTTAATTAAAATAATTAATTAAATTTGGAAGAATAATAAAATTGGAATTATTAAAATAGGGATGTTATTAGGAAGAGGTTTGTTCTTTAATTTAAGAATCCCTAAATTAATCATCCCAATAATATTTAATCCCTAATTAAAATGATAATCCAAGTTTAAGATTTAAAATGCTAAAAGGCTTAATCATTAAATTAAGTTAAAGTTAAATTATTTAAAGCAAACCCTTTTAAAATAAAATATTAAATTAAATTAAATTAAATTAAATTAAATTAAATTAAATTAAATTAAAACACATTAAATTAAATTAAATTAAATCAAATTAAAAATTAAAATTAAATTAAATTAAATTAAATTAAATTAAATTAAATTAAATTAAATTAAATTGAATTAAATTAAATTAAATTAAATTAAAATTAAATTAAATTAAATTAAATCAAATTAAATTAAATTAAGCTAAATCATTAACTTAAATTAAACTAAATTAAATTAAACCAAATTAAATTAAATTAAGTTAAATTAAATGTAACATCACCCAAGACATAAAGAATTCAAAAATAAATCTAAAACAACTTGAACACTACTCCAAACTTAAATCCATTAACTAAAATTAAATCATAAATCATTTGAACATCCATTTGCCCTCGAAAGCTTTTGTTGTCATAACTCATAAACGGAGCGTTAAGTGAAGTGTTACTGCACTTATAGGATATTCGAATGTCCTAGTTCACTCGAGCGAGACAACAAACTTGAACTCACTGGACGATTAATTCATTTGTATAATTAAATTCTCTTGGACTTAAAACAATCCTAGAAATATTGAAAAGATGTTTAAGATTCGTCTTAAGCACTTCCTCGATATGATAGGATATTTATAAGAACAATTGAACTTAGTTGTTCTTTGATGAAGAAAATCGTCCTCAAACTAAAACACAAGAACCTAGATGTCATAGGAGATGACTAGCTATAGGATTAGGACCTTGGTAGAAAACCATAACCCTTCCCTTAGCTTTACCTAGGAACTTGCTTTAAATGCTTAAATATTCTAACCGTGTTTTAAGTGCGACTTGGGATGACGGGAGACCCTCCAGGTACGCTTTTATTTTATTGCAATTTACTTTATTGCAATTTATTTAATCGCATCGCACTTACTTTTCTTGCATGATAAACAATCGTTGCATGAAAACCTACACCTTTAGGATAGTCCCTAAAGCTGAAACCAAAACTAAATTAAAAGTCATTACAAGATAAAATTCATCGCCACAACATTTCAAAATATAAGACAACTCAAAATTTAATCACAAACTGAACAACAAAACTACAACTACAACTAAATTAAAACGTCTTGTTGGATGATCGGGAATACCTCGGATGATGTAACCTACGTGTTGCTAACGGGATTTCCCACGGTCTAAATGAAAGTGTGGAACTCATTCGAGTTGAGTTTAGCAAATTCATCTGGACTAAGTGAATCCGATAAAAATAACGATGCCGGAAGGATGGAACCGTGGGATCTTAACCGGTGTTGTTATAATCAACTTTAAGATTTGTTTTAACTAAAACACTAAAAACACTTAGATTTTAAGACTTCTCTAAGCCAGAACACTTCTCTCATCTCCTGATTTATGATTTCTAAAACTAAACCACTACAACAACAAGGAGCTCGGAGCATGGTGGGCGGCACGGCCATCGTCATCAAGCAAAACTCGAGTCTACTTCAGCAAAACTTTCTTAGAATTAAATAACCAAGCTATAGGACTTCGAGGTAGTTTGCACAGTGCAACATAAATCCTCAACTCTTCGTTAGGCATTTGCATGATCATGTCATGTAAATTAAGCCCTAGCTAGGTCTTAGGACTCCGAGGTGATCGTTTGGTACGACATAAACCCTCACATCTTCGAGGCTATTTGTATGATTTTATCATACAAATATAAGTCCTAATTAATTAAAATTGGCAAGATCAAAACACTAAATAAATATTAGGACTTTCCTAAATCCAAGCCAAACAATAGGATAGTCGGGAAATTACCGAAGTCCGCTTAAATCCGTGATTTCTCCTACCTTTCTTCCTTTGAATTCCCAAAACAAAATGTTCCAAATTCGATCCATTCCCTATTGAAATTCCAAAATTCAATCCCTTGAAAACTTAAACTTTGAAATTCTTGAGAGCGGAACTACCGATTATTATCGAGAGTTTTCTTAGGTGATTCCCGTCACTTAAGATTTAATTAACTATGAGGCTTGCCCTTATAGGGAATTTTAAGAACCTGAGTAATATAAACCCTGCTTAATTCATTTATATTAAGCAGGGGAACTTGTCGGCTTATAAAATTGGTTCGTAGACCAAACGGATGTCACAAATCTTCTTGTTTATTTAACCGAGCCCCATCTTTAAGCAGTGTGTCTTTTCTCCGGGATAGATATACAGTTTGTGGTGCGGTGCTCGTTTATATAAACTATTCGGGATGTGAGATCAGTTTGATTTCATATCTTAAAATTTTCAAATTTAAAATTATTTTCAAAATCAAATACTACTTTTCAAATTATTTATTTAAATTAAATCAAAAATAAGCCGCACAGCTCAGCAGCAGAAGTAGAGGGTCCAGAAGTAGAAGGTCTACCAAAATTAGGTAATGAACTAGAGGGTGCGGTATAACTCTTACCTCGGAGTCAATCATAACTACTGACACTTTCGCATCCAATGGACTTTGTAGACTTGAGCTTCTCCTCAGAAAGCTCAGCAACAACTCCAGCACTTTCTCACAGAGAATAAATCAGAGATGGGAATCCCAATCCCAGAGAAGTGCTAGAACGAGCTGTGGCCTCTACAGAATTATAAATAATACTCCCAACATCAATCGACTTCCTCTCCTGTATGCAGTAGTTGAGGATAGCTTTGTCCTTTGTAACCTCACTCAAATGGTTGAATGGAAGGAGGCGAGCAGAAATAAAGTAATGTCATGCCTTAGAAACACCATTTAGCTTAGAAGATAAAAAATTTAGCCATTTTTCATTCCGGATCTTCCAAGCTCTAGTACCATCAATTAAGTATGCAATAATCATCTCTAAATCTCCCTCAAATGGAGATAATCCAGAGTAATAGCACTCGATGTTCGGTGGCAGGCCATAGAAAATGTTGATTCTCTCTGGATTAAATCCTACTCCAACTCCTCTCACGAAGATCTCGTAATTTTCGGCATCCAAGAAATTTGCATAAAATTCTCTGACGACAGGGATAACGAAAACAACAGTGAAGTAACAGAATCGTTGCCAGTTCAGTGCAACGATCATATCTTCAATCATTCCACCAGGATTGTAAAAACTCCTCTCCGAGATAAACTTTCTTGTCGTAGCAAAATCATTGTAACGAAAATGTGCTGCGGCAGTGGCAAACTTGCTACGATCGAAATTTTCTCGTTCTTTCCCTCACTTAGATTTTGGAGCCATCTAAACTTAAGAGAAAGAAAATGCAAAATAAATTAAAGATCAAAAGAATAAGCTTATTTAAGCTTTTAAAAACTTAAATAAAGCTTCAAATCCATGGATTAAACTCCAAAAATAAAAAAAATTTGGTTTTGTTCAAAAGTTAAAAAATCCATGGTGAAAATAAAAAATAAATGGATTAGAAGGTAAATCTGACCTCGAGATGAAGAAATCGAGTTATTCCAATCTCAAAAACTCGAAAATCCGGCCTCAAAATGGATCCCTAAAGTTGATTTTCGCAAAAAAGGGAAGAAGAAGGGAGCTTAGGCGCCGTTAATGGCGTCGGTGGATTTAAAAACCTGATTTTCGGGTGCAGGCCGAACCCGCCTAGGCGCCAGACTCGCCTTTCCAAAAATTCGATTTAAATATTTTATTTTCCACCAAAACTTAACAAATTCGACTTCTAATTACTCACATGAGAGTATTAATCAAATTTCTAACTTCGAAACATTTCCACAAATAATTAAAATGAAAATTTAGATCCAACATTCAAACACCAGATATAATCAAACTCTTCCAATTCCATTTCAAAATTTTCCATTCCAAGCTTAAGAAATTCCAGAAAAATACTATAACAAGGTTCATCATTCTATAAACAACACAAATAACACTAATTCAAAGTAAATTCACAATCCAACAACACATTTTGAACAATGAAAGCAAACACACAAACTAAATATTCGACTCACTAGAACATGACTCAATCACAACTAAAACACATTAACGATCTATTCATCACCGAACTTTAAATTTCCATCCCTCACTCAATGAAGTTTGCTAGGCCCGCATGGATAGAAAACCAACGCCCTTGGAAATTCCAAAGCCGTCTTCTCATCAATCCATTTGTTCTTAACATACATCGCTACTTGAGAATCTTGATAGGCCGTCCTATGATCGAATTGAAGTTTCTTTTGCCATTCCAAGTGCTCAATTTGGTGATACATCTAATGCAGATGATTTCCAACGCTTATCAATTCCGCCTCAATATTGTCTAAACGACTAAACAATTTCTCCAAACTCACAACAATAAATCCATTAAAATAAGGTTGAGGATCTTTAGAAGACTTATCTCTTATTGCATTGCCATGATCTCCTCTCTCCATTGCTTCCAAACTTCTCTTTTCTCCTCCAAAATGAATTGTTCTGGTCGAAAATAGAGTTGCTTAGGGATTGGGGACGAAGATAGGGCAATTTATAAGAAGAATTCGTGTGAAAAACTAAAGATTTTCAGTTTTTGCACGAACAGTAACTGGGGTGCTTAGGCGTTGAAATCTGGCGTCTAGGCGCCGGACAATTGATACACATGCGTTATGCTGGCGCTTAGGTGCCAAGTTTTGGCGCCTAGGCGCCGGAACCACGTTCGACTCCGTTTCGCGTATCGTCAAATTTACAAAGTTTCGGTCTTAAAATAGGTCTATTAAAATGGTGTGATCAACACACAAACATCGATTAAGATAAATTCAAATCACAAACAATCACAATGATAATATATGGGTTGCCTCCCACAAAGTGCTTGGTTTAACGTCGTCAACCTGACCTAATCAGTTGAATTAATCGGGTAGACTCAGTTCATAAGCCTCCTTGTAAATCAGTTTCATTTCTCCTTTATAAGGCTTCAGTATTAATCAGTTAACTTTAAATATTTTTCCCATTTTGGGATCTTTAATATCCACAACTTCATAAGGGTATACTTTCTCAATTATAAATGGTCCCATCCATTTAGATCTTAATTTTCCGGAAAAAGTCTTAAACGAGTATTACATAATAATACTTCTTGTCCGGGCTCGAAATATTTTTTTTGAAATCTTTTTATCATGCAATTTCTTCATTCTTTCCTTATAAATCTTTGCATTTTCATAAGACTCAGTTCTTATCTCTTCCATTTCATTCAGTTGTAACAGTCGTTTCTCTCCCGCAGCATTCAAATCATAATTGAACTCCTTTATCACCCTGTAAGCTTTATGTTCCAGTTCAACAGGTAAGTGACAATGTTTACCATAAACTAACCGATAAGGTGACATTCTGATAGGTGTCTTATAAGCTGTTCTATAAGCTCATAATGCAGAATCAAGTTTATCAACCCAGTCAGTTCTTTTAGGATTAACAGTCTTTTCTAATATTCTTTTAATTTATCTTTTTGATACTTCAGCCATTCCACTTATTTGTAGGTGATAAGCAGTTGTAATTCTATGTTTAATTCCAAAATTTTCCACTAATGATTAATTCCTTATGTTTCTGAAATGATTTCCCCCATCTGTGATAATTACCCTTGGCATTCCAAATCTTGTAAAAATTATTTTCTTTAAAAATTTCGAAACACTTTTAGAATCACAGTTAGGTAAAGCTACGACTTCGATCCACTTTGAAACATAATCGACTACTAATAAAATATAAATCTTTCCGAGATAATGACATAAAAGGTCCCATAAAGTCTAAACCCCATACATCAAAAATCTCAATTTCTATTATATAGCTTAGAGACATTCATCTTTTCTGGATATATTCCTCATTCTTTGACATCGATCACAAGTTTTCACATCTTTGAATAATGTAGGGCAATAAAATCCAGAATTTAAAATTTTAAACGCAGTTTTATCCACTTCAAAGTGTCGTCCAAATTCATAATCGTGACATTTTTAAATAATTGCAAAAGTTTCTTCATAAGGTACACATTTTCGAATCACAGAATCTCTACCTATTTTAAATAAATTAGGATCTTCCCAAATATATGATTTAGAATCATTCTTGAATTTCTTAACATATTTGTTATTCAATTCATACGGTAAAATTTTGCTAACCAAATAGTTAACTATATCTGCATACCAAGGCGTTTGTAATCCTTAAATAACATATAATTGTTCATCAGGGAATTTCTCATTTATGTTTTCTTCAGTAATCTTCTCACTATTATTTTTAATTCTTGATAAATGATCAGCAATTTGGTTGTCAGCTTCTTTTCTGTCCACTATTTCAAAATCAAATTCTTGTAAAAGTAGAACCATCTTATCAATCTAGGTTTAGCATCTTTTTTAGACATTAAATACTTAATAATGGAATGATCAGTATGTACGATACATTGGGTTCCAAGAAGATAAGGTCTAAATTTATTAAAGGCATATACTATTGCTAAGAGCTCTTTCTCAATGGTAGTGTAATTTATTTGAGTTTCATTAAGAGTTTTGCTAGCATAATATATAACTTTGAAAATTTTCTCATATTTTTGTCCCAATACAGCTCTAATTGCATAATCACTTGCATCAAACATTAATTCAAAAGATTTACTCCAATCAGGTGCAACAATGATAGGTGCAGTGATTAAGTTTTCTTTTAAAATATTGAAAGCATTCAGACAATCTTCATTAAATTCAAACTTAGCTTCTTTTTCTAATAAATGACAAAGTGGTTTAGCAATCTTAGAAAAATCCTTTATATATCTTCTGTAAAACTAGCATGACCCAAAAAACTTCTCACATCAGTAACAGTAAAAGGTGGTTGAAGTTCAGCAATAATTTTCACTTTTGCCTGATCAACTTCCATCCCTTTTTGTGAAATTTTATGTCCAAGTACAATTCCTTCTGTGACTATAAATTGACATTTTTCCCAGTTCAGAACCAAATTTGACATCTTTTCAGAACTTTAGTTATATTTTCTAAGCACGACTCAAAATAAGCTCCAAATACTGAAAAATCGTCCATAAATACTTCAATTCCTTTTTCAATTAAATCACAGAATATTGTCATCATACATCTCTGAAAAGTTGCAGGTGCATTACATAAACCGAAAGACATTCTTCTAAAAGCAAATGCTCCATAAGGACTTGTAAATGTTGTTTTCTCTTGGTCCTCAGGAGCAACGGGTAATTGATGATAACCAGAATATCCATCCAAAAAACAGAAATATGAGTGTCCAGCTAATTTAACCAACATTTGATCCAAGAAAGGTAAAGGAAAATGATCATTTCTAGTGGCATTGTTTAATTTTTTATAATCGATGCAAATTCACCATCCAGTAACTTGTCTTGTAGGGATTAATTCATTTTTATCATTAACAATGACAGTTACTCCTCATTTCTTCGGAACACAATGAATAGGACTTACACATTGACTATCCGAAATAGGATAAATAATTCCAGCATCTAACCATTTTAAAATCTCTTTTTTAACAATCTCTTTCATAATTGGATTCAATCTTCTTTGAGATTCAATAGTAGGTTTACAATTTTCTTCCATTAAAATCTTATGCATACAGATTGAAGGGCTTATTCCTCTTATATCTGCAATAGTCCAACCAAACGCTTTCTTATAGTTCTTCAGAACTCCTATTAATTTTTCTTCTTGATCTTTGCTTAGCTCTAAAGATATAATCACAAGTAAAATTAATGAATTTCTAAGAAATGCATACTTTAAATGTGCAGGTAACATTTTTAATTCCAGTTCAGGCGCTTTTTCAACTGAGGGTAAAAGTATATAATTTTTAGTTGTGTCTAAAATTTCCCAATTATCATGAATATAATGAGTTTCTTCAAATAAATTTTCTTCATTCTCTTCTTCAATTTCTTCATTTAATGACTCATTATATAACACAGATTTATTATTTTTTTCTTCAGAAATGATTTTACATTTTTTTTATAATGCTTTTCAATTATATAATAAAAAATATCCATCCGATAGCATTTATCTTTGTCAGGATACCTCATTGATTTTAGAACATTAAATGTTATTTCTTGATCATTAACTCTCATTGTTAATTCTCCTTTTTGCACATCAATCATAGCACGTCCGGTAGCTAGAAAAGGTCTACCTAAAATAATAGGTATTTCTTTATCTTCTTCTATATCCGGTACAATGAAATCCACAGGGAGGATAAATTTATCCACTTTAACAAGAACATCCTCTATAACTCCTTTAGGATAAGTAATAGATCGATCAGCTAACTGAAGGGTTACAATGGTGGGAGAAATCTCTCCTAAATCTAACCTTCGAAAGATAGAAAATGGCATGAAATTAATTACTTGCTCCTAAATCACATAAGGCTTTTCCACAAAATTTTTCTCCAATAGCACATGGTATAGTGAAACTTCCAGGATCTTTAAGTTTCTGAGGTAGTTTCTTTTGAATTATTGCACCACATTCTTCTCTTAATGCAACAGTTTCATAAGCTTCAAATTTCCTTTTCTTGCTTAAAATATCCTTCATAAATTTTGCATAACTCGGCATTTGTTCCAAAGCTTCAGCAAAAAGAATGTTGATGGTAAGTTTCTTAAAAATCTCAAAAAATTTAGAAAATTGATGGTCAAGCTTCTGCTGTTTTAGTCTTTGAGGAAAAGGTGGTGGTGTTCTTTCAACTTCCACTTCAATAGGAATTACAGTTTGATCTTTACTTGGAGAAAGAGTTTCTTTAGGTTTTTCAATCTCTTCAACCTCTCTCTCTCTTTTTCAATTTCATTCGAATTTTCTCTTTTAATTCCTTTCCACTTCTAAGTTGTACTGACTTTTGCTTGTTCATGTTCTTTTCCAGTTTCTTTTGGATTAATTTTGACATTGCTAGGAAGTGTTCCTTGAGGTCTGTAATTAATTAAATTAGCAATTTGTCCCATCTGATTCTCAATATTTTGAATAGCAGTGTTTTGACTTTATAACTGATTACCTAATTGCAAGATTAATTCTTCTAAAGATAATTTTTTCTGCTGATTGTTAAAACCAAGAGGATAAGTTGGTCTAAATTTTGAATTTCCTTGATTGTTCCAATTTTCAGTTGGATTAACTTGATTATTACTCAATTATTGATGTCCATTATTCCAATTAAAATTAGGGTGATTTTTCCAACCTGGAATATAATAATTCGAATAAGGGTTATTAGTTTTACTAGCAATAGTTTGCAATGTCTCCATTAATTAAGAATCATCAATATTTGCAGAACTATCAATAATTACTTGCATGATGAGGACATTTTCTTAATAATTCTTTAAATATTTCTCATGTTTCATAAATTGTCTCTCCATCAAATTGCATAAATGAAGTAATATCATTTCTTAATTTAGCAGTTTTAGAAGGAGGAAAAAATTTAGCAAGGAATTTTTGTGTCATATCTGCCCAAGTTTTAATAGAACTAGTTGCTAATGAGTTAAGCCACATCTTTACTTTATCTTTTAAGGAAAAAGGAAAGAGTCTAAGTCTAATAGCATCATCAGAAACATTATTATATTTAAAGGTAGCACAAAGTTCTAAGAAACTAGCAAGATGTAAGTTTGGATCCTCATTTGGTGTTCCTCCAAATTGATTATTTTGAACCATTTGAATAATAGAAGGTTTAAGCTTAAAAGAATTAGCATCTACAGCAGGCATTTAAATACTAATATGAAGTTCATAAGTTGTAGGGTTTCCATAATCCCTTAATGGTTTATAAATATTTTGTTCATTAATTTCTATTGGATTTTGATTATTGTTATGTAAGTTAGCCATTTCCTGATATTTTTGAATTTGTTTTCTTTTTCTACTTTCAGATTTTTAGGGTTTGATAATTAAACAGCGTTTTGTTTTCTCCTAAGATTATCAGTAATTGTGACAAATCAATATTTTATAGGTTTCTTATATATTATTTTTCCATGCTAATTTTAGTTTTGGTCCAATGTAATCAATAAGAATATTTATATTCTCGACCCTAAGGGTTTGTTCTCTTTCCTAAAGTTTTATTTGTTTTGTGGTTAAGGTAGTATATTCAAAAGGACTAAATTTAAGTCTCTTAATTTTAAAACCCTCATATTTAAGATTCATTTGTATTCTCAAAATATATTTTCATTTCATGCAAAAATAGGATTTGCTAAAAAGTAGTTTCATCATCCCAAAAAGTATATGTGATACAAAATTTATCTTATATATGATCCATTTTAAATTTAAGATAACTAAAGACTTATATACTAATGTGTCTAAGGCTGCAAAATCATATATTTCTAGAGAGAATCATTTTCATTCATTTAGCAACCTATTTTAGTGAATATATAAGGCTTGCCTAGGCAAGCTATTGAAAGAGAGCCTGACAAGCTTATATATTTTATTCATAAAACTCAATGGGGTTTTAAAGTACCCTTTGAAAAATAATAATCTTTTAGCTGGTTTTAAGAAGGAAGTTTAAAATCAATCTTAACATCTTAATTTTTATAGAAAATATCTTTTGAAAAGGCTTAAAGAGAAATCTTAAGAAAACTTATTTGAAGAAAATCTCAAAGTTCTATACTTTAGAGGAAATATCTTTTGAGGTTTGAAAAATAACTTTGAGATTCACTTAAAAGTCTTCTTCTAAATTAGTCTTAAGTTTTCTGAAAAGATTTCTTTTTTTTAAAAAAAGATATAAAAAAAACATAAAAGCTTTAGGGATAAAGATCTCCTCTGAATCTTTAGAATGATTTTTCTTTAATCATTTAAACAGTTGAAATATCATTATAGTTCTTAAAGAATTCTATAATGAGATATTCTCTTGAGCTTTTCTAAAATTTAAAGTGTAAAAGATTTGAGCTCATTTAGTTAAAGTTAAAAATCTTTTCATGATATAGTTATAATTTTGAGAGAATTACAGATTTAATGCAGTTTTAGTTTTATTGAAAAGTTCTTTCTTTAGTGAAGTTATTAATATTTAAAAAATATTTCATTATGAGCACTTTTATTTTACTTATTTGTGTGTGTGTATTCATCTTCTAAAGTTCTTAGAATTATTACCAAACTATCTTTCTTCTACTTAGCTTCCAGGAATTTTATTCCTTCTTCCTGTACTCATCTCATCAAACATATTCAATTCCACCTAAAGCTGTCCCTAGCCAAATATTCTAATGCTCAACAAAACTCAATTTGCATAATGAAGGTAACATCACATCAGGCAAGCATTCACACATGCAAACATCATCAAAAGGCATGCATACCATGCAACATGTAATTCATGCAATCTATCACATGTTTTCACTATTCTTTTATGTTTATATATACAAGTACATCACATTTAAATAAAAATAATAAATAAACATAAACTAGCCTATCACAAGGAACTGACATATGGGTGCATCTTGACAAAATATTCATAGGGCTTGCTTAAGTGACTTATAGGTGTGTATATATATATATATATATATATATATATATATATATATATATATATATATATATATATATATATGTATGTATATATATCATGCATGCATAAAGCACACATAGTATATAATTACACATATATATTTTGTTACACACACACTAACATTCACACATAACTAAACTTTCATAAACATAAACCTAAAAATAAACATACATGTTAAGTTGCGCACAAAAACATTTTCTTCTTTCCCTTCAAAGATTTTAAAATTTTTGGGTAGGACAAATTTATGTTGGTTAATTAAATTATTAGTGGGTTGATTTGTTTATTAATTGTTTGATTAATATGTTCATAAGTTGATATAAAATTTTAAATGGCTAATTAAATTTAATTATTTATTTAATTATTCAAATTGGGTTTAATCAAATTATTTAATCATTTAATTACATAATTTACGAGTTAATTAAATTATTAAATTATTTAATTAAAAGATTAAGTTATTAATGGTTTAATTTAAGTTATTTAATTATTTAGTTAATTTATTAAATTAAATATTTATAATTAAGTTCTTAATTAAAATGAGTACAATACCAAACATATTTTCAAATTTATTCAAATGTCTCTTCATTTACAAATAAAATTATTATAGTTCTAAAATATTATACTTTATGATCGGGTCTTCCAAGGCCTCAAGAGAGACGTATCCTTTCTGAGGCAACCTTCAAAGGAACGTCACTCTTCCTATCCTAAGCTATCCCATTTGGTCAGCCTTGTGGTGGAATTTGGACAGGTTAGTCTGCTTCCGAAGTGCTCCCAGCTAGCGCAAAACCTCGGTTAAGTAGTCCCGCAAAACAGAAACCTCTGCCTGCAAAGCCGCCACGACCGAGCCCATGAACACCGGATGGACTGAGACCTCTCTTATGTGATCGGTGACCAGGCCTCTGGCCGATCCCGCCGATGAACCAACCCTCACCATCAAAGAACTGGTCCCTGCTATCTGTTGGCCCATGGCTCCAAGGGAATACGATTGATGCTTCATTTATTCATGTCCAGTACCATCAGTGGGCAAATGAGCGAACAGTTGGTATCCTCCCAAAATGAATACCGGCAAGAATCCCACAAGCTCAAGCTGCAGACTAGCCACTCAGCTACGGTTGTTGTAGCACGTTTCAACTCCCCACCATCTTAGTGACCCTCTGACTTGTTCAATTCATTTGCATATAAAAAATGTCAAGGAGAGATTAAAATTCTACGGTAGCCAAAAAAATCTTTACATACACATAAATCTATCTGTTGAGGATATGGTCTCCAGACATCTTCCCCCTTCTTTTTTTATGTGGTTCCTTCACCTTCCTGCAACAATGACTAAGGAGAGATACTAGTCTCTATTCCCTCCCACTTTTCCTTGCCCTCCTCGACGAGTTCAATGAGCAAGGCTTGCTGGCCTCCAGAGCTCGCATGCAAGGCTTGCTGGCCTCCGGAGCTCGCACCCATGCCTAGCTCAGGAATCACAGTCTTCTGACGAGGGACCTTCGACACCTATCCCTCAGGGTCCCCAGACGAGCCGACTTGATCAGCCATCGCATGTTTGATCATCGGTTGCTTTTCTTTCCTAACCATAATCTTCTTTACAAAAGTCGAGGGGCCATAGCCCACCTTCCTCAGAATCTTGGGGTCTACATGGAGCTCCCTCAAATCGTCAACCATAACTCAAGCTAATCAGGAAAAAATAATGACTTTAATGCAATGTCAAGCCTATGACTCTATTTATAGAGCATATTGGACACAGAATTCAAGGGAGTTGATTATAAAATTTACTTTTTTGACTTTAGTAATTGCTCTTTCCTTATCGTAGTTGTTATTTTAAGGAGAAGAAACATTTGGAAAACTAATATGTATACACCATAACTGTCAACACAAATCTCAAAGCATTTGAACGGCCTAGATGACGGCTAGATAACCAAAGCATTCTACCACCCTACTGCCAACCGTGTGGTCATGAATCGACCGACATACTATGGCGAGAAATTTGAACGACAGACCACGCCGATATTCCCGATTGACGGAGGCACTTGATTGCTATAAATCGATCGACTCGCCCTTATTGTGGCAGACGAGATCAACATCCGGCCACGCGCCTCGGTAAATTTGCCACTTAGCGGATCTCCTCATTCTGACGAATTCAAGCAAGTGCGTCAGTCAATTACTGCCATGTTAAAATTCAAATTGTAATACATATATGGTATGAATTTCATATGGCCAATTAGATCATCAATTTTATTAAGATTGGTTTCCATAATTGCTCCATTTTTTCTGTAATTGTACAAAATATACTCCTATAAATAGGAGTCAAAAATCTGAATAAAATGACGACTCCCGATTCTCTCTACAAGAAACTCCTGACCTGTCATACTCTCTCTCTCTTCCTTCCTTGACTCAATTTTAAACTCTCGGGGCAAGTTCACAAAGGACAGTTTAGAATTCAACAACAATAATTAAAGCTTAGGTGTTAGATATATAAGTACATAAAAGTTTGTTGTTATGTTTGCAAATGACTCCTTTTTCTAATATATTTGACTAATTTGAGCAACCATGGTAACTAATATGGGTCGTTCCCTTCTCTCCATTTTTTATGAAGACTCCAATATAAGAGAATAAATTTAGAATGACAATTTGAAGTTCCAGATTCAACCATATTTTATTTTCAAATGTTGTGGAGGAAATTACTAAATGAAACAATGAATTATGAAAATCAAAAGACCAAGGGTTCTTAAGGCGGTTGCAACCTCTTTCCAAGGACTTCTTGTATTATTCTAATTTATTTATTTTATGCTTGAAAGGTTATAAATTTGATAAGTTATAATAGAAAGAGGATGGTTTAGTGTTATTAGTATATGATGTAAAATGTAGAACTTGATGGTTTTGTACTTCATGAAGTGGTTGATGAGTTTTCTACTTTTTTTTATTTTATTATTTTATTCTGATGAATGATATCTGTCATTCTCTTTATTTATGACTTGTTTTTCTTTAATGTGTAGTAATGGTGTGATTGGGCCAAGTTGACTTGTGAATCAACCAGATAAATGGTGTGTTCGCTCAACTCAATGAATTTATCAATCAAGTTTTGAGTTAGCCTTGGCTTGACTTGTCAGCGAGCTCAGTTATCTGAAAGATATTAACATAAATACACTTAAGACATTAAAATTTCATTATTTGGGCTTAAAGTTATTAAAAGTTTTGGGGGATTTACATACGCAACACAATTCTTATGTACATACAAATCTAACATCCAAACACAGCATGTTGACATCTATCACATTGCAAGACTTGAACGTGGGTCTATAAGGTGGACGAGAAAGCCTCCAACGACTAAATTGGAATTACCTTCTCTCTTTTATTATAAATGAGTTAGCTCAGGTTTGAACTTACAGAATTCTATTGCAGATCCTCCGACACCAAAGACATTTGATTTGAGAGAGAAGAAAAAAAAATGAAGCTATTGCGGATCCTCCAACACCAAGCATATTTGATTTGAGAGAGAAGAAAAAAAATGAAGAAACAGATTCTTTATTTATTTTACACATTCATAAGAAAGTCATCGAGTAACTCTCATTGAACAGAAACACACAAGAGAAACTACTAAATTCTAGTGAAACACAATTTCTGCCATCTAATTAAGATCGATGTGGTGAACCAATACTTCCTCTGCCACCACAACAGCTGACAACCTCCCATTTATCCCCTGGCGGCACAATGGAGGACCAGTATAATGTGCACGTTTGTGCCCACCCAAAGCTTGCCCAGAATTGAAGACTTTATTGCATTTATCACATTGATGCGTCTCCACCTCCGTAGCACCAACAGCCGCCATGGTTTTCACTTCTTCATTGCTATTACTTGTCATGCGTTGGCCGATGTCGTGCTCACATAACGCCAGCATCGACGGTGCCAGTGCGACCATCCGACAAGTTATGCCCAAATCATTATTGGATTGTTTTGCCACTTTTTCATTGGCCTTCTTCCTCCTCTACCTCTCTATCTTGGAGTAAACCCATCTAAGTTGGATCAGTTTAGCATCATCGATGGCAGTTTCATACTTCAGCTGGCTTATCTTCATGAGGATGCAGGCTGCTAAGACATCTTCGCCATGCTTTGCTTGGCTAGAACGTAAAAGAGAACTCTTTTCGACTCCCCTGTTACTCTTCCCATGAATTCTTAAGTGTCCAAACAAGGCTTTTGTGGAGGAAAACGACATACCACACTCACTACAGCGATTGCAGCTTGAAGAAGAAGAAGAATCATTCTTTTCATATCGGTGGAGTTTGGTTTGAATTTTCAAGGAGATCTTTTTCTGCTGCTCAGATTCCAGCGGTGGCGCTGATGACTGAAGTTTCATTTTAGAGAGTTTAGGTTGTCTTGTTTAGGATTAGTTCTGAGAGATACGGGCCTAATTGATCCCGACAGACTAAGTTAGATGAACCATAACGAGGTTGTTCCTCTTCTTTAATAGATCTATTTGATCTTCCTACAAGCGTATATTTGGAAATTAAATCTTTACCAAAATTAGATTGCATACAAAAATTAAATAAACTATCTCTTAAGTTTGGAAACATTCTAAAATTATGAAAGCTTTCAAAACTAAATTGGAATGTTAAATAGATTCCAAATTTAACAAGCTTATAGTAAAATTGAGTGTCTCGAGCCCAAGATCACTCGATTCTGGCATCATTAAGGTACTCAAATATCCACAGAATATTGTTCGATTTAGGGAACATCTTTGTTGTAAGCAGGAACCAAGACCTAAGCTTGAAGAAAGACCAAGAGAAGGAATTGAATTATGATATGTTTCAAGGAATCCTATGTTGTGACATAATGAAAACATCCTGAGACATTGTGACAATATTAATTGAAGATGGTGTGAAAACGTACCCTGAAAATGGTGTAGCAATTGCGTGAATGCACCCCGCCCCAAAGATGATGTAACAACGCCACTCTAAAGATGGCGCAACAACCCACCCCGAAGACAACACATCAATACACCCCAAAGACAATGCATCAACACACCCAACAAACGGTGCAACATCGCATCCCAAAGACTTTGGAGTGACGCGCATTGAAGAAGGTGTAACAACACACCAAAAACAAAAGACGCAGTGACACACCCCAAAGATGGTGTAACAATGTAGCCCAATAATGGTGTGATAAAGCAACCCTAAAGACGGTGCAACAACATACTCTGAAGATGGTGTAACAATGCACCTCAATTACAGTGCAACTCTTCTCCATGAACTATGTGATCAACTACGGTCTATGTGTCTCATAGCTCACGACAGGCATTATTACAACCCCCAGCTCTAGCATCCGTAGCCTATAGACGTTATTGTAACTCACCACTACATTAAACATGATTAACTATGGAAAATATAGTCCACAGTACATACATCATTACAGCTCAACACTATCACCTATGTGATCGAGTTATTGTCTATTTGGCCCATAGCTCATGCATCTCTCAACTCTGGCCTCTGTGGCCTATGAACATTATCTAGCTCATATAACTTCCAACTTTAGCATTGATGGTTTACAGATGTTATTACAACCCCCTAAAGCTCATACACCTTCCAACTCCAACATCTGTGACCTATGAACATTATCACAGTTCATGCAGCTCCCAACTTTGGCCATAGTGGCCTACGGATGTCTCATAGCTCCCGCAAATCTCTATTATGTCCTATGTGGCCAATGAACACTTTTGAAGCAACCCTCTATGACACATATTTTTATTAAATAAGTGTAATCTCTAGAGAAAAGTGAATTCCTAGAAGTTTTTACAAGGTTTAAAAATTAAATCATAATATGAAACTATAATGCTCCTTAAGTCTTGACATAGATTAAGTAGAAGTTAGTCTATGATTATCAATATAAGATTGGAACATTTGGATGATTTTAAACTTGAGTAATTCACTAATTGAAATAAGTTTTCTATAGAAACTAATAAAAATACAAATAAATAGTCTCTTTTATATGTCAATATTTTTATTCTCTTACCTAAACTTAAATTATTGAATAAACTAAAAGCTAACTTGATAATTAATTGGCCTAACTCAAGAGTTGATTTTGTTTCTCATGGGATCAATACTTAGACTCAAATCCGTATACTACTTGATCGTTACATGCACAAAACATATGCTACTATGACTAATTAATAATTATTGAGTCTCCAATACAGAGCAAAAATGTTAGTGCTTCTCTTATTGAAGTTGTATCTTTTAAGAAGAAAAAGGTGTTTGATAATTAACAAGAATAGAACTACCATGGTTCACCTAACTCGAAATTTGTATACATTATCTGAAAATGCTCCTTTTACAACTTTTATTCTTGGCTTAATCGTACATTTAACTTTTTAGAAAAGGAATATATAATAAGGACTTTCATTATATAGCCATGCAGGTGAGTGCTATTGCTTAGTAGCTTTTGTATTATATGACATTTTCATATGGCAAAATAAATAAAAAACATTCACAAGTAAAATCCAAACTAAAGGATTACAAGAAAATAACTTACGAAGTTAGCAAAATAAATAAAAAACATTCAAGAGAAGAGTTTAAAAAGTCGCAAAGAAGAGATCAAGAGAAAAAATGATAGTATTTTAATGATTTAGAATATTATAGAGACTTAATGTCAATATTGAGAAAAATTTGAAAATATTCATGCCAAATTAGAGTATGAGCTGAAGAAAAAAAATAACAGATGAAGAAACTTAAAAATTTCTCATGAGTTCTTAAACTCACTCACCAAAATGATAATGTAACAGAACATTCTTTAAAGAAATATTATGGAAGGCATAAGTTCTGTAAGAAGTTAGTAGAGAATAATGTTCTTTGTTCTATATGATCAAGAATAGAAACATTTGAAATTCTTATTCACGAGGCATGGTCTAAAGAAGAAAATGTCCACGAGGAGAATTCCACCAATGCATTATTTTTTTTATTATTATACTCTCTTTTCACTATAATTACTCTAATAATGCTCTTTAGTGTAAGGTTAAAAATTAAATACTTGTTCAACTCGTCATTTTTAGTACATCCTAGATTAAGTCGTTTCTTTGAATGAATCATGCTTTATGTCAGATCTTTGCCTTCATGGAATTAACCATTTGTACTCTCTAAAAAAAGGACAAACTTACAGCTTATTACATAGAAGAGTCTTGTGACTTTAATCTTGTCCTTAAGCCAAGTTCATTCTAATCTCAAACTTAAATTTGAGCTTTCTCTTACTTTGAATTTGTAGGTTATTAAGAAAATAATCCTTAAAGTTAGCAATATAGAAAGAAAGAAATATAAAAGAACAAATTCAAAAAGTGTTTGTCTAAGGATAGAAATTATTTAAGTTATCTCCACTCTACTTTTTGAGTACTTCCTTTCCACTTATAAGTTTGCAACATATATGCGGTAGGCCTGACTTATTTTTGGAAGATGTAAGGACAATTTCATGTGGGCTTTAATTTTTTAATTACTAAGTGACAAGATGCAATATCTTTTTTCAATACTAAGCCTCTGAATTTGAATGGTTCTTAACATTAGAGTTCTAGTATTTTATTACTTTTGTACATTTTATCTTCTTTGTTTTATTGAAGGTTGGATTATTTGATCCTCCAATATGTTGGGTATGATTTGCATGTTTTCATCATTGTCGCATTCATCAAGTTTTGCTTCATCAAAATTACAAGTAGTTACCACATTTTGATTGAATACTTACTCAAATAATAAGATAGCCTTAGCACCATATGATAAAATATATGTATTGTCTGGCGGAAGTAAAAGGCAAATTTAAATCCCTTTGCTATTCAGACATCTAGTGTTTGTCGCATTCATCAAGTTCATTCTAATCCAGTGATAATAATAGTTTGTCCTATTTGCTATTCAGACATCTACCCTTTTTAGCAAATTTAAATCCCATACTATGGGCGGCAATAACATGTATCATCTTTATTGGTGATGTCAAGCAGGTAACAACCATATATATAGCATGAAACAACTTCTTTGTAGCATACACTAGTATATCTATTAGTTATATGCATCAAATCAACTTTATTGGTGATGACATACATCGATGTTAAAGAATGGTCAACATCATTGTTGTGGTTAATAACATGCGTGAGCCATATTGGGAATGATATATGTCAAGATTGTTGGGAAGAACATGAATTGATTTTATTAGCATTGGTGGTCTTGGGTATCATTTTTGATAACATGCATTGAACTTATTAATAATTATAAATATTGATGCTATTTGGTTGAAGGTGAGAATAGTGAAGATGATAATCATTGGTATTGATTATATGATTTATCATCGAACAAAACTCTAGTTCTGCTGGTCCCACTCCACTAAAACGCAAATGGATTTAGAAGCAGTTATATACATGCCACCAATTCTCACAAATATTTATTTATCCAGCACCTGGGCTTTAAATTTTACATTTATACAACCCAAATGCTCTATTGCACATCAAAAATGTTATTAATTTTACTAAAAATTAAATAAAATTAATCTTGCATATATAAATGAAGCGGGCACATGTAAAGATTGATGTTTATATGTTTGATACGTAAATACATAGAAATTAAGTGATATGCATGTAAATCTTCCATGAATTTAACTTTAACGTGAAAGAAGTTGAAGAAAAAAAATTCTTTATTTATTTTGCCAGTTGGAAAAGAACATAACAACTTTGATTAGACGGAAACACATAAGGAGGGCTACTACAATTCTAGAGAACCAGTTCTTCCACATACTCATTAATATTGAAGTCTTGAACCACCTCTTACATTGACTGCTACTGGCAACTTTTTGTAACTTCCCAGACTGCCACAATAGAGGCCCTGTATAATGCGCACGCTTATGCCCACCCAAAGCTTGTTCAGAATTGAATACCTTATTGCACTGATCACATGGATACATTTCTACCAGCGCAGCCCCAAAGGCCGCCAACAATGGCGGTGCCACCTTCTCCACCCCCGAGCCAACATTCACTTCCTCATTGCTATTACTTTACAGGCATTGGCTGATGTTTTGCCCTCTCGACGCCAACATTGGTGGTGCCAATATCCGACACATTATTTCGTGATAATTATCAGATTTATTTGTCACCACTACTTTCGTCGTTGTCCTCCACCTCACTATCTTGGAGCAAATCCATCTCAATTTGCTGAGCTTTGCATCATCGATGTCAGTTTTAAACTTCAACCTTCTTATCCCCAAGAGAATGCATGCTGCTTTGACATCGACATGCTTAGCTTGTCTGAAAGTTAAAATAGACATTTTTTCGGCTCCATGGTTGCTTTCCTTATGAGTTCTTAAGTGTTCAAACAGGGTTTTTTTAGAGATGCCACACTCACTACAATGATTCTATGTTGAGGAAGAAGAAACTTCTTTTTTGGCTTTTTCTTTCGGTGGTACATGATCGTCATCTTGAATGAAGTCTCTTTTTGCTTCTCAGATTCCAGCCGGGGCGCCATCGACAATCATAGGAATCCTCCTGAGAGTAGAGATCTATGAGAGAAGCAGCGGGGTAAGTGAATGAACCATTTCAAGATCAATCCTCTTCTTTATAGATGGGTCTGATTCTCATACTAGAATAAATTAGGAAATTATATCTAAACAGAATCTGAATCAATCCAAAAATTAAATCATCTCTGTTTTAATTTTGGAAACATTCTATAAGTATCAAATTAGATTTTTCGACTTCTCATTTTATTAAATTTGAATTTTATTTTCTCATTTTATTAAACTTCAGTCCAACAGAAACTTATATAAAAGTTTATTAAAATTATTTATGTATAATTTGCCAAATTAAGAATTTCTGTTGGTTCTAAATCCAACGCAAAAAAAAAAAAAACAATTGATTTATATTATTTGTAATCATACAAGATAATAATGAAATTATTTATGAAAAATTAGAGTTGGCATGTCATTTAAAAAAAGAATATTTGGCAAAATAACAAAAACCTACTGCATATTATTTTATTTATATTCACAAATAGTAAAAACCAAATTATATATATAATTCTTATGTAACTATATATCACATCCTGACATTCACATTTACATTTATAACACTTTGGCGACAAAAACTTATGCTAAAAGTGCATATTTCACTTCAAAAAAATAAATAGTTTTGGTATTATTCGATGTGATTTTAAATATTAGAGCGCATGCATGCAAAGATCATTAAAAAACAAAGGAAAAAAGAATAAGAAGAAAAAAGATAGAATACAAAGTAAGAAACTATTAGATTTTATTATTTGTAGAGAGCTTTCAAGGTGCCCTTATTTCTCGCACCACAAAAAGTTCCTCTCCTATTTATAGGTTTGGGTTTATTTTGACACACTACATAGTATGCTATATATGTATAATAGAATGCAACTTATGCAAGGTAGTGGTCGAGCCTCTCAGCTTACTAAGAAGGAAAGACACTACGTGTTGCTCCTATAGAGGAGGCTCACACTGCAAGCTCAAGTTAGTTCAATGAGTAAATAAGTCTACAAGAGACTCGTTGGGCTTATATTGTGTTACCATCAGATTGTTTAGGTTAACTGGAGGATGTGTGCATCCAAAGATCCTCACAAAAGGTATCCTCGAACTCAATGAATGTCTTCAAAGGACCATTTGAAAGCTCGACATACCATCCAAAAAAAAATACTAATTAAATTGGTGACAAAAAGTAGCAAGAGTAGGATGTCATTATTGCTAATATTATAATAGAGTGCCAGAAAATAGTTTGTGTGTTGCTTAGGTTTCCCATCTACTCAAAGCTATCTAAATTGTGGAGTAGAATCTTTCGAATAAGGGATAGATTACAATCCTCATGATATGGTCTCCCTCTCTATACATTAGCACAATCATGCTGTGCCGCCAACATGATATTGAATTTCTTGTCCACGAGATATTGTAACCGACTTTCATGCATAATAACATAAGGTGATGGTGGAATACTCATTGAAATGACGTGTTTGTTAACCTCACTCTTGTTGAAGTCTATTTAGTCTTTCTTAGAAGCCTAGGGTCTAGCCATAGAAATTTTCTGTTGATTATCCCAGATGACTAGTGATAAAACCTTGCCCCATTAGAAATTTTTAACACCTCCTCACTCCTCTTGGAGTTATGCATGTTTGGTCCTAAACTCTAGAACGTAGTAGGTGGGAGCCAAGTGTGAGGAAGCTCAATAAGGGACTTCTATAGGATTGCCTAGCCTTAAGGTCAAGCCTGGGTGATCTGGCCTTGGGCAAGCTTGCACACACACACTTGAACCCCACATTTTCACTCACTACCTCAAACCCTAAAGCCAAACATGCTTACCCTGGTTCCTTACTTTTTTTGGAAACTCATGTGGGTGGTCCCCCGAACCTTTAGCCCTAGGATAGGATTTAGCCAGAACCAACACATGGAGGATCCAAAATGGGACTTCTCTTTGGTCCATGGCCCAAATAGGGTAAAATCATAGTTAACATTCTCAATTGACCTCAATTTCACCAAAACCCCCAAATTTGACCTCTTAGCCCCAAAATTTCACCAAATAACCAATTTTCCCTTAAGGGTCCTCACTCACATAATTCAAAATGAAACACCAAGTGATGGTTACCCCACTCATAGGGATAATTAAGACATCAAGATCAATTGAGCAATGGGTTAAGATATACCCTTTAAACTATAATGGATGAATGATTTAGAATATAATAAATTCAGAAGAACTCGAGACATTTCAAAAGATTTTAAAGGAGGTGTAGGGTTATGCCCCGCATTCCTTTATAGTCATTTGGATAACTTGGAGGACAACTGAACCCATTTTATTTTCATGCTCAAGCAAGTGAATGAGAACCCACCAGGTTATGCCCTAGGACCCGGTAGGATCACCCCGAACCTTTCCCACTTTCTTTTTTCTGCAATTTATTTAAATTTCTGCAAAATTATATATATACTGAAAGTTCTAACATTTCAGCGGGAGTGCGAGAAGATGACATGTACGCCTTTACATTATTGCATTGCAGTTACTTTACTTTCCTGCATTACTTCACGACATTTAATTACCTGTATTTACTTTACTGTATCTTCTTACCTGCTTACCTTCAAAACCATAACCGAAACAAAACAAAACTTCTTTTTTCAAAATTAAATAACATTTTGAAATAAAACAAAGAACTAAATTTAATACACGCTATTTGGATAATCAGAAATCTCTCGATGGAGGAAAACTACGCCTGCTGATGAGATTTCCCACGGTATGGATAAACGTATTAAACTCTTTTAATTGTGTTTGGTAAATTCATCTCAACTAAGTGAATCTGAAGAAAATAGTGGTGCCAGAATGAGGAAACTGTGGGATCCTACCTAGTATCGCTTAATCAACTTAAACTTTCCCCCATAAGACATTTAAATAACAGCAACAACAAAACTTTACATAGACACTTTAAACATCTTGGAACTTCCTTGAACATCTTAAACCTTACACTTCAAACTTGAAACCCTCTGCAACAAGAAGCTTGGAGCTTGCACCGTGGGCAGCACGATGAGGACATGCAGAAGAACATCTTCGAGAGAGAAAACAAGTCTATAACAGCAAACTCTTTTCTAGAATTAAATAATAAGTTATAGGACTTTGAGGTTGTCTGCCTAGTGCAACATATATCCTCAACTGATCTTTTAGGCTTTTGTACAACCCTGTTGTACAATATAAGCCCTAACTCATCTTAGGATTCTGAGGTCATCGTTCGATACGACGTAAACCCTCATATCTTCCAGGCTATTTGTATGATTGGTATCATACAAAGGTAAGCCCTGTAATAAAATTTGCAGGATGAAATATTAAATAGCATCTCTCCAAAATCAAAGCCAAACCATAGGATAGTTTGGGAAGTCACTGAGGCTCTCCTCAGGATCCATGGCAGCCCCTAGCTTTCTTCCTTTAGATTCCACAATATTGATCCCATTTGCACCTTTCCCATTTGGTATTTCCTATGTTCGACCTTGAAAATCCTAAACCTTTTGAATTTATAAAGGAAATATTTCCTGATCATCGTCGATAGCTTTCTTAGGTAACTTCGGTTGCTTAAGATATAATTAACTATAGGAGCTTACCTTTATAGGAAACTTTAATACCCAGCTTGATATAAATTTTATCTAATTTTCCATATTATGTAGGGGAACTTGTCGGTCAACATAAGGGTTCGTAGACCAAACGAATGTCATAAGTCTTTTAGTTTATTTAGTCGAGCCTCATTATCAAGAAATGTGTATATTCTTCGGGGTAGGTACATGGTTTATGATGTGGTGCTCGTTTATTTAAACTATTGAATTCATGAGATCATTTTGATTTCATATTTTCAAATTAAAAATGATACTTTTCAAAATTATATATATATATATATATATATATATATATATATATATATATATATATATATTAAAATACTTTAAACGGGGTGGTGGGATTCTTATTCCAGGCAACCGACAACTTCTGATTTGACAACCGACAGGGTTTAAGGCTTATCACATCTGGAATAATTCACAAGACCACTAGCGGTCTAAAAATGCTCTTTCTATAGCACAATAATCCTAGAAGAGATCGGGTTCATATTGGCCATCATTAGAGCCATCTAATCCTAAATATGTGCTAGAAATGCATCCCTTTCTCCCCCCATCAACCTTAAGGGAGGGAACCTCCTAACACTCTGAGGATCCAAAGAGATCGCCCTATTGGAGTCATGATAGGAATCTTCGGGAGGGATCCTCCCTCTGGTAATGGCCATGACATGGCTTACCACAAAGGGGTCAATGAGGAGGGATTCTTTCTTGGTGAGCTGTTCTTCATGCTTATTATTCTTATTCAGGTCATCTAAATAACCTTATGGCAGACATGTCATGTCAATAAATAAATCATCCTCAAGATCCATCATGATGTCACCATCAATGGTCAACTGAGATGATGTAGAATAATAAAGTCACTCTAAACAGCTTCCATCACCCTATCCTCTATATAAATAGGGATAACAATTGGAGTAGGATTACATGACACTACCATACTATCCTATGTATAAGTGGGGATAGAGACAGGAGCAAGGATGTATGAGGGAGTTGACTCAACTATGGAGCTCCACCCACCTGACTCCTTCTAGACCCATTGTCTCTTAGTCTGAATAGGGTTGTATGAGGGCTTTCTCTCATACTGGTAGATGGATCTTCATGGGTATCCCCTGTGTCCCCAACCCCTAGAATGTGAGGTGTCAGCATAAGTCGAAGCATAAGTAGTTTAATCCATAACCTTCTTTACCTTATTTTAAAATAAAATTACATGAGATGTAGTCCTAGCTATAAGTACAATAATGGAAGAAAAGTTACAAGTATTGGCAAAGATGTGAGCTTTACCTTTTTGGCTTCCCTTGTGTTATAGAAATAAACTAAAAACAAAGAGGAGGTGATGCATGAATGTCGACAAATTTTTTTTTTTTTAAGTTTAAATCTGTAGTTTTAATATCAAATTGTATTGCAAAATTTTACTATTGAAATCCTAAAATATAAAGTAGGTTTTGTTCATTCTTCCATAAATATCTTAAAGGAACTTTAATGAATAGGCATAATTTTACATTATTTATTATTATTGTATATTTATTAGATATTTTTTCTCATAAAATAATTTAAAGGGAAAATGTATAAGAATGAATTCACCAAGTGATAGCTTCCTTTCTAGCATGGGGATTCAATCTTCCTCTTATAGGACTAGTAATGGGAGCTTTATAACTACATCTATATGATTTCCTCCTTGATGCTTTCATAACACCTTCATGGAGTTCTCTTGTGACCTCTAAGCTTCTGTATAATCTAGGTTCATTCTAATCTCAAGCTCAAGTCATTGAGCTTTCTCGTATTTTCAATTTTAGGTTATTAAGAAGAAAAAAACTAAAGTTAACAAAAAATAACATTTTTTTAATTTCGTTAAAGAAACAACATTTCATTGTGTGAGTTCTTGAGTATTCACTTATTCAATGGATATACAAAGAAAAAAATTTATAAATGTAAAAAGTAATTAATTGTGTTTATTTAAAAGATAGAAATTATTTATGTCATCTCTGCTATAGGTTTTTGGTATCTCATTTCTAATATATGTTTGTAGTTGTATGCGTGGGTCTAATTTATTTTTGAGTGATGTAAGGGCAATTCCATGTGGGATCCATTTTGTTAATTACTAAGAAATGAGATACCATATCTGTTGCTTTCAATATTATGTCTCCAAATTTGAATTGCTTTTTGTTAACGTTAGAGTTTTAGTATTTTTCTAAATGTCTTTTAATTTTTTTCTTGGTTAATTGAAGACTGAATTATAAGATCTTTCCATAGGTTAAGTATGATTTACATAACTTTATCATTGATACTGCTCAATTCAACAAGTATTATATCTTCAAAATCATAAGTAATGCCAACTTTTTGATTATATAAATTATACTCAAATGATAACATAACATCACCACTATGAGACAGAATATAAGGCATGATGAAAAGAATCATTGTAATGATGTTAATTGTTTGGCATATTTGTTATTTACACTTCAATGTCCATTATAAACAAATTTAGAATAAATGATTTTGAAAATAATTACGAGCATCAGTATTATTAATGGCAACAATAAGCTTGTAACAACCATATATATAGCATGAATCAATTGTACTTGAGCGTACACTTACATATTTATTAGCGATATAAACTGATAACAAGCATCAAATTATTGATGATGATTTACATCAAATTTGAAGATATTTTAATATCATTGTTGTGGCCAATAACATGTTTTAGCCTTATTGGGGATGATGGATAACAATGTAGTTGGCAATGATCTGCAAAAATCTTATTAGCATTAGTGGCAATCAATGTAATTATTAATTACATGCTTGGAACTTATTAATGATGACAACAATCGATGATGTTTGGTCGGAGGAGACAATGCTTAAGAAATAATAGTCCAATAATGACAGTTAGTAAATGATAATTAGGTTATACTATTAAGTGATGACAAGCAAGAGATGAAAGTCGTTGGCAGTTGTTTTTACATTGGCATCAGGCAATACTCTAGAATTCTTAAATTCTACGAGCTTTGTTCAATATTAAGAGAATTCGTAGTTTACATTTTGTAATTAAATGATCTCATGGTCCAAATTGATGCCATTGATTGTTAATTGTTCTTTAAACATTTAAATACTTTTATGAAATTGGATTTAAGCTATTTGGTCATGTTGAATTCCAGGTATTAAATTTTCTCCTTTCACTATTGAGTATATAAAATGTGAAAACCGTTTAATTCATTAGTTAAGTATACCATTAAGGCTCAACAAACAAAACTGAAGTACTTTATGTATTGAGTTTCATTTAGTTAAAATACTTATTATTAAGAAAAACAAATTTAAATGATTACATAATTTAATTCACAAACTAGTTTAATAAAAAGACGCTTCAAGTACATTATTTAAGAAAATGTAATTTAGAAAAATTAGTTAGTTTATTAAATAATAATATGCCAAATTTAATATAGTTAAATTATTAATTAATCAAATAATTATCATTAAAACTGATGAATTTATCGCTACTATGATTTTTTAGAGGAATGAATGGCCTCGGTCGTAGAAAAAACTTTTTGTTGGTCCTACACTGACACGAAATGAATTTAAATGAGAAAGAAAATGAAGCAAATGTTTTTTTAATTCATATTTTGAAAACTAAGGCATTTTACGGAGATGACAACGATGAATGAACGAAACTCAAAAGAAAAGCGATTAAACTTTCGAAAATCATGTTCTAGAGACTCATTATATTCGAAATCGAGAACCATCAAGACCAACGCCACCACAGCGGCCGACAAACTTAAGTTGCTTCACCGACGACACAGTGGAGGCCCTGTATAATGTGCACGTTTGTGTCCGCCCAAAGCCTGTCCAGAATTAAACACCTCACCGCACTTATCACACCGATGCATTTCCACCTCCATGGCCCATAATCGACGCTAAGCTCGATGGTACTCACTTTCTTCGTCTTTTTAATGCTTACTCAATCTTAGCGCTAAATCCATTTCGATTGCTTCACTTTGCATCATCAATATCTGCTTCACACTTGGACCTTCTTATCCCCATCAGAATACAAGCTGCCATGACCTCGGCATGCTTAGCTTCTCTCAAACCTAAAAATGTCGTTTTTTTGCCTCCCCTGTTAATTTTCTGAAGAATCATTGAGGGCCCAAACAGGGCTTCTGTGGAGTTAAACGGCATGTCGCGATTCTGGGTTGAAGAAGAAAAAGCTCTCGCTTTCGGCTTTTTCTCTTTCTGCTCCTCCGATTGCTGCGGCGGCGTCTTCGAATGGAGCTCCATACCAGGTTCGTATGATTCCTCCAGATAGTTATCTGTATGTGAGCGAATGTGAGCGAATCAGGGAAGTGAGCGAGCAGTGAGCGAAGCAAGGAAGTGAGAGAGAGCAGTGAGCGAGCAGAGATGGCAGGGAAGTGAGTTTATTTATAGAGAGGGACTTATCATCTTCCTCTTGGAATAAATTAGGAAACTTGATCTGAACATAATCAATTAAAAAATTAATTCAGACGTTGTTTTATTTTTAGAAACATTCTAAAAATACGAAACCTGAACAGAATCTGAATCAATTAAAAAATCAATTCAAACTTTGTTTTAATTTTAGAAACATTCTAAAAATATCAAATTAGGTTTTCTATTTTTTAGTTTATTAAATTCAAATCGCATTATGAATTAAAAGGTCGTGCTTATATAATCTTCATTGGATTAAAAGACCGTGATTATATAACTTCATTAGAGGACTTGACAAAATTATGAATCTCTGTTGGTTTCTTATATAACGTCATTAGAGGACTTGACAAAATTAAAAATTTCTGATGTTATCTTAACCTAACGCAGTAGAAATTTTACAATTAAACTTTACTATTAATTGATCTATATAACAGTAATAAAAGAGGGATTGCAAAGAAAAAAAACTTGAGATTGGCTTGCTAGTAGAGTTGTTTAAAAATTGTTATTGTTCATCCACGCCATAAAAAATGTCTCCCCTATTTATAGGTTAGGGTTGACTTTAACATGTTATATAGTAAGCGACATACAAAAAATGAAAAATACATGAATTGTACATAAATAAAGGTTGTTGAACAAAGTCAATCCTTGGGATATATGAAATTTACACGGCACCTTCAGAGCTGATGAGGTCAAGTAGTTGAACTAATAAAGGTCGTCTTACTGTTCAACACACTTCGAGTCTAACTAAGTATCATGGTTGAGCTTTAATTTTGGTCTGGTCAGTATGAACTTTTGATTTAATCTTGATTTAAGGGGTTTCAACTATGCATATTCAATTCTATGATTTTTAATCATTTTGTATATTAATTGTGAAAAAAAAACAAGAGAATTAAGTGTATATTAATGATTAATAAGCAAGTAGGATAAACTATTATCCTTGTTGCTATGTTTTGCTTTCCATGTACTTCATTCTTATAAATAAGAAACAAAGTTTGAGTCTCAAGCACCGATTCAATTGCAGCTATTCTTCTTATTTGAATTAAAACATGAATGTTGTCTTTGCAAATATGCGAGTATATATCAATAAAGTTTATATCATGGGACTTACTTGTTGCCTTATTTAGTTATGGGAATAAGGATAAGTGTTTAGAGAAAAATAAGTAAAAGAAGATAGAAATTGAAAGAAAAAAATTGATATAAGCTTTTTCGTTTGAATAATTCCAAAATCTATACAATTCTAAATCCCAAATTTCACTATAGTTTTGGTATTTGTATGTAGTTTCATTAGCCATTTTAATTTTGTAGAGACTTTTTGTATGTAGTTTCATTAAAAAACGACTCAAGTAAATGAACCACTGTATAGTCAATTATATATGAAGTAAACCAAAATAATACTTCTTAATGTGGAGCAAAAAAGATTTTCGTTATTAGAAGGGATCCAATCGGCATTCAAACTTAATCCTGTTATAACGATACAAGCGTCACTGGCCGAGCATAAGTTCAAAGGTTATAGTTCAGGTGCTGAAAGTGCTAAGCAGAGAATATAAATAAAATAATAATGCACGGTATGTGTAAATGCCCCATAAAATTAATTTATAAGACATGAACTGATGAACTCTATAAGAAAATGAATAAGGTCATCTATCCATCCATTAAAAATGTGGAGAACGAATTCTTTACCGGGGTACTGTTTGTAAAGGCAAGATAAATTTTAAGGACTTTATATGAGCTTAGATTGATTTCCATTAGATAGAAATTGATTTTTAATTTTACAATAGACTTATCTATGGCTGATCTTTCATCTGAATTCTTGCGTATTATTCAAAGCCGATTATCATAATTTTGAAATCTTACTCTTTATTTCTCTGAAATCCTTAACTTTTTTCAAATTCTTAAAGGCACTCTATATGCATATATATATATATATATATATATATATATATATATATATATATATATATATACACACACACACACATACTTCTACACATTCATTTATATACATATAATCTAGAATGTGCTCCCCACTTCGCTTATGAAAGTTTAAGAAGTAAGATTTTGGTAAATACTTCGATGGATTCATTTGCAAGGATGCCTTACTGACATACCAGTTTTTAATTGTTACACACCAGCTTAAATTTTAATTGATAGCAGGTCAACAGATAATTTCATTCAATGATACCATCAAACTATTTTTGAACTGATGGTAGGCAACGGTGAAACTGTAGATTGCGACCATATTTGACGCTAGAAGATGATATGGTTATATGATGACAAGAATAACTTAGCCATTTTGTTACAAACGATGAACACTTACCTATCTGACTTTATTGTAATAGAAAACAAATCAAGTAATTCGATGATTAACGCGTTGCAGTACACTATATTTGCATCACTTACACCAAATGTTAGCCACACAACAGTGTTTCATTCTGTCATATATTTCCATTAAAAGAAACTGTTATCAATGATGAGATAACTAATTTGCTTATAGCAATTCAGAAGATGATTATGACATACCATTTTGTTTTGATAGAGCTGCATGAATCGCCTCTTTGCAAATCTGGGGACAATTGTATCCTTCTACAGTCAGATTGAAAATCATTTCATATCATGTCATATTGCTACCCATATTGTTAGATACCGATAATGTACCAGAATAATCCGTTCTAAAATTGGGTTGTTTACATACATAGCTCCAGAAGCAGTGCTATTTATAAATCTAATAATCCAATGACCACCTCAAATTTCACAAGATTTGTAAATAGCATATTTTTACAAGATTTATTTGATATGGCTGATATACGTCAAATGCTCAATGCACAATTCTAGAAGTCTTAGCCTCCTTGAGGGTAATATTGTACTTGATAAAATCTCCAGCAGCTTCAGCAACTACATTTCAAGCAAACAATTTGAGTGGTTTGCAAGTTAAGATGAATGTTTAAGTGTTGGGTATGTATGTAAATGCCTCTAAAATCTAACCATGAAAGAAGTTCAGGAAGTCATGATTAATTTTTCATAATTTCTAACACTCTAGATTCAACTTCTTAACGCAACCGCAAAAACTTCGAAAGTGCTAATATATTAAAGCAGATGGTGCATAAACTTGAATGAGTGGTAAGTGTAGGTTTTCGTTTTGAATTTTCAGGGAATTGACTTTATGCCGAGGTTAGTATAGATATAATCAGTTCTGCACTCGAACATTGCTAATTTGGATTATAGAGTGACTTCCTTACTCCTTGCAGTTCTAAAAGTTTTCCGCAGTCATTGGAATTTCACAAGATTTGTAAATAACATATTCTGACAAGATTTATTTGATATAGCTGATTTACTCAAATGCTCATAGCTAATTCAGATTTGTAAATAGCATATTCTCACCAGATTTATTTGATATAGCTGATTTACTTCAAATGATCATTGCACATGATATTATTTAGCCAATTTTGGATATTCTATTTAGAAAATATTTCACTACAGTTTTTCATCAAATCTGCATCGTCCAAATCGGACGCAAATTCGACGCTATTTGGATATTACCGTCAGATTTGCGTCAAATTTACTTCCAATTTTTTCGGTGGGTAATTCGGGGTTCACTAATATTAATTGTCAATTTTTTGCATCAAAATAGTCCAACTCAAATTATTTGTGTTAGCATCAAACTTATTTAGTATGCACGTGTGTGGAACTCTGCGTCTGAAAATATCAGGCGATAAATAATTTCGTTTGATTACCGTCAGATTTACGTTAGACTTAGTTCGATGGACAACTCATCGGATTATTGGATGCAAATCCGACGCAATACTAAAAAATGTAAAAAAAATAAAAAAATCAATTACATTTCCACAACCTACACATGACGTTTAATCTACATCACAACAACATTATATCCAGTCATATCACAGACCAAAGCTCGTAAGAAAATCAATACTGAAAAATGTGTTACTGTCATAAATCTAAATTATCAAAAGTTCACATATAAATCCTGATCAATATAAATTCAGACATGTCGTAAATTAAAAATACATAAAAACTACTTCTAATCCTCATACTCATTCTCCTCCTTATCCTCCTCCTCGACTGTAGCAGTTACTGTTCGCTTACCCCAACGATCTTCTATAATCTTCGTCAGACATGCTATACTCCACTTAATTCTCTGTTGGTCTTCACGTAGATGGTGCACCTCCTCAGTCATAATAGCGATTTGCTTGACAAGCTCTGCAGTACTCAAGTGTGACGAGCTCGTGCCACCCACAGAAGCACGAGAGATGTCGGCCATCTTCTTCCCCTCTGCTTACGTCCATAGCTCGAATTTAGACTCCACAGTGGTAGATTGACTACGACTATTGCTAGCAATGCTCAAGGTCTAGGAGGGCAACTGCCCTCCCGGAGCTGCTCGTACTCCTACATAATAAAAACTAATTATTAATTGTCATTTTAAATATAAAAGTCAAAATAAATATTGATAAACCAATTATTTACTTACATTCATCTCGCTAAGGTGACTGATACCAACATTACCTGTGGCTATCAGTAGCAGGACTAACAACCAAAATAATCAGAAGTAATAAACACAAGTAAACTGAGGAATATTCAAAATCTAAACAGGACATATAGTAACTATGTCTAAAGTAAAACTTAAAAAAATGACAAGTATGACATACGTATTAGAAACAAACAAAAAGTTCATGAATATATTTGTTAAAAGGTTTGACAATGAGATCATAAAAAAATGTGCACAATATTCTATGCAAGTTTTTGGTTTAGAATGACTTAAACGAAGTCAAGTTAAACTTGACTTTTGGATATTTTTAATGGGTGTTTTCCATACATACCGCGAAACTCTTATGCATATACACATCTAACGCCTAAACTTCAATATTTTACATACATGCCAACTCTATGCATAATAAAAGTGGAATACACCTTTTATGCATGTGCCATGGCATATGCAAAAATTGAAGTTTAGGTGTTAGATAGGTATCTACACAATAATTTCATGTTATATATGTAAATCTACCAAAATTTAGATTAGAATGGAATTCCTGAACTGGTAAAGCATTTGCAAAAGAGCCCTTAATAAGATTTTTTACATCTTTTATGTTAACCAAAACACTCAATTCTGAGTGCACTCACTTCACTTTATAAAATTATTTGGAAAAATGAAATGTCCTGAAACAATGCTCTGCCTCTTTATTTATAGCATAACTAGCTCGTTTGTTGAAGAAATGGAGTGATTTTAATGTCTTGGGAAAGTAAGCAAGATCTCCCATGACTTTTATCTTTTTCAAATCACTAAATTTATTTCAGATTTTCTCTGGATTATAAAATTATTTAGTAAAATAAAATTTGTCCAGAAACATTCATTGTCTCACTATTTCAGCCATGAGTAACTTGTTTCTTGGTAACTAGATCGTTTATTAACAAAATTGGGTGATTTTTATGTCTTTGGAAAGCTAACAAAATCTCCCTCGACTTTTATCTTAAACAAATCACCCAATTCAACATACATTTGCTCTAGTTTATAAAATTATTTGGAAAAATAAAATCTGTCCTGAAAGAACGCACTTTCTCACTATTTCAGCCATGAATAGCTCGTTTCTTGACAAAATTTGATATTTTTTTGTGCCGCTAGAAAATAACGGGATTTCCTATGCCTTTTATATTAACCAAATTATCGAGTTCAGACTGCATTTGCTCTAGTTTATAGAACTGTTTGGAAAAATCAAATCTGACTTGAAATAGCCCACTATCTTGCTATTTCTGCCATAACTAATTCTTTTTTTGACGGATTTGAGTGTTGTTTTTTTTTTTTTTGTTTGTATTTTGAAAGCTAACAAAATCTCCTACAAGTTTTATGTTAACCAAGTCACCCAATTTTGATTGTATTTGCTCCATTTTATACAAATATAAGAAAAAATAAAATTTGTCATGAAACGAACATATGAGAATGCACTATGTTCAGAACAGATAAATATAAGAGATGCATGACTTATTACATAAATTGACATAGTTTATTCGTTTCCCAACATATAATAGTCTGGTTATTCGGACTGAAGTGAAAGCAGGAGAATTGAATGGTATGTGTCTAAATGTCTCTAAACATCAACCAGCTATCATTTCCCCCAAAATTGCATTGCTTATTTGCCTAACCCAAAGCTTTTTAATATCAAGGCATCTTGCACATTAAAATTACAATGCATAATAAATTTCTGAAACATTAAAGATCCCAACTTAGACGATAGATGCTTGATCTAATAATACATCTAAGTTTACATGTAAAAATATTTTTTTTAATGTTTTGATATATTGATTATGATTTACTGATGTAATTTCTTTGGTGCATTTGATATAAAAGATGATCTAATAATGTGTAAATGCGAAGAAATTTCTCCTAAAAAAACAAGAAATTGTTCTTAATCGCTATGCCAATTATATATTATTCGTTTTTGGTTCAAAATTTTACACATAAGCTTTTTTTATATACAAAATAATGCTAAAAAATATCCAATTCATTAGCACAAATTGAACCTTGGGAATAATAAAGGGAGCTTTCATATAATTCCTCACTTCATCATGTCCTAATTTCAACTTCTATCCCTACTCCCACCAGCAGGTAGGCTACAAAATTTGATTGCCAAGATCCAATGAATAAGAAGCATCACAGGCAGAGTTGAGATTAGGCAACGGATGCTCAACTACGTGAAAGGATACCATGAACTGAACTCCAATTTTAAAATTTTTTTGTAAATTTGATTATGTTTAACTATAATTTCTCATGTTGAGTATTATACCTCTATTCCCTGTATATACGTTTCAAACACTTGAAATTTGAATTTACATTTACATCACTTTGTTGTCATAGACTTATGTATGAAAAATGTGTATTTCACTTTTAATAAGTTAGTTATGGTTAAAGATTTGAGTATGATGTCCTTGAATATGAAAATTTTGGTGTTAGATACATAATTACATTATAATGGAGTGGCATGTTATTTTTATCCTGCAACATTGAAGAAATTGGAATTGGAGCATTTACAAACATACCGCAAAATTGGGTTATCTGCAAACATACCACCAATATTTAGGTGCATCAAACCAAAATATCACACTGTGGTTAGTGGTACAACCAACAACAATCTGAAGTTAAATTGCATTAAAGGACAATTTGTTTCATACAAAAAAAACAAAAAAGATTCATCCCTAAACAAAAACATAATACATATCTTGGAATACACCAAAGTCATCTAAATAAAAATAACACAACAATAACAAAATCATACCAGTGACAATAAATAGTAATGCAATTATAAATTTTTTAAAGAACTTTAAATTCTCAGAATTTATTCTCTTCATCTCCTCCGTCAATTATCTTCAAAATCTTCTCTATCAAACAATTAATCATCCATTTTATTAACTCATTTAAAATATTTACATAATCCAAAGAGCATTCTTTTAAAAGCAAAAGTCTCATTAGGCTCTTGAATGTGGTCTTAACCTGATCCTCTAGAGCAATGGAATCTGATGGTACCCTAAGTACCAGTCCAAAGTCAGAAATATGGGTGGTCAACTAGCCTATCCAATATTTGGTCTAAAAAGGGTAAAGGAAAAGGATCATTTCTGATGGCTAAGTTTAATCTTTTATAATCAATACATATATGTCACACAGTGCATAGTGGATTTCAATTTATTTTGATCATTCACTAAAACAGTCGCTCCCCCCTTTTTATGTTCACAATGGATCATGCTTACTCAGGTACTACCTGAAATAGGGCAAATAATACATGCATCTAACCACTTTACTATCTTCCTTTTAATGACGTCTTTCAATATAGGGTTTAATCTCCTCTGAGGATTTTCCTTAGGTTTATAATCTTCTTTCAAAAAGATCCTATGCATGCATATTGAAGGACTAATCCCCTTTATGTTCTCTAGAATCCATCCAAATGCTTTTTGAAAATTCCTCAGAACTTTCATCAACTTCTCCTCTTATAAACTACTAAGTTTCGAGGATATGATCACAGGTAACGTAAATGACTTTCCTAAGTAAGTATACTTCAAATACTTAGGAAGAACTTTCATCTCAAGTTCAGAAAGTTTCTAAATAGAAGGGATTAGAGATTTAAAATTTTTAGTAGTGTCCAACAACTTAATTCTCTCCCAAAAAATCCTTGGATTATCCTCTACGAGTTGAGCAGATTCATCCTTAAAGTCAATGATATTATCCTTGATCCAAGTCTGCTCCACGGTTTTAACTTCAAAATACTTATGATATTGGCAGCTACACAATCGGTCAATCAAATCAATTCTATAACATGCATCCTCATTACAATCAGAATGGAATTTCATAGATTTTCAAACATTAAAAGTAATCTCTTAATCATTCACTCTTATAGTAAAATCTCCCTTCTGCACATCAATTATAGCCCTACCAGTGGTTAAGAAAGGTCTACCTAATATAATGAATATTTTTTTATCTTCCTTTATATCTAATATATTGAAATCAACATAGAAAATAAACTTATCCACCTTAACTTGAATATCCTATGTAAAACCCCTAGATAAGTAATAGAACGATCAACAAGCTGAGGGGTTACAGTGGTTGGAGATACCTCTCCTAATCCTAATCTCTTAAAAATTGACAACGATATGAGGTTAATACTAGCACCCAAATCACATACGGCTTTCCCAAAGAACTTCTGTCCAATAGCACATGGAATAATAAAGCTATCAAGATTCTTAAGTTTCTAAGAAAGCTTTTTCTGGATAATAACACTACACTCCTCACTATGTGCTATAGTTTCAAAGTATCTAAACTTCCTCTTTTTGTAAAGTATTATTCACGAAATTTACATAGTTAGGCATCTTTTCCAGGGCCTCAGCAAAAGGGATGTTGATCATCAATTTCTTAAACACTTCTAAGAATCGAGAAAATTGTTGATCTAATTTTTATTTCTAGAGTTTCGGGAAATGGTGGAGGTGATCTTTCTGAGTTATTCATTGTGGGTGCAACAGTTTTCCTACATCTTTAAAAGAATCTTCTATAGGTCCTTCAGGTTCAAGGTTCTCTTTCTCCACCTCAGACTCTTTCCTCTTCACTTCTTCCAACTCCTTTCCACTTCTCAACTAACTGCTTTCACGTGTTCATTATTCTTTTCCTTAAGATTAATCTCAATGTTTCTAGGAAGGGTTCCCTGGGGTCGGTTACTAAGTGAGTTAGCAATCTACCTCAATTGGTTCTCTATATTCCTAATACCTGACCCATCTACAATACAGCTTCCTCCCAAGAAAGCTTATTTTTCTTAAGTTGTTGGTTTAAGGTAAAATTTAGGGGATAAGAAGGCCCCAAGTTAGTACTACCCTGATTGCTCCAACTTCCAAGAAGATTTGATTGATTATTCCTCCATTGTGGATTTCTTATCCCTTGATTGGTATTCTAGTTAAAATTAGGGTGGTTCTTCCAACTAGGATTATATAAATTAGAATACAGGTTATTCGTCCTATTGTTCATCCCATTTAGGGTCACAAGTGGCAAAGCATTTGCATCAATCAGTTGTCCAAATGAATTTTTCTCAATTACTTGTGGTCTTTGTCGCTAGTTCATCCTTAATTGGTTTAGCTTCCTAGATATAATAGCTACTTGAGAAGTCAAAATTGAAAGAACATCTGTGCCATGAACACTAGCTACCTTCCTAGGGTTCACTCTATCAACAGGCCAATGAAAGTTATTGATTGTCATTTCTTTAATTAAAGATTAGGCCTCATCAAAGGGTTTTGACATCAGTGAACCACCTGCAACAATGTCAAAGATCGAACTAAGAGATCCTACTAATCCATTATAAAAAGTCTGAATTATCAACCAATCAGGCAATGCATGGTGGGGGCACTTCCTCAGAAGTTCCTTGAATCTTTCCCAAGCTTCATAAATAGATTCACCTTCATGCTAGTAAAATGAAGTGATATCATTTTTAAGTTTGGTTGTTTTTGAAGTTGGAAAATACTTGACTAAAATTTTCCGGCCCAATTCACTCCATGTCCTAATTGATCTAGGTGCTGACGTATTGAACCACATTTTGGCTTTGTCCCCTAAGGAGAAAGGAAAAAACACTAATCTCACAACATCATTGGAAACGCCATTATTGCGAAACGTGGCGCTAAGTACCAAAATACTCACTAAGTGAAGGTTTAGATCTTCAGACGGGGTTCCCACAAACTGATTGTTCTGCACCATTGGCATAATAACTGGCTTCAACTTAAATGTGTTGGCTTCTATGGTAGGGGTTTGAATACTAAGATGGATTTCATCTGTAGTAAGGTTAGCGTAGTCTCTCAAGGCTCTAGGTGTATCTTAATGTTCATGAGTTTCTTGGTTGTCTTGAGGATTGCTCGACATCTCTCCCAAAAAGTTGTTCATGTCTTTTTTTGTTTTCTAATTTTCCTAACAGTTCTTTCTAGCTCAAAATCATAGGATTCAAGTCCAGTAGGTCCTGAATTACGAAAATACGAATGTTAATCATAGCATTTGCTTCTCCCTAGTTAACAAATGATATAACAATTCTCTCTAGCTTCTCCCTACAATATATATTCCTACTCCTATAAGTTAATGTGATTAACCTACTTGACACCACTATAGTATTTCCCAAGACTTATAATTCATAACATATTTTAACACATCACTTGACCGAAATGAAATATAAATAAAATTTAGAAAGTTAATCATCGCCATGGATTAATTTTAATTAAACAGCCTTCTCAAATCAATCTATCTAACTTAGCCATCTCAAGGAAGAATTGGAAGTTTACTCACTGTGCATACTTATAACATCAACACAATATATTGATTCAAAGAGAATTCAACTACGAATATCTCACAAATAAATGATTACAAAAACCAAAATAGATTACTTAGCTTTCTCTCCTTCACGATTACAAAAGATGAACTAAAAGCAAAATCTCTTACTCCCTATCTTCTGTCGTTGTCCTGCTGCTCCTCTTCACTACTCCAGGAGAAGAAGAATGGAATTCCATCCAAGCAGACATCACCAAGCATCCACCTCTAACAACAACGACAACAATGACCACAACCCAACAACAACAACCATCTTCTCTTTCTCCCAAGTAGTTCCCACGATCACTACACGTTTCAACACGATCCCGCATGATATGGAGGTCAAAACTTCTCCAACTGCAACTTTCGGTTTCAGGCGCCTAGGCACCCAAGGGCTGACACCTAGACGCCAAGCTATCTATCTGGATTGATACATCGGGCGCCAAAGTGCTCAAGTGGTCAGTTCCTAGGCACTAGCATCGCGGTGTCTAAGCGCCAAGAAGATGGCGTTAAGCTCCAAGCTCTCGGGTTCTGGCACCTAGGCACCATTGTTTCGAGCGCCTAAGTGCCCAGTAGCAATTCTGTGCACCTTAGCACCATTTCCATTCCTGCTATCAACACTTTAATTCTCTGTTGTTACGTGTAATATAAACACAAAAGTACATTTCTCAACAGTGCAATTTCATTAACAAACTCTATAAAGATAAACCAAATTACTAGCTAACTTATCAACACATCACTTCCCCTTGTGAGAAATTCTATAATAATGTTTTTTGCTTGATATGATCTTGATCATAATACTAAGCTTTGTGAGATTATTTTTTTTAGTTTTTGAATTTTTTCTTCTCATAGAGCTCTTGATTTTTGTGTTTAGGCTATTTATCAAATTGCTATTATAAATGGTTTTACTTCTTTATGGAATAATCGAAGTAATTACTCTCATCATAATGTTTATTTTTATCTTCAAGAATATTTACTTTGTGTTGATTGATATAAGTTTTTGGCTCAAAGGTTTTCCTTTAAAATTTGTTTTGCATTTTTGGAAAATTATTCATAATGGGCTTAAAACTTGTGATATTATTTCTTTTAAAGGAATTTATTTTAATATTGTATGTGTTCTTTGCTCTAATGAGATTGAATCTCATAATCATTTATTTTTTTATGTTCTATGTCTCATTATCTTTTTAATAAATGTATTCCTCATAGTCAACTCTTTATTGTTTCTCCTAATAGATTTCAAGTTTTACATTATTCTGCAGTTATTTCCTTTAAAATTTATAAGAGATTTAATTTTTTAGTTATTCAAATTAAAGCTTATTATATTTGGTATAAAAGTAAGTGCAGAATTTTTAAAACGCATGTTACTCCGGTTGAAATTATTATTCAAAATATTCATTAGATGATAAATAAGAAAAATAGGACAAGAATGTTCAAAAACTCTATTCCTTTAATTTTTAAGAATTTTTATAACTCACGTTGATTGCTTTATTTCATGTTGTTGGATTTGTCTTTCAGTTTTCTTCTTCTGATTTATCTTTGAGATGTTTTGTCTGTGATTTATTTTGTTCCATGTGCTGTTAAAATTCAACCAGATGTTGATTATATTTTTATATATATTTCAAATCCTTGATGAAATTTTAATATTTCTTTATGTAGGAATGGAAGTTTTAAAATTGTATTCCAAATTTTATTAAAACTTTTTTACAATTTTTAACGTCTAGCTTCTTTGATAAGAATATTTCTTCTCTACCATATTCTTTGTGGTTGTTCCGTGTTTTTAATAGTTGAGTTGATTGTGCTTTAGCTATTTTCTGTTGATTGGAGTTGTTCTGGTAGTGCTTGCTGTTGGAGTTTATGGCTTGATGTTGATTAGAGCTTCTAGCTTGATTGAAATATTGTTGTTAGGCGGCCTTTCATTCTATCTTGATCTTTTCTGTTTGTCGAGATGGGTTATGTGGTTTTTATTAATTGATCTTCTCTAAATGTTGAGTTTGGTATTGAGAATTGATGAATTCTAGCCGTTATTAAAATTGAATCAGTTTCTAAGTATATTTTATATATTCGAAATTTAGGATGAAATTTTAATGTTAATCTGCAGGTAAGTTCTGATCTCTAGTGGTTACTTCGCCCTCTTATCTTTCTTTGGATTTTGTTTTGTCTTTGTTGAATTTTTGATCTTCTCTTTATCTTTCTTTTTTTTGTTAATTCTCTGATATTTTTGTTGCTCTTCCATTATTTCTTTTATTTTTTTATTTTTATTTTTTGCAGAGCTTAGTGTTCTTTGTGGACTGTGTATCTATCATTGAGATTACTGCTGCTGTCGTTGTTGCTATTGGAGTGTTGTTCGAGTTCTGTTGCTATAGAAGTGTTGGTGTGCTGTTAGGGTTATGTTGCTGTTGGATTGCTACTAGTGTCCTATTATTTTTATTGTTGGAGTGCTATTTGAATCTTGTTTTGCTATTTTTATTGGTGTTTATTTGCCTGTTAGTGGTATTTTATAGGTTTCTCGTAAGTTCTAATTTAAGTTTTCATTTTGTAACTCTTTATTTCTTTTAAATAAAATTAGACGTCATATTTATTTTTCTTACAAGAAAAAAATAAAATCCACTGGCGAGTTTCCTCACTTTAATAAATTCTTTAAACTGACTAATAGCTACTTGAAAGAGTAAGCGTCCCAGCTCACCTACCTTGTAGACAACCGGGATTATACAACACTAGTTTTGAAATTTTCTTTTTTTTGCCCAACGGAGGTGACGGCGCGCTTTCCTTGTCGTGAATTGCCCAGCAATGCCGCAGAAAAACTATAATATTCTTTCAATTATTTTAAAGCTGCATCAAATGAAAGTGCAAGTAACTTAATGAGTACGTCCAGCAACTTTAAATGATCTTGTTTACAATGATAAATAAATCAAACAACAATATCTTCAATCCTGTTTACTTAATAATTAATTATTTATATAAGTAATCAATGCTATTCAAGTACTTAATTAAATGATCACAAATGAGCTTTACTCGAGCCAGGTTACGCGTAGTTTGTCGAACACTTGGTTCATTTGAAGCCCTACTTCTTAGCTTGAGAACAGTTAAAAGTCATATTGCTATTCCACAGGACCATAAAAAGATATGAAAGTTCAGGGGTTAGAAATGTAAAATTATACATAATTATTGTCACTTTTTAATAATATATCTATTTTATGTGTATACCACTCAATTCTTATGTATTTACATATGTAACATCTAAGCTTCAATTTTTACATATAGGCACCTATCTATATATTTGAAGGTGTATTTTAAATTTTAGAAATAAAAATATTGATATTTTTTATATGATGTAAAAAATTTGGGTGGTATAAATGTAAAAAGTAAAATTTAGATATTAGATATGTAAGAAAATAAGAATTGTGTGGTATATATGCAAATGCTCCTATAATTTAATAATACTATAAGCTATAAACTGCTTGTGCTGGCAGACAGAAAAACCGTGATTGCTTCAATTACGGACTACGGACGTTTATTCAAATCACTACTAAAAAAAGAGGCCATTTGCAACCAAATTATTTTTCTCAGGCCTTAATCATAAAAATGCTTATTGCAAATGTTTTGTCACGAATATTAATATGATTCTGTCGATATCTAAAGCTTCTAGGTTATCACTTGCGATTGCTATCAAATACAAAGGACTAGTTCAGAGACAACTTATAACTTGCTTCAACCATCTTTACTTCCACAGTATATATCATATACATTTACATGATTTTGAAACCCAAACAAAATGAATATGTAAATTATATTAAACTGTTGTGATAGCCCAGCAAATAACTGCATAATCTCAATCATTTTAACAAACATATAAAATAGTATAAGCCACAATACATATATATAATAGTCATAGGATCTAATTTACTAAAACAATTAAAATCAAATTTCTCATAGTCAGTATCACTACTATTATCATTATTATCATCTGTTGCATCTTGATTTCTTCGTAAATATACATACCCAAGTTAACAAGTTATAATAATAGTAAAGTTAGAGCACATAGAATGGAGAAAGAAATAAAAAAAATAAAAGTGATGTTCAATATCTTGGAATCCCTCTTTCTACAGTGATCGCCCATATTTGCAATGTTAGCAAATCATGTTGCTGCAATTTCAAGGAAGATAGACTAATTTGGGATAAATTTTTCTCAGCCAAATTCCATGATTGAAGAAAATTCATTAGGCCAAATGGTTGATTCTCATACTTCACCAGAAACTTTGAATGCTATAAGCAAGCCTAATAACCCATATTCCAATTATTATAACCCAGGTTGGAAGAACCATCCAAACTTTAACTGGAATACCAATAATCAGGGTGGTAGTAATTAACAATGGGAGGACAACCAAGTAAACCCATTGGGGAACTGGAACAACCAAGGGAATAATAATTATAGACCAACCTACCCTCCAGGTTTTAACAATGCTTCGCAATTTAAGGAGAAAAAGTTGTCTATTGAAGAAGTGGTGTTACAAATGGGAAATCAATTGCAAAGTCAATGAGCTACAATCAGAAATATTGAGAATCAATTGGGACAAATTGCAAATTCATTAAGTAATAGATCTCAAAGAATGCTTCCTAGTAATACTGAAGTGAATCCAAGAGAAAAGAATAAAGAGCAAGTAAAAGCAATTCAACTGAGAAGTGGAAGAGATTTGGAAGGTAGAGTTCAAAAAGAAACTAAAATAGAGAAAAAAGAAATTGAAGCACCAAAAGAGGACGCTCAGAAAGGTTTGGAAAGACCTATTTCTCCACATAAGGTTGATTTTGAATAGCCACCACCTCCGTTTCCTCAGAGAGTTCGACAACAAAAGTTGGATAAGCAATTTTCAAAGTTCTTGGAGATATTTAAGAAGCTTACAATCAACATTCCATTTGCTGAAGCTTTAGAACAGATGCTGAGCTATGTAAAATTTATTAAGGATATTCTTAACAGGAAAAAGGAAGTTTGAAGATAATGAGACTGTTGCACTTAGTGAGGAGTGCAGTGCAATAATTCAAAAAAAAACTTCCTAAAAAGCTTAAATATCATTGTAGTTTCACAATTCCATGTGCGATCGAAGACAGATTTTATAGAAAAGCTTTATGTAATTTTGGTGCAAGCATTAACCTTATGCCTCTATCAATATTCAAAAGACTAGGATTAGGAGAAATAACCCCAACTACTGTAACTCTGCAATTAGCGGATTGTTCGATCACATATCCAAAAGGAGTTATAGAAGATGTTTTGGTTAAAGTGAATCAATTTATCTTTCCTGTTGATTTCATTGTGCTAGATATGGAGGAAGATAAAGAGATGTCAATAGTTTTTGGAAGACCTTTCCTAGCCACGGGTAGAGCAATGATAGATGTGCAAAAAGGGGAATTAATGATGAGAGTTAATAATCAGACTGTTACATTTAACATTTCAAAATCGATGAAATATCCTACAAGAGGTAAAGATGATGAATGTTATAGGCTGGATGTATCAATATTTGAGTGAATGTCATTTCTAATCAGATTATGAAGAGAAACCAGAAAGAGAAGAATTGGAACATGAGCAAGAAGAGGACTTACATCGTTCTGCAAATTTTTAAGAGGAAGAATTAAATTATGTTCATGAAAATTTTGAATTAATGGACATAACTGAATAAGATGAATCTTATGGTCCATTAATTGAAAAACCTCCTGAACTTGAGTTAAAAATGCTTCTTGATCATTTGAAGTATGCCTTCCTAGGTGAGTCCTCAACTTTGTCAGTTATAATTTCCTCTCAATTGACTGAAAAAGAAAAATATAGTTTGAAAGAAATTTTGAAGTGGTTGGATACTAGAATTATCTACTCTATTTCAGATAGTGCATGGGTTATTCCTATTCACTGTGTTCCTAAGAAAAGAGGAGTAACTGTGACGGTTAATGAGAAGAATGAGATTATACCAACAAGACAAGTTACAGGGTGGCGAATATGCATTGATTATAGAAATTAAATCTTGCCACAAGGAAAGACCATTTTTCACTCCCATTTCTAAATCAGGTGTTGGATAGACTGGCTGGGCATAAATACTTTTATTTTCTAGATGGATATACTGGTTACCACCAAATTTAAATTGCTCCTGAGGATCAAGAAAAAATAACGTTTACCAGTCCTTATGGTACGTTTGCTTTCAGAAGAATGCCTTTTGGTTTATGTAATTCCCCTGCTACATTTCAGAGATGTATGATGGCTATTTTCTGTGATTTAATTGAAAAAGGGATTGAAGTTTTCATAGATGACTTTTCAGTGTTTAGAATTTCATTTGAATCATGCTTAGAACATTTATCTAAAGTTCTAAAACGCTGTGAAGAAATTAATTTGGTCCTTAATTGGGAAAAATGCCAATTTTTATGGTAGCAGAAGGAATTGTATTGGGACATCGTGTATCAGAAAGAGGTTTGGAGGTAGATCCTGCAAAAATTCAAATTATCTCTAATTTACCTTGCCCGATGATCCACTTAAAAAATACTCATTTTTATGCCTTATTTATGATTTAATTCTTAAGGATATTATGCTTTAATGAAAGGTATTTTCATGTTTTTGGATGTGGATGATTAAAAAGAGCTTAAGAAGCAAAAAAGAGCAAAAATGGAGCTTATGGAGCAATTTTTGGAATTATTGGCCTGGCGCTTAGGCGCCAGAGTCCGGCGCCTAAGCGCTAGTTCGATAAAGACGCTGTTAAGTTTTTTTGATGACTTTGGGCAGTTATTTGGACAGTTTTAAGCAGTTATTGGAGCTTTTAGAAGACTGGAAGTTACTCCTAATATATAGGACATGTGATACAATGTATTTGGACATAAGGAAACAGTCTGGATCGCGAAGAGGTGCGACCCAAAGTGAAGAGGTGCAAACGACTTGGTTACGGAGTCCGGCGCCTAGGTGCCAGATCCCGACGCCTAAGCACGACGGTTAACTTCTAGAAGATACATTGAATTTGGATGAATTTTGAAGAGGTGCCTTAAGCAACCCCTGGTCAAATTCAGAGCTCTATAAATAGGAGCCCATTCTACAGAGAAGGCGCCCCTTCTAGCACCAAAACCCCCCTCTTAGTACACATACCCATTTTATTCTATTCTAGTCTCTTCCATACTTAGGGTGCCACTTTATTTTGTATCTAGTGAGTTTATTTTGAGTGTTTATTGTGTGTAATTACTGTTGGAGTCTTTCATCATTGCGTTGGAGTCAATAGAAGTCAGTGGAGCTTTTGATGGAACACTTCAGATAAGTATTTGTACTTTGGTTCAAAGTTTTATAAATTTATTTTGTTGTGTTATTTTAATGAGTTCTGAGTAGTTAGTTATCTTTCTCCTTTCAACTATGAAAAGATTATAAATTAATTAAATTTCGTAGGAGGATTAAATATAAAATATTTTAAAATATTGTGATGATATTAATACCTGATCTTAGTTTACTTTTTAAATTGGCCATTTAATTTGTTAAAACCAGTTGAAGAATTTTGAGACCTATCCGGAGATAAATTCTTAACTAGTAGATATCACATGAATCCTTAAGGTAATTGAAGGCTTTACGCGGATTATTTAATGTGAAGTGCAAATAAATAGGAAGATATTACTTATTGGGCGCATAATTAATTAGTTTTTAGAGTGACAGTCTAAATTCTAATAATTTGGTTTATAGAAAGTTAACGGGTCACTGGTAGGGCCGACCATAGCCACCCTTGGACATCTAGTAGTGTGAGCCTAGATTAACCCATTCTACTAATAACACATCCTGAGCCTAACTATAGATTAGTCAATGTTCTTTGCACCTGGACCAAAGGTAAAAGAATAGGAATGCTTCTATTTGGCACAATACTATAATCTTAATTCCCTACAAAAGATAATTAATCTATAATTCTTGGATTAGTTGAAAAAGGAGAAAGTCGTTTTTATAATTGCATTAAATTACTGCTTACTTTACTTTCCTGCTTATTGCTTACTTTCTTTTAGTAAAAGTTATTAGTTAATTAAATTTGAATATATATATAAAAAGAGGTATATATAATTTGCTTAAGAAAATTTCAAAATATTGTTTTTATATATTTTTACTTTTTATTTTTATTTTTATTATCCCCGTGGGATCGATAACCGTGACTACACTAGTAGCCTCGTATTACTTGAACGATACGTATACTTGCGTTTAAAATTGTGACTTTTACAATAATTAAATCTAATAAAATTATAAAAGTAAACCTCGCACATCAAGTTTTTGAAGCCATTTGCCAAGAATTAAATCTTCTAAAAAGTGGTATCAAAATATTGTATTTTAAAGCTTAATTAAAGTCGCATCGCATCAAATTTTTGGCGCCGTTGCCGAGGATAAGATAAGATAAAGTAAAAGTAAAAGTAAAAGTAATAATAATAATAATAATAATAATAAACAAAAATAACAAAAACATAAAAACGAAACAAAATTATTGTCTTTAATTTTTTATGCGTAGTTCTGGATCTGAAGGATTACTACCTTTTGATCCTGAATTAGAAAGAACAATTAAAAGAATTAAAAAAAAGAAAACAAATTTCAAAACATAAAAAAATGGCTAAATTACATAACAATAATCAAGATCCAATCGAAATTAATGAACAAAATATTTATAAACCATTCATGGAATATGCAAACCATACAGCTGATGAACTTCATGTTAGTATTCAAATTCCAGCTGTAGATGCTAATTCTTTTGAGCTTAAACCTTCTATTATACAAATGCTTCAAAATAATCAATTTGGAGGAACACCTAATGAGGATCCAAATTTACACCTTGCTAGTTTTTTAGAACTTTGTGCTACCTTTAAATATAATAATGTTTCTGATGATGCAATTAGGCTTAGACTTTTTTTTTCCTTAAAAGATAAAGCAAAGATGTGGCTTAATTCATTAGCAACTTGTTATATTAAAACATGAGCAGATATGACAAAAAATTCCTTGCTAAATATTTTCCTCCTTCGAAAACTGCTAAATTGAGAAATGATATTACTTCATTTACACAATTTGATGGAGAAACAATTTATGAAGCTTGGGAAAGATTTAAAGAACTATTAAGAAAATGTCCTCATCATGCTTTACCAGATTGGTTAATTATTCAAACATTTTATATTGGACTTATTGGATCACTTAGATCAATTATTGATGTTGTTGCTGGTGGTTCTTTAATGGCTAAGACATTTGAAGAAGCCTACACCTTAATTGAAAAAATGGCTAACAACAATTTTCAATGGTCTTCCGAAAGGGTTAATCCTAAAAAAATGGCCATTATTCATGATAATGAAACCTTTTCAATTTTAGCTTCACAAGTGCTACGATATCTAAGAAATTAGATAATTTTGCTATTAATATATCACATGTGAATAATGAAAATGCTGCAAATTTTGATGATTCTCAAACAATGAAAACTTTGCAAGCTATTGCTAGTAAAACTAATAATCCTTATTCTAATTATTACAATCCTGGTTGGAAAAATCATCCTAATTTTAATTGGAGTAATGGAAATCAAACCAATTCAAATTGGAACAATCAAGGAAATTTAAACTATAGACTAACTTATCCTACTAGTTATAACAATTAGCAGAAAAAGTTCTCTGTAGAAGAATTGATCTTGCAACTTAGCAATCAGTTACAAAGTCAAAACACTGTTATTCGTAATATTGAGAATCAGATGGGTTAAATTGCTAATTTCATTAATTACAGACCTCAAGGAACACTGCCTAGCAATGTCGAAATTAATCCTAAGGATCTGGAAAAGAACATGAACAAGAAAAAGCTGTACAACTTAGAAGTGGAAAGGAATTAATAGAGAAAACACGGAATGAGATTAAAAAAGAGAAAAAAGTTGAAGAGATTGAAAAACCTAAAGATACCCTTTCTCCAAGTAAAGATCATGCTGTTGTACCTACTGAAGTGGAAGTTGAAAGACTACCACCACCTTTTCCTCAAAGACTTATACAGTAGAAGCCTGACCATCAATTTTCTAAGTTCTTTGAAATTTTTAAGAAACTTACCATCAACATTCCTTTTGCTGAAGCTTTGGAGCAAATGCCAAGCTATGCAAAATTTATGAAGGATATTTTAAGTAAGAAGATAAAATTTGAAGCTTATGAAACTGTTGCATTAAGTGAAGAATGTAGTGTAATTATCTAGAAGAAATTATCTCAGAAACTTAAAGATCCTAGAAGTTTCACTATACCATGTGCTATTGGAGAAAAATTTTGTGGAAAAGCCTTATGTGATTTAGGAGCTAGTATTAATCTCATGCCATTTTCAATCTTTCGAAGGTTAGATTTATGAGAGATCTCTCCTACCACTGTAACTCTTCAGTTAGCTGATCGATCGATCACTTATCCTAAAGGGGTTATAGAGCATGTGCTTGTTAAGGTAGATAAATTTATCTTCCCTGTAGATTTCATTGTTCTAGATATGGAAGAAGATAAAGAAACACCTATCATTTTAGGAAGACCTTTTCTAGCTACCGGTCGAACAATGATTGATGTGCAAAAAGGAGAATTAACAATGAGAGTTAATGATCAAGAGATAACATTCAATGTTCTGAAATCAATGAGGTATCCTGAAAAAGAAAAATGCTATCGGATGGATATTTTTGATTATATGATTAAAAAGAATTACTAAGAAAGATGGAAGGTCATTTTTGATAATAAAAACAAAGAAACTATGTTATATGATGAGTTATTAAATGAAGAGAATTCATCTGAAGAAGCTCATTATATTCATGAAAATTGGGAAATTTTAGACAACTACAAATGAGATATTATTACCCTCAATTGAAAAAGCCCCGTAACTCGGAATTAAAAATGTTACTCGCGCATTTAAAGTATGCATTTCTCGGAGATTCATTAACTTTACCTGTAATTATATCTTCAGAACTAAGCAAAGATCAAGAAGAAAAATTAATTAGAGTTCTGAAGAGTTATAATAAAGCTTTTGGTTGGACTATCGCAGATATAAAAGGAATAAGCCCTTCAATTTGTATGCATAGGATTTTAATGGAAGAAAATTTTAAACCCACTATTGAACCTCAAAGAAGATTAAATCCAATTATGAAAGAGGTTGTTAAGAAAGAAATTTTGAAATGGTTAGATGCTGAAATTATTTATCCTATTTCGGATAGCCAATGGGTAAGTCCTATTCATTGTGTTCCGAAAAAAGGAGGAGTAACTGTCATTATTAATGAAAAAAATGAATTAATCCCAAGAAGATAAGTTACTGGATGGCGAATTTGCATTGATTATCGAAAATAAAAAACAACGCCACAAGAAAGGATCATTTTCTTTTAAATTTCTTGGATCAAATGTTGGATAAACTTGCTAGACATTCATATTTCTATTTTCTGGATGGATATTCTAGTTATCATCAATTACCTGTTGCTCCTGAGGATCAAGAAAAGACAACATTTACAAGTCCTTATGGAACATTTGTCTTTAGAAGAACGCTTTTCGGTTTATGCAATGCACCTGCAACTTTTCAAAGATGTATGATGTCAAAATTCTGTGATTTGATTGATAAAGAAATTGAAGTATTCATGGACGATTTTTCAGTTTTTGAAAATTCTTTTGAATCTTGCTTGGAAAATATAACAAAAATTTTGAAGAGATGTGAAGAAACAAATTTAGCTCTAAACTGGGGAAAATGTCAATTTATGGTTACAAAAGGTATTGTACTTGAACATAAAGTTTCACAAATAGGGATGGAAGTTGATCAAGCAAAAGTGAAAATTATTGTTGAATTGCAACCACCTACTACCGTTACTGATGTAAGAAGTTTTCTGGGTCATGCTGGATTTTATAGGAGATATATAAAGGATTTTTCTAAAATTGCTAAACCTCTTTGCCATTTATTAGAAAAAGAAACTAAATTTGAATTCAATGAAGATTGTCTCGAATGTGTTCAATATTCGAAAGAAAAGTTAATCACTGCACCTGTCATTATTGCACCTGATTGGAATAAACCTTTTGAATTAATGTGTGATGCAAGTGATTATGCAATCAGAGCTGTATTAGGACAACAATATGAGAAGATTTTCAAAGTTATATACTATGCTAGCGAAACTCTTAATGAAACTCAAATAAATTATTCAACTACTGAAAAATAGCTGTTAGCAATAGTATATGCTTTTGATAAATTTAGACTATATCTTCTTGGAACAAAATGTATCGTACACACTGATCATTCTGCTATTAAGTATTTAATATCTAAAAAGGATGCTAAACCTAGATTAATCAGATGAGTTTTACTTTTACAAGAATTTGATTTTGAAATAGTAAATGTAAGAGGGACTGACAACCAAATTGCTAATCATTTATCAAGAATCAAAAACAATAATGAGAAGATTTATGAAGAAATTATAAATGAAAAATTCCCAGATGAGCAATTATATGTCATTCAAGGATTACAAATACCGTGGTATGCAGATATAGTTAACTACTTGGTTAGCAATATTTTATCATATGAGATGAATAATAAATATATTAAGAAATTCACGAATGATTGTAAATCATATATTTGGGAAGATCCTCATTTATTTAAAATAGGAAGAGATTCTGTGATTCGAAGATGTGTACCTTGTGAAGAAACTTTTGCTATTATTCAAAAATGTCACGATTCTAAATTTGGAGGACACTTTGGAGTAGATAAAACTGCATTTAAAATTTTAAATTCTGGATTTTATTGGCCTACTTTATTTAAAGATGTTAGACATTATGTGAAAATTTGTGATCGATGTCAAAGAATGAGAAATATATCCAGAAAAGATGAAATGCCTCTAAATTTTATACTAGAAATCGAAATTTTTGATGTATGGGGTTTAGACTTTATGGGACCTTTCGTACCATCATCTGGAAAAATTTATATTTTATTAGCTGTTGATTATGTTTCAAAGTGGATCGAAGCTGTAGCTTAACCAAACTGTAATTCCAAAAGTGTTTCAAAATTTTTAAAGAAAATGATTTTTACAAGATTTGGAATGCCTTGAATAATTATCACAGATGGGGGAAGTCATTTCAGAAATATAAGAATTCAATCATTGCTGGAAAAATTCGGAATTAAGCATAGAATCGCAATCGCTTATCATCCTCAAACAAGTGGAATGGTCGAAGTATCAAACAAAGAAATTAAAAGAATATTAGAAAAGATCGTTAATCCTAAAAGAACTGACTGGGTTGATAGACTTGATTCTACATTATGGGCTTATAGAACAGCTTATAAGACACCTATCGGAAAGTCACCTTATCGGTTAATTTATGGTAAACATTGTCACTTACCTGTTGAGCTGGAGCATAAAGCTTATTCGGCAATAAAGGAGTTCAATTATAATTTGAATAGTGTAGGAGAAAAACAATTATTGCAACTTAATGAGATGGAAGAAATAAGAAATGAGTCTTATGAAAATGCAAAAATTTATAAGGATAGAATGAAGAAATTACATGATAAAATGATTTCAAGGAAAATATTCGAGCCTGGACAAGAAGTATTATTATTTAATGCTCGTTTAAAACTTTTCCCTGGAAAATTAAAATCTAAATGGATGGGACCGTTTATAATTGATAAAGTATACCCTTATGGAGCTGTGGATATTAAAGATCCCAAAACTGGAAAAGTATTTAAAGTTAACAGATTAAGACTGAAGCCTTATATGGGAAAAATGAAATTTAATTACAAAGAGGCTTATGAACTGAGTCTACCCTATTAATTCAATTATTTAGGTCGGGCTAACGGCTGTTGACCTCATTTTTGATGAGGTCTCTTCTCTTCTCTCTCCTTAGTACTTAAGATCTAGCCTTAGGCTTTCCCTTTGACTATCTTAGAGGACTAGAAATGGAACCCACCACTTAGAAATTTAAACACCTCTTAAACTCCCTGCAAACCCCATAAGTTTGATTGTAAACCCCCAAGTCACTTAGAGGGTTAAAATTAAATGTGGAGGTTTAAAAGATGAGTTCCATATAGGGCTCTTTGGCCTTAGGACTACCCTGGGTGGCCTGGTCTGGTGAGGGTTGACTTTCACACACATTACACTTTCACACACATTCCAATCCTAAAACCATTCATGCCTAGCTTCACTTCCTGACTCATGTAGGTAATTCATATGGATGGACCTTAACCCCTAGGCTCTTGACTAAGAGGGTTAGGAACAACACGATGAATGCCTCAAGTGAGTCCTCTCATGGCTCTTATGGGCTTGATATGGCTTCATGGCTCAACCAAAGTGATTCCATTTTACTCAAACTTGATCAATCTTCATTTTTCCAAAATTTCAATTTTTGACCCTCGGAACCCTACACCCGCTAAACCTATTAAATACCCTCGAAATTGCCCAAATTTTGCAAAATTGCCTAAATTACCCAAAATTCCTCAAAACCAATCCTAAACATTTTCCCCCACTCAAATTGATCATCCTTAGACAACTATACCAAAAATTCCAAAAATACCCCCCAATACCCTCCAAATACCCAAAATGCCCTGCTTAACCAAAAATTCCATAAATTCCAAAAACTCCCAGAAAATTCCATAAAATCCCAAATATTCCCAATTTCATTTTGTTCAACTACACCATAAGCCAATTTTGTCAATTTAATCCACTTTTACCAAAACCCCCAATTTGACCCATTCTTAACCCAAGTGGACCCAATGTCCCACTAAACCAACCCAATTCAACTCCAATTAACCCCAAATCTTTTCCTAAACCTTCCTAATATCCCCACAAACAAAAAACTAACAAGATTTCCCCCAAATTTGAACCTAAACTCCACCCAAGCCTAACCCAAAGTCAAAATCCCCATTTTTGGCCTAAACCCAAACCTAACCCAAATGGGCCCAAATCCCAAAATCAAAGCCCAACCAAAGTTGGAAACTCTTTGTGACACTCCCATAAACATTTCTCAACATTAATTTTACATCAAATCTAACCTTAGCCCAACCTTAAACCAAGTTAGCCCAATTTGACCCACTTTGGCCCCTTTACTAAAAAGACCCACATTAAACCCAATTCAATTCAAAATCACTTCAAATTTGTTCCAAATCACTCATGACACATCCCTAAACTAAACCCAACATTTGTTTGACCAAATCTTTTGCAAAATTTCCATCCACCAATTTGTTTTCAAACCTAAATGGCCACTTTCTTAAACCATCCTAAAAGCCTATCTTCACCAAATCCAAAAGCCCAAAATTAGCTCCAAAGCCCACATGACAATTTCTTCTCATCATACCTTTAATTCATATCATCCCTAAGTTCTAAATCAATAACCAAATAATTCCAAATCAAGCTTCATGAGTATTTCCCACTAAAATGCCAAAGTTTCTAAAATCCATTTTCATGAAATTGAGCCAAGCCTTGCCCCAAGCCCAAATGAAGCCATGAAGCCATCCTTAAGCCCCATTCAAGCCATGTGAGTGATGTTCATGTGACCATGCCATATTGGGCAAAAGGAGGAGCCTCTTTCTTGATTCCCTTAAAGTGATTAAGCACTCCCATGTCTCCCCTAAACCATGTTTAAACTTAAATATGCTTAGATGGTGACTTTTCCCCTCTAAGCTAGCCGACTCACTCGATCTCCCTCAGCCCAAACCGAGCTTGGAGAGGTGAACCCAACCCATTTGCATGACTTGATCCATTTGGATCCAAAATCACTCCTCTCCCCATACCACTTAAAGCTAAACTCTTTACACATGTCCATGGCTAATTGACCGCACCATTGCCAACCCCGACCCTTCGATCAAGATGGTGGCCTAACCCCGCCGGCCGACCACCCGGGTCGCCGAAAACGCCATGGCCGAGAGCTCCATGTGAGCCAAAATTTTCAATTCTTCCTCGCCGAGTTGTCCCGGTCCAATTGAACACCATGGCTGTTCTTCTCTTGCATAGAGCGAGCCGATCCCAAGCCTCAAACCCCCACGGGAAGCCTTCCGACCATGTCTATTTAAACCCACCACCCTCTCGGCCAAAGAAGGTGATGAACCAGACCTAAACAAAACTCTGCCAAAATTGCTCCAGGACCTTCTCCTAACCTAGAGCAATTGATCCCCACTGCTTTCCTGCCCTAAACCCTATTGATTGAGCTTAATTTTGGAGCTCAATTCTCAGCCCAGAACAAGGACATCTCTAAAACCTCCACCAAATCCAAATTAAACTCACCCACACCTGTACAGGACCAAGAGAAAGAGTTCCCCAGTGAAAGCCTCCTCTCCAGGCCACCCATTTGCTCCAGACTCCAAGTTTTGAAATCGGCTGTGGACACTTTCATACCTAGACAATTCCCCAAAGCCAGAGACTTCATCTGGAGCTTCCTTGGGTGCAATCGAAGGTGACACAACTATCTGATTGAAGCTACACTTCTCAGAGCAAAGGTATGGATCATTCCTTCCTCCCGAGCTTCCAGTGATTCTCCATTTTGTTTTACATAATTTCATAGCATGTAAACCATATGGATGTGTTCGTCTCTTTAAGACGAATCCATAGAGCATAAGAACATGAAAATCCGTTGAGAAATGAGAGAGTTCTTAGGGTTTTAGTGTGGACGGTCACGGGTGCACACCAGTCGTAGACGATGACCAGGCGCCGTCTGATCGAGCGTGTATCGAGTGGACGGTCCAGATTGCGCCGGACCAGAGAATGTTACATGAACCACGGGCCTCTAGAGCGCTGAGTCAGATGGCGGCGACAAATGGGAGCGCGACGCGTGGGCTGTCGGAGATGCCGAGGATGAGTCGGCGCCGCGTGGATAAGTAGAAAAATATAGATTTTTTGATTTATTTAAATACCCACTTGCTCAGTGAACAGAGGAGAATAATGTGAAAAAGAAATCAAGTTATTTTGATGAGTATTTTATTTTAATTAATTATTTACTTATTTCAGTATTTTGATTCTCCATTTGCATAAAAAATTCACCATGGCATGAGACCATAAGGCTTTTGAAGCCTCTGATCTTGGGAACATTCCCTGAATATTTCAAGGTCAGAGGCTATCTCTATGGAAAGTTATGTATTTTTCAAGTTTATGTCACTATTTTTGGTATTTTAATTCCAATAATTAGCATATTGTTCAATAAATTCTAGGAAAATTTGGGGAAGTTTCTTAGGACCAGAGAACCCTAAGATAATTGTCTTCAAATTGACTTCAAATTTTCAACTTTATATTTATTTTATAATTAATTAACACTCCAAAAATTAAAATAATTATAATAAATAAAATATAATTTAAAAAAAATCACCAAAATGGGTCCAAGTGGTCCTCTGGTCATTAGGAATATCCCATAATTTTCTTAAAGACAGAAACCATTCCTTGGTCATGTTGTTGAATTTCCATTGAAAATCCATATTTTTCACTAAAAATAATTATATAAATAAATTAAACTCAGAAAAATCACATTTTCTCCTCTAATGTCTTAATTGACATATGAGTGAAGTGACATAAAAATTTCAAGTTCATTTGAACTCAATTTAGCGAGTTATGAAATAAATAAGCCTCAAAGGGCATAAAGGTAATTAAAGAATTTAAACCCCTTTATTAAAATTTTAGGTTTAATTAAAATGGAGGGTAAAATATTTTATTTTATCTTTCTTGGATGATTGAAACTTTGGGAAATTAAAAGGGTAGGAACCCATTAATCACTCTTAATAAACCAAAAAATGAAACTTTAATTATTTAAACAATTTAAATTTTTGGAAGATTAATGAAAATTTGAATTATTAAAAATAGGGATATAATTTGAGAGGATATTATTTCTTTAATAAAAAATCCCTAAATAAATCACTTCAATAATATTTAACTCTTAATTAAGATTAAAATGATAATCCAAGCTAAGTATATTAAAAAAATTAAAAAAAATAAATAACCCTTAAATCAAAGAAAAATTCAAAATATTAAATAATTTGATAATTAAATTAAATTAAATTAAATTAAATTGAACTAAGTAAAAGTTAAATTAAAAATTAAATTAAATTAAATTAACATTTTAACAATTAAGTTAAGTTAAATTAAAAAAATATTTAAATTAAATTAAATTAAATTAAATCAAATTTAAATTAAATTAAGTTAACCTCATTCAATAATAAAAGTAAAACGAATTTAAAATATTAAGATCACCTAAAGTATAAGGATTTAAACCAAAATATAATTTGAACACTATTCCAAACTAAAAAAATTATTAATTAAAACCTCATAATTAAACTAAATCACTTTAAACCATTAACTCAAACTTCAAATTAAGAATGATTAAAATTCTCAACAAACCAACTTGCCCCTTGTCGGCATATTTTTAGGTTGAGTGTATTTTTTTTAAAAGGGGTCGCCTACAGAAGTTGTCGGCGAATTTTAAATTTAATTTAAATATATATATAATTTAGAAAGTAGTATTTGACTTTGAAAATAATTTTAAATTTGAAGATTTTAAGATATAAAATCAAACCGATCTCACATCCCGAATAGTTTACATAAACGAGCATCGCACCACAAACTGTGTATCTATCCCTAAGGATAGACACACTGCTTGATGGTGGGGCTCGGTTAAATAAACTAGAAGATTTATGACATCCGTTTGGTCTGCGAACCAATTTTATAAGCCGACAAATTCCCCTGTTTAATATGAAAACATTAAACAGGGTTTATATTACCTGGGTTCTTTAAAATTCCCTATAAGGGCAAGCCCCTATAGTTAATTACATCTTAAGTGATGGGAATCACCTAAGAAAACTCTCGATAATAATCAATAATTCTGCTCTCAAGAATTTCAAAGTTTAAGGTTTCAAAGGATTGAATTTTGGAAATTCAATAGGGAATGGATCAAGTTTGGAACATTTTATTTTGGGAATTCAAAGGAAGAAAAGTAGGAGAGATTACGGATTCGAAGTGAACTTCGATAATCTCCCGACTATCCTATTGTTTGGCTTGGATTTAGGAAAGTCCTAATGTTTATTTATTGTTTTGATCTTGTCAATTTTAATTAATTAGGGCTTATATTTATATGATAGAATCACACAAATAGCCTGGAAGATATGAGGGTTTATGTCGTATCGGACGACTACCTCGGAGTCCTAAGACCGATTAGGGCTTAATTTGCAATGCAAATGCCTAACGAAGAGTTGAGGATTTATGTTACACTAGGCAAACTACCTCGAAGTCCTATGGCTTAGTTGTTTAATCCTAAGAATGGTTTAGTCGATGTAGAGTTGTTTCGTCGACGACGATGGCCGTGCTTGCCCACCATGCTTCGAGCTCCTTGTTGTTGCGAGAGGTTTAGTTTTAGAAATCATAAATCGGGGGATGAGGAAAGTGTTTTGGTTTAGAGAAGTCTTAATTTCCAAGTGTTTTTTGTATTTTAATTAAAACAAATCTTAAAGTTGATTATAACGACACCTAGGTTAAGATCCCACTGGTTCCATCCTTCCGGCATCATTATTTTTATCGGATTCACTTAGTCCGGATGAATTTGCTAAACTCAACTGAATGAGTTCCACACTTTCATTTAGACCGTGGGAAATCCCGTTAGCAACACGTAGGTTACATCATCCGAGGTATTCCCGATCATCCAACAAGACGTTTTAATTTAGTTGTAATTGTAGTTTTGTGTTCTGTTTGTGATTAAATTTTGAGTTGTTTTATATTTTGAATGTTGTGGCGGTGAATTTTATCTTGCAATGACTTTTAACTTAGTTTTGGTTTCAGTTTTGGTTTCTGTCCTAAAGGTGTAGGTTTCCATGCAACTGTTGTTTATCATGCAAGAAAAGTAAGTGCGATGCGATTAAATAAATTGCAATAAGGTAAATTGCAATAAAATAAAAGCGTACCTGGAGGGTCTTCCCGTCATTCCAAGCTGCACTTAAAACATGATTAGAACATTTAAGCAAGTTCCTAGGTAAAGCTAAGGTAAGGGTTATGGTTTTCTACCAAATTCCTAATCCTATAGCTAGTCATTTCCTATGACGTCTAGGTTCTTGTATTTTAGTTTGAGGACGATTTTCTTCATCAAAGAACAATTAAGTTCAATTGTTCTTATAAATATCCTATCATATTGAGGAAGTGCTTAAGAAGAACCTTAAACATCTTTTCAATATTTTTAGGATTGTTTTAAGTCCAAATGAATTTAATTATGTAAATGAATCGATCGTCCGAGGTTTTCAAGTTTTGTTAACTTGCTCAAGTGAACTTAGGACATTTGAATATCCTTATGAGTGAAGTAACATTTCATTTAATACTCCATTTAGGAGTTATAATAGTAAAAGCTCCTAAGGGCAAAATGATATTTAATGATTTGTGATTCAATTTCAAGTTCAAATTGATGATTTAAGTTTGGAATAGTGTTCAAGTTATTTTAGATTTATTTTTGAATTCTTTATGTCTTAGGTGATGTTATTTAATTCAACTTAATTTAATTTAATTTAATTTAATTTAATTTAATTTAATTTAATTCAATTTAGTTTGATTTGATGTTACATTAGATTAATTTGATTTAATTTAATTTTTTTTAATTTAATTTAATTTGATTTAATTTAATTTAATTTAATTTAATTTTTAATTTAATTTAATTTAATTTTTAATTTAATTTAATTTTATTTAATTTAATTTAATTTTATTTAATTTTAATTAAAATTTTAAAAGTGTTCAACAATTTAATTTTAGTTTAATAATTAAGTCTTTTAATGTTTTAAATTTGCATTATTACTTTAATTAAGAATTAAACATTAATGAAATGATTAATTTAGGGATTTTTTTTAAATTAAAGAATAAATCTCTTCCTAATAATATCCCTATTTAATAATTCCAATTTTATTATTCTTCCAAATTTAATCAATTATTTAATTAAAGTTTAATCATTTTAAATTGCTTAATGGGTTTCTATCCTTCAATTATTTAAATTTCAATCATCCAAATCAGATTAGGATCAAATATTTTGCTTGTTAATTTTTTTATTAAGCCTAAAGTTTTAATTTAAGGGTCACAATTTTAATTACCATTTTGCCCTTTAAGCTTTATAATTTCATAACTCACTAAATTGAACTCAAATGAACTTGAAATTTTTTGTGACTTCACTCATATGTCAATAAAGACATGAGAGGAGAAAATGTGATTTTTCTGTATTTAATTTATTTATATAATTATTTTTGGTAGAAAATAGAGATTTCCAAGGAAAATTTAATAACATGACCAAGGGAAAGTTTCTGTCCTTAAGAAAAATAGGGGACATTCCTAATGACCAGAGGACCACTTGGACCAATTTTTGTGATTTTTTGAATTATATTTTATTTATTAGAATTATTTTAAGTTCTGGAGTATTAATTAATTTAAAAATAAAATAAATGTTGAAAAATGAATTTTATAATTTTTAAAATTCTCTCTGATATCAAGGATTCCAGAGAACTAAATTTTACAATTTTCTGATTTTTCTTTGATTTATTATAATTATTTTAGTGAAAATGCTAGAAAATACATTTTTTTAATTTTAAAATTACCCTAGAGCTTTAAAAATTAATATCTCACCAAATAGACCTAAGAAAAATATGGGGTTTGTTCCTAAGTGATTAAGATTCAAAATGTGACACTTTGGTGAATTTTATTATTTTTGTGATTTTTATTATTTTTTAATTATTAAAAATATTAAAATAATATTAAAAATCAACTTTTTTAGAAAATTGAAATTTTAATTTTCTTAAATTCCCCTGATATCAGAGAGGCTCCAAAACCAATTTGGTGAATTTTTGAAAGATACTTTGAAAGTTATGAATTTTTAAAGTTTAAAATGACTAAGTGGCTTAATCAACCCATTTAGTAGGGCTAACCAAGTCCAATTGACCTCAAATTTTTATGTTGGTTTCCTCTGATCCTAAAGGTCAGTGGAGAATTGATTTCAAGTCAATTTGATCTATGGTTAACTCTAATTAATTAGAGGCCTATTTTGAGTGTTTAAGCCAATTAGGGTTAGTTCGAAATGAACTAACTCAAAACCTATTTTTCCTAGGGTTCTCTGGTCATAAGGAACATCACCAAATTTTCCTAGAATTTATTTCACAACATGCTATTTATTGGAATTAAAATGCTCAAAACAGTGACATGAATTTGAAAAATCAATAACTCTTCATAGGGATGGCCTCTGACTTTGGAAAATTCAGAGAATGTTCCCAAATTCAGAGGCTTCAAAAGCCCTATGGTCTCATGCCATGATGAATTGTATACATGCATGGAGAATTAAATGAATGCAGAGAGTAAATAAATCATAAAAAATAAAATGCTTGATGAAATTAAATTATTTCTTTTCCACATTATTCTCCTCTGTTCACTGAGCAAGAGGGTATTTTTATTTTATTTTTATGATTTTCCTACACAAAGTTATGAATTTTTGAAGTTTAGGGAATTAAATAAATAGAAAATATCCTATTTTTCTACTTATCCGAGTCGGCGCCGCGTCAACCTCGGCAGCTCCGAAGTGCCGCGTGGCGCGCCCCCATTCGACGCCGCCATCTGACTCAGCTGCCCGGGGCCCCGCGGTTCGCGTACCATCTGCCGGTCCGACGCAATCCGAGCCGTCCATCCGATACACGCGCGATCCGACGGTTCTCGGTCATCGTCTACGACTGGTGCGATCCCGTGACCGTCCACACTCTAACCCTAAGAACTCACTCGATTCTCAATGGATTTTCGTGTTCTTATGCTCTATGGATTCGTCTTGAAGAGACGAACACATCCATATGGTAAACATGCTATGAAATTAAAGCATTTGAAATGGAGAATCTCCAGAAGCTCGGGATGAAGAATTGGCTCATACCTTTGCTCAGAGAAGTGTGGCTTCGATCCGAGAGTTGTTGCACCTTCGATTGGGTCCTAGCAAGCTCCGGATGAAGTCTCCCGGTCCAGTGAATTGTCTCAGGTTGGACTTCCACCAAGGCCGATCACAACCTTTGGAGTACGGAACAGTTGGGTGGCCTCGGAGATGGGGCTTTTCTTGGAAAACTTCTTCTCTTGGTCCGGTGAAGGTGTAGGAACAACCAATTTGAGGATTGGTCCACCGTGGAGAAGTGTCCCGGTTTTGAGCTTGGATTTCGACTGCGAAATCGAGCTCGCGAGAAGAAATGGCGAGGGGATTTCGAGTGGGGATCAAGTGCTCGTGTATGGGGAGTAGTCTGGAACAATTTTGGCAGAGTTTCCTTAAGGTTTGTTTCAGCACCCCCTCATGGCCGAGAGGTGGGGGGTTTAAATAGGCAGGGCTGGAGGGCCTCCCAGGGGGGTTTAATGGTTGGGATCAGCTGCTTAGGTCAAGGGAAGAACAGCCATGCTATCCATTTGGGTTGAGACAAGTCGGCAATGGAGAATTTCAATGTTGGCTCACATGTGAGCTCTCGGCCATGGGGTTTTCCGGCGGCGGTGGTGGCCGGCGAGCAAGGGTCACCCTCGGGGTCGAGTGGGTCGAGGTGCGGGTGTTTGTGCAAGCAATTGGCAATGGCCATGTGTAAAGGAGATGGCTTGGAATGGAATGGGGAAAAGGCCATTTTGGCTAGGTTTGGGTCAACCCATCCTTTTGGGCTAGGTGCACCACCCAAGGTCTGGTTTTGGGTGAAAAGAGTCACTTGGGTCAGCTGCCATGGAGTGGTGAAGTCCCCATCCATGGTGAGGTGGCTAAGCATGGTTTAGTGTGTGACATGCTTAAGGTAAAAAAGGGTTTAAGAAGGATTAGGAAAGGGCCCCCTCTTCTTGCCATAAATGGACAAATGACAAGTCAAAGCCCTCATGGCTTCATGTGGCTTGAGAATGGCTTGTTCATGGCTTGGGAAAAGGTTGACTTGTTTCATGAAAAGGGTTTTAGGAATTTTTTGGTAATTTGATGGAAATTTGTATGGAACTTGATTTGGAATGATTTGATGATGGATTTAGGACTTAGGTATTGAGTTTAATTGAAAGTATGATGAGGGGAAATGTCATGTGGGCTTTAGGGTAGATTTTGGGTTCATTGAAATGGTTTTAGATGGGCGTTTAAATGGTTTAGGAAAGTGGGCTTTTGAATTTTAAAAATGGATTTTGGGATGAAATTTTGGTAAAGGCTTGGGCCAAATAATTGTTGAATTTGGTTTAGGGATGTGTCATGAGTGTTTTGAAACAAATTTGAGGTGATTCGGGTTTGAATTGGGTTGGATATGGGCTTTTTGGTAAAGAGGCTAAGGTGGGCCAAAATGGGCTAGCATGGGCCAATGTTGGGCTAGGGTTGAAATTGATGTAAAATTAATGTTGGGAAATGTTTATGGGAGTGTTTCAAAGAGGTTTTGGCTTTGATGGGTTTTGATTTTGGGGTTTGGGCTCATTTGGGTTAGGCTTGGGTTTAGGTCAAAATTGGGCTTTTTGATTTTGGGTTGAATTTGAGTGGGGTTTGGGTCAAAATCTTGGGTAAATCATGTTAGTGTTTTGTTCATGGGGATGTTAAGGAAGGTTTAGAAAAGATTTGGGGTTAATTGGAGTTGAATTGGGTGAGTTTGGGCTAAGTTTGGGTCATGGGTCCAAATTGGGCTTTAAGGCCAAAAGTGAAATTGGATCCAAATGCCAATCAAATTGGGCTTGAATTTGGTCTATATTGGTATTGGGGATGTTGAATTGAAGTTTAGAATTGAATTGGACCAGAATTTGGGTCAATTGGGTAGGTTTGGTTTGACATTGGGTTCACTTTGGGTTAAAATGGGTCAAATTGGGGGTTTTGATAAAAGTGGGGTAAATTGACAAAATTGGCCCATGGTGTAGTTGAACAAAATGAAATTGGGAATATTTGGGATTTTCTGGAATTTTCTGGGAATTTTCTGAATTTTTGGATTTTTTGGCTAGGAGGGGTATTTTGGGTATTTGGAGGGTATTGGGAGGTATTTTGGAATTTTTGGTGTTTTTGGGTATGGATGATCAATTTGAGTAATGTGGGAATATTTGGGATTGGTTTTGGAGATTTTTGGGTGATTTAGGTGGTTTTGTAAAATTTGGGTGGTTTCAAGGGTTTTGGGTAGGTTGGCGGGTGTAGGGTCCCGGGGGTCAAAAATTAAAAATTTGGAAAATGGAAGATTTGGTGAATGTAAGTGGAATGAAATCATTTTTGTTGAGCCATGAAGCCATATCAAGTCCACATGAGCCATGAAGGGACTCATTTGAGGCATCAACTATGTTGTTCCTAACCCTCTTAGCCAAGGGCTTAGGGGTTAAGGACCATCCATGTGAATCACCTTCATGAGTCAGGAGGTCAAATTGGGTATGGGTGTGTTTCTTTAGGAGGTGTGTGAAAGTGTAGTGTGTAGGTGTAGTGTATAAGTGTTGTGTGTGTAAGTCGGCCCCTCACCAAACCGAGGCCACCTGAGGCGATCCTAAGGCCAAAGAGTCCTATAGGAACTCATCCTTTAAACTTCCACATTTGATTTCAACCCTCTAGGTGATTAGGGGTCTACAGTCTAGTTTGTGGGGTTTGCAGGGAGTTTAGAAGTGGTTTGAATTTCTAAAAGGTGGGTCCCAATTCTAATCCTCTAAGATAGTCAAAGGAAAAGCCTAAGGCTAGATCCTAAGCACTAAAAGAAGAAGAGAAGACCTCATCAAAAATGAGGTCAACACCCCTAAAGGCTTTAATTATTATAACTCTTAAATAGAGTATTAAGTGAGATGTCACTTCATTCATCAGGTAATCAAATACCCAAGTTCACTGAGCAAGAGACAAAACTTAACTAAACTCTTGGTTGATTAATTCACCTGTGCAACTAAATTTACTTGGACTCAAAATAATCTCGAAAATGTTGAAAAGATGTTTAGGACTCGTCCTAAACACTTTCTCAATATGACAGGATGTTTTAGAAGAAAAATTGAATTTAATTGTTCTTTGATGAAGAAAATCATCCTTAAACAAAACACAAGAACCTAGACAGCATAGGAGATGACTAGTTATAGGACTAGGACTTTGGTAGACAACCAAAACCTGTCCCTTAGCTTTACCTAGGTATTTGTTGAAATATTTAAATGCCTTAACATATGTTTTAAATGTAGCTTGGGATGACGGGAAGACCCTCTAGGTATGCTTTTATTTTATTGCAATTTACTTTATTGCAATTTACTTACATGCACTGTACTTTACTTTTTCTTGCATGTTAAACAAGACTGTTGCATGAAAACCAAAACCTTTAGGATAGTCCCTGAACTGAAACCAAAACTAAATTAAAAGTCATCACAAGATAAAATTCACCGACACAACATTTCAAAATATAAAACAACTCAAAATTTAATCACAAATAGAACAACAAAACTACAATTACAACTAAATTAAAACGTCTCGTTGAATGATCGAGAATACCTCGGATGATGTAACCCACGTGTTGCTAACGGGATTTCCCACGGTCTAAATGAAAGTGTGGAACTCATTCATTTGAGTTTAGCAAATTTATCTAAACTAAGGGAATTCGATGAAAATAACGGTGCCGGGATGACGGAACCGTAGGATCTTAATCGGGTCTGTTTAAACAACTTTAAGATTTGTTTTAATTAAAATATCAAAAATATTTGGACTTTAAGATTTCTAAACCAAACACTTTTCTCTTCTCCTGATTATCATTTTCTAAAACTAAAATCTCTGCAACAACAAGGAGCTCGGAGCATAGTGGGCAGCACGACCATCGTCGTCAGCAAAACTGGAATCTACATCAACAAAACCTTTCTTAGTTTAAATAACAAGCCATAGGACTTTGAGGTAGTTTGCCTAGTGCAACATAAACCCTCAACTCTTTGTTAGGCATTTGCATAATCATGTTATGCAAATTAAGCCCTCACCGGTCTTAGGACTCCGAGGTAGTCGTTCGGTACGACATAAACCCTAACATCTTCGAGGCTATTTGTATGATTATGTCATACAAATATAAGTCCTAATTAATTAAAATTGGCAAGATTGAAACATTAAGAAAATTCCCAAATCTAAGCCAAACAATAGGATAGTTTGGGAAGTTGCCAAGATTCTTCTTGGATCCTCAGCTTCTCCTACTTCTCTTCCTTTGGACTCTTAAAATAAACTTGTTCCAAATTTGAGTTGCTCCTTATTGAAATTTTCAAAATCCAATCCTTTGAAAACCTTAAACTTTGAAATTCTTGAGAGCAAAACCACCGATCATTATCGAGAGTTTTCTTAAATGATTCCCGTCATTTAAGATGTAATTAACTATAGGGGCTTGCCCTTATAGGTAACTTTAAGAACCCAGGTAATATAAACCCTGCTTAATTCCTTTATATTAAGCAGGGGAACATGTCGGCTTATAAAGTTGGTTCGCAGACCAAACGGATGTCACAAATCTTCTAGTTTATTTAATCGAACCCCATCACCAGGTAGTGTGTCTATTCTTCGGAATAGTACACAGCTTGTGATGCGGCGCTCGTTTATATAAACTATTTGGGATGTGAGATCAGTTTGACTTCATATCTTAAAATTTTCAAACTCAAAATTACTTTCAAAATCAAATACTACTTTCTAGATTTTATATATATATATATATATATATATATATATATATATATATATATATATATATATATATATATATATATATATATATATATATATATATATATATATATATATATATATTTATTCAAATTTAAAATCTAAAAAATTCGCCGATAATTTCTGTAGGTGACCCCTTTTCAAAACACAAACCTAAAAATATGCCGACAACGACGTTAAACCAAGCGCTTTATGGGAGGTAACCCATATTTATTAGTTTGAGTTTAATTATCGCTGTAAGGTTATGCCTTGGTTTTGACTAAATTTGTATATAACTTCTGGAAAAAGAAGGCTAACAAGTTCGTATTTGCTTAAGCTAAATATTTTCTTGAAGTATATAGAAATTGGACTTGGACCACACCATGACAAATGTGAGTAAAAAGGAGATCAAGTTAATCTTCGTTTGTGATTAATTGTGATTTGAATTTTTCATAATTATGTTTATGTGTTGATCATATACCGAAACTTTGCAAAATTTGACAATAGGCGAATCAGAGTCGATCGAGGTTCCGATGCCTAGGTGCCAAAAGTTGGCTCCTAAGCACCAGAATAACTGACATATCGATGAATCTGGCACCTAGGCACCAGATTCCGGCTCCTAGGCGCCAGATTTCGGCGCCTTAGCACCGTTGTTACAGATCATGGAAAAACCAAATTTCTTCAGTTTTTCACACGAAATCTCTTTATTTATAGCTTGTTTTTCATCCTCAATCCCATAGACACACTAATTTCGACCAGAGCAATTCATTTTAGAGGAGTTAGGGAGGATTTGGAGGCCATGGATAGAGGAAATCATGGAAATGAGGTAAGAGACAAATCTCCTAAAGATCCTTAGCCTTATTTTAATGGTTTTATTGTTGTTAGTTTGGAGAAAATGTTTAGTCGAATGGATAAGATTGAAGCAGAACTTCAAAGTATTGGTAATCGTCTCCATGAGATGTACCACCAATATGAACACTTGGAATGGCAAACCAAACTTTAATGTGATCACATGACTGCCTATCAAGATGCTCAAGTAGAAATGTACACGAAGAACAAATGGATTAATGAAAAGACGGCTTTGGAATTTCTAAGGGCGTTGGTGTTCTATCCCTTAGGTCCTAGCAAAATTCATTGCGAAAGAGATGGAAGTTGAAGATCGGTGTTAAATAGATTCTATGTGTGTTTTAGGTGTGATTGAGTCTTGTTTTAGTGTGTTGAATATCTAATGTGTGTATTTGCTTAAATTGTTCAATGTGTGTTGTTGGATTTGAATGTTTGCTTTTAATATGTTTTTGATTGTGTTATTTATAAAATGATGAACCTTGATACAAGTCTTGTACTGAAGATTGTTGAATTTGGAATGGATATTAGGATTTTGAAGTGAAGAATTTGGATACATTTATGTGGATCTATGCTTTTATTTTAAATTGATTGTGAAAATATTTGGAGGTTATAAAATGGATTAATACTCTCATAAGAGTAATTAGAAGTCAAATTTGATGAGATTTGGTGGAAAATATTTAATTTAAATCGAATTTTTTGGAAAGGCGAGTCTGGCGCCTAGGCGCCGGTTCGGCCTAAACCCAAAAACTCATCTTCTTAAACCCCCCCTGCCATTTTTGATGCCTAAGCTTCCTTCACCACAGTATTTTCACGAAAATACCACCTAGAGATCCCATTTAGAGCCGAATTTGCAAGTCTTTAGGCTTGAAATCACCCGATTTCTTCATCTCGAGGTCAGATCTACATTCTAAACTCATTATTTTTTATTTTTACCATGGATTTTGCTCTCATTAGGAAAAACCAAAATTTTGAGAAAAATTTTGATTTTTTTTATGATCAAATTCATGGGTGTTTAAGCTATTTCAAGTTTGAAAAGCTTAAATTAGTTTATTTTCCTAGATCCGTTGAATTTATTTCATGTTTATCTTTCACGTTTAGATGACACCCAAATCTAAGCGAGGAACGGAATGAGAAAACTTTAATCGTAGCAAGTTCGTCACTGCTGATGCACACTTCCGATATAATGATTTTGCTACGACTCGGAAGTTTATCTCAGAGCGAAGTTTCTATAATCCTGGAGGAAGAATTAAGGAGACAATCGTTGCACTCAACTGACAACGATTTTGCTATTTCACTACTGTTGCCGTTATCCCGGTGGTTAGAGAGTTTTATGCTAATTTTGTGGATGTGGAGGAATACGAGATTTTCGTTCGAGGAGTTGAAGTAGGATTAACTCCTGAATGTATCAACATTTTCTATGGCCTACCGCCAAACATTGAGTGTTATTACTCAGGTTTATCTCCGTCTGAGAAAGATTTGGACATGATCATTGCCTACCTGACTGATAGTACCAGAGCCTGGAATATTCGGAATGGAAAAAGGATAAATTTTTCATCTTCTAAGCTTAATGGTGTTTCCAAGGCATGACACTACTTTATTTTTGCTAGTCTCCTTCCATCCAATCATCTGAGTGAAGTTACCAGAGATAGAGCTATTCTAAATTACTACATTCAAGAGAGGAAGTCTATTGATGTAGGGAGCATTATTTATGATTCTATAGAGGCTACTGCTCATTCTAGCACATCTATTGGACTTGGTTTTCCATCACTGATCTATTCTCTTTGTCAAAGTGCTGGAGTAGTTGCTGAGCTTTCTAAAGAAAAGCTTAAGTCGACGAAGCCTATAGGAAGAGAGAGTGTCAGCATTTATGACCGACTGCGAGGTAAGAGTTCTACTGCACCTGCTGGTTCATTACCTACTTCAGGTAGAGCTTCTACTTCTGCTAAGCCATCATCTACATTCTTGGAAACCATGCATGATCAGTTCATAGAGCAACAGCATGAGTTATTCCTAACTCACTGTAGAGTAGATACCATAAACAAGAAGTTTGATCATCTTTCTGAGTATACACAAAGAAATAGTGATTTTGATGCTGAATATTCAGAGTCTTTAGTGAGATTTCTGAAGGGTGGGCATGATGTTCACTTCCCTACTTGTCCCAGATTTTCACCCTATGTTGATCCTAAGGATATGAAGTTCTCTTTTGGTGATGATGATGATGAAGCTACAGAGAGTGATTAGTAGCTCGACTTATCTCTAGAGTTTATTGATTCTGTTTTTAGAGTGTTTTCTTATTTCTAGTACTGTTTATTGTGATGTTATTTACTAGAGTTGTTATGAACTTTTTATATTAAAACTGCTTTTAGATTATCTGATGTGTGTTTAAGACTGAGATGTGAATGAATTTCTATAAAAGTTTATTTTCGTTTCAACTCTTCGTTTAGTGTGCATGAATAGTTAGTAAATTTGCATGTTCTAAAATAATTTTTTTTTAGAAATTAACTTCTGCTCTACAAAACTTTTCTATATATGCTTAATCATTTCTGTTATATTCATATTGAAGCATGTGTAGAAGTAGAGTATAGTTTTTTCCTTACTACATCATTGTTATATTTAGATTAATTCCTGTTTATTTCTTTCTCTCATGCTTTAGAAAATTTCATAATTCATATTTATACTAAAGCTGAAGTTTGGGGGAGGGAAAATGTTTATCAAATTTAAATATTATTTGTCCTTAAAGAACTAATATTTTCTTTAAAAATATATTAACATAACATAAGGAATGAAAAATATATTTAAGAATACCTAAATTTTTGAATTTATAAATAATTTAGTAAACTTAACTAAAATTTCAAAAATTTTGGTTGATTTTAAGAATAGAATTATTTAGCTTAAAGAATAATAACATGAAAAATTTTCTATTTATAGTAAAGAGAATTGTATTTTTTGAAATACTAAGGAATCAAAATTATTGCTTGAAAAAGAAAAAAATTGAAATAAGTTTGGAAAAATATTAATGTCATATTTATTAAGTAAAAATGTATAAGTTTTTGAAAATAAGTTAAGAATAGTGAAGTTCAAAATCATTAACAGGCTATCCAAAAATAGTAATCATCTGTTAAAAAAAAATAGAAGAAAAAAAAAGAAAAAAAAGATGAGGAGAAACTTGAGGAAATGCCTAATAAAAAATTGGCTTCACTTGAATTATCTTATAGTAAGAAAACTGATTACATTTTTAACTTAATTTCTGTGCACATATATTTTTACTAGAAAAATATTTCATGAAAATCTTTTTCTTGTAAATATTCTATGTGACCTTGATATGATAAACACCAATTATTCTTGAAATAAATGAAAAATTGGACGTCTTCTTTAATTCTTAAAATTAAACTTAATTAGTGATGATTCGCTAAAGTATTTATAAAACCAAAAACTATAAAGAATCTTAAATATTTTAACTTCATTCAAAATGTTATTTATTTTATGTAATTAAAAGGGTTACTTGAGGACAAGTAACATTTAAGTTTGGAGGAATTTGATCCACTTAAAAAATACCCATTTTATGCCTTATTTATGATTTAATTCTTAAGGATATTATGCTTTAATGAAAGGTATTTTCTTGTTTTTGGATGTAGATTATTAAAAAGAGCCCAAGAAGGAAAAAAAAGCAAAAAGGAGCAAAAATGGAGCTTATGGAGCAATTTTTGGAATTATTGGCCTGGCGCCAGAGTGTGGCGCCTAAGCGTCAGTTTGATACAGACACTGTTAAGTTTTTTTGATGAATTTGGGCAGTTATTTTGACGGTGTTAAGCGGTTATTGGAGCTTATAGAAGACTGGAAGTTACTCCTAATATATAGGACATGTGATACAATGTATTTGGACACAAGGAAACGATCTGGATCGCGAAGAGGTGCGATCCAAAGTGAAGAGGTGCGAACGACCTGGTCACAGAGTCCGGCGCCTACGCGCCAGATCCCGGCGCCTAGGCGCAACGGTTACCTTCTAAAAGATACATTAAATTTGGACGAATTTTGAAGAGGTTCCTTAAACAACCCCTAGTCAAATTCAGAGCTCTATAAATAGGAGCCCATTCTACAGAGAAGGCGCCCCGTCTAGCACCAAAACACCCCTCTTAGTACATATACCCATTTTAGCCTATTCTAGTTTCTTCCATACTTAGGGTGCCACTTTATTTTGTATCTAGTGAGTTTATTTTGTGTGTTTATTGTGTGTAATTGCTGTTGGAGTCTTTCATCATTGCGTTGGAGTCGGTAGAAGTCGAGTGGATCTCTTGAAGGAACACTTCGGATAAGTATTTGTACTTTGGTTCAAAGTTTTATAAATATATTTTGTTGTGTTATTTTAATGAGTTCTGAGTAGTTAGTTATCTTTCTCCTTTCAACCATGAAAAGATTATAAATTAATTAAATTTTGTAGGAGAATTAAATATAAAATATTTTAAAATATTGTGATGATATTAATACTCGATCTTAGTTTACTTTTTAAATTGGCCATTTAATTTGTTAAAACCTGTTGAAGAATTTTGGGACCTATCCGGAGATAAATTCATAACTAGTAGATATCACATGAATCCTTAAGGTAATCTAAGGCTTTACGCGGATTATTTAAGGTGAAGTGCAAATAAATAGGAAGATATTATTTATTGGGCGCATAATTAATTAGTTTTTAGAGTGACAGTCTAAATTCTAATAATTTTGTTTATAGAAAGGTAACGGGTCACTGGTAGGGCCGACCATAGCCACCCTTGGACATCTAGTAGTGTGAGCCAAGATTAACCCATTCTACTAATAACACATCCTGAGCCTAACAGAGATTAGTCAATGTTCTTTGCACCTGGACCAAAGGGTAAAGAATAAGAATGCTTCTATTTGGCACAATACTAATCTTAATTCCCTACAAAGATAATTAATCTATAATTCTTGGATTAGTTGAAAAAGGAGAAAGTCGTTTTTATAATTGCATAAAATTACTGCTTACTTTACTTTCCTGCTTATTGCCTACTTTCTTTTAGTAAAAGTTATTAGTTAATTAAATTTGAATATATATATATATATATATATATATATATATATATATATATATATATATATATATATATATATATAGGTATATATAATTTGCTTAAGAAAATTTCAAAATATTGTTTTTATATATTTTTACTTTTTATTTTTATTTTTATTATCCCTGTGGGATCGATAACCAGGACTCCACTAGAGCCCTGTATTACTTGAACGATACGTATACTTGCGTTTAAAATTGTGAATTTTACAGTAATTAAATCAAATAAAATTATAAAAGTAAACCTCGCACATCAAGTTTTTGAAGCCATTTGCCAGAAATTAAATCTTCTAAAAAGTAGTATCAAAATCTTGTATTTTAAAGCTTAATTAAAGTAGCATCGCATCACCCGACCAATGTAAGGGGAATTAGAAGTTTTTTGGGACATGCTGGATTCTACAGGCGTTATATCAAAGACTTTTCAAAAATGTTAAAACCTTTTTGCTGATTACTGGAAAAGGATGTAATTTTTGATTTGATGATGAATGCCTAAAAGCTTTTGAAACATTAAAAAAATTAATCATTGTACCTATTATAATTTCACCAAATTGGGAAAAACCTTTTGATTTAATGTGCGATGCTAGTGATTATGCTATTGGTGCTGTTTTGGGTCAGAAATATGATAAAATTTTCAAAGTAATTTATTATGCTAGTAAAACTCTTAATGAATCTCAAATTAATTATGCCACTACTGAGAAAGAGTTATAAGGTATAGTATTTGCCTTTGATAAATTTAGATCATATTTAATTGGAACTAAATGTGTGGTGCATACTTATCATTCTGCTATTAAATATTTAATAAAGAAGAAGGATGCAAAACTAAGATTGATTAGATGGATTCTTTCTTTGCAAGAATTAGATTTTGAGATAGTAGATAGGAAGGGTGCTGATAATCAAATTACTAATCATTTGTCCAGGCTTGAAACTGAAAAATCGCTCTGTGATGCTGAAAAAATTAATGAACATTTTCCTGATGAAAAATTGTTCACTGTTAATGAGTGGTGTGTTCCATGGTATGCTGACATAGTAAACTTTATTGTCAGTGATATTATACCCTCTAGTTTGACATACCAGGAGAAGAAGAAATTTCTGTCTGATGTTAAGACTTATTTCTGGGATGACCCATTTTTATTTAAACAAGGAAAGAAATTGATAATTCGAAGATGTGTACCTTTGGAAGAAACTTATGAAATTATTAAAAAATGTCATGATTCTTATTATGGGAGACATTTTAGAGTTGATAAAACTGCATATAAAATCTTACAATCTGGATTTTATTGGCCAACAATTTTTAAGGATGTAAAAGCTTATATTAAAAATTGTGATCGATGTCAGCGTGTAGGCAATATTTCTAAAAGACATGAGATGCCCCTCAATTATATGTTGGAAGTTGAAATATTTGATGTTTGAGGATTATATTTCATGGGACCATTTTACACCATCTTTCGGAAATATTTATGTTTTGATAGCAGTAGACTATGTATCCAAATGGATTGAAGCTGTTGCTTTACCTCGATGCGATGCTCAAAGTATTGCAAAGTTTTTAAGAGAGAATATATTTTACAGATTTGGAATACCAAGGGTACTCATAACTGATGAAGGAAGTCATTTTAGAAATGCGATTTTTGGAGAAGTTAGCAAAGAAATATCATATAAATCATCGCATTGCTATTGCTTATCATCTGCAGACAAGTGGTTTGGTTGAATTATCCAATTGTGAAATTAAAAGGATATTGGAAAAGACTGTTAATCCAAATAGAAAGGATTGGTCAATCAAACTGGATTATGCATTGTGGGCATATAGGACTGCCTACAGAACCTCTATAGGAATGTCCCCATATAGGCTGATTTTTGGAAAAGCTTGTCATTTACCTATTGAACTTGAGCATAAAGCATATTGGGCTATTAAAGAGTTCAATTTTAATTTGAAATATGCTACTGAGAAGAGATTATTGCAATTAAATGAGCTTGAAGAGATAAGGAATGAATCTTATGAAAATGCTAAGATTTATAAGGAAAAGATGAAGTTATTGCATGATCGGAAGATTCTTACTAAAAAACTTGTACCAAGACAGAAAGTTTTGTTGTACAATACCAGATTGAGAATTTTTGCTGGAATACTTAAGTCCAGGTAGATGATTCCATTTATTGTGATAAAAGTTTATTCCTATGGAGCTGTGGATATTCAAGATCCTAAGACTGGAAAAATATTTAAAGTTAACGGTCATAGACTTAAACCTTATTTTTCAGTTGATCAACTTAAACCTGATGTGAATCTGATGTTAGATCACTCAGAATGAGTTCTGGGTATGTCAGGCCGAAGACGTTAAACCAAGCGCTTTGTGGGAGGCAACCCATTGTTATTGGTGTGCATTGCTTTATGTTTATTTTGAGTGCTTTGTTTGGTTTGTTTTTATGTTTTTATGGTAGTATTTTGGAGTGATTATGTTATAGTGGTGTTTATTTGACCTTATTTGATGACTTAGAGGAGTCAGAATGAAAATTTGAACACTTGACAGACCTGTGCTAAATTGAGCACTGACGGCTAAGCGCCAAGCGCCGCCTAGTTGGTGCTTAGGCTCTTACAAAAAATGTGATAAATGAGGTTCTAGAAGCCTAAATCACTAGGAAGTGGTTTTGGAAGTTATTTGTGAGTTTTAGAACGTCTAGGGTTGGTTTTAGCACTTCCCAAGTCTATAAAAGGGCCCTAGATTAATAAAAACACTTGACCCAAGTCCTATTTTCATTTCTGAGTCTTAAGAAGAGTGTTTTGAGTGCAAAAATATCTTCCTGGGAGAATAAGATGAAGAAGAAAGAGGATTCCAACAAGAATAAGTTTATTAGTGAGAGTGCTCATGAGTTGTTCAATGGATTTCTCGCTGTTAGTATTCAAGGAATTGTAGTAAAGTTTGTGAAGATCGAGGCCAGAGTGACTTCAATCGAAGTAAAGATCAATGAAACTAATGCAAATTTGGAGCACATGGGATGGCAACTCAAAATACAATTCAGTCATACAAGTGATGTGGAAGAAGCGGATAAGGCAATGTTTTTGAAGAACAAGTGGTTAGAAGAAGATGTGAGAGTGTTCAATCATCGCCCGTTTTATCAAATTTATATTCCAGAAGGGTCAAATGGAAATAATAATGGTTCTGGATATATTCCGCCTACTGAGAGTTATATGTTAGTTTAGTTTTGTGGTTTGTTTTATGTTTAGTATTTTATGTGTTTGATGTTTTATGTGTTTAAGTGTTTTATGTCTGTGTTTTGTTGCACTTTAATGTGTGATTGTTACATCTTAGTGATGTAAGCCTATCTTTATGACTTTGAGTTCTTTTGTATCTCGGGAATTTCATTCAAAGTATTTGGAAAGAAATTGTAGTTCGTTTTAAGTGTGATTTGATTTTAATGAAGTATAAGTTTATGTTGGTGTGAAATTTGTTTGGAATCAATCGATATTTTAAATGAAATTGGAGTATTAGAAGATTTATAGGGGAGAGATAATTATTTGAAGTTATTAAGGTTGATTAACGATGTGGTTTAGTGCATTTTCCTAATAGTGAAAATCTGGGCACTGGTGCTTAAGCGCCAGAACGTCGGCGCTTACGCTCCAGATTTCACGGCTAAGCGTCGTATACCTCGCGCTTAGGCGCCGGGTCGCAAAAACTAATTTTCTGCAGTTAAAAACCTGAAATTACCATTTTTAACCACCCCCGTCGCCTTCAACCTCTAACTTTCATGAAAAGGAGCTTAGGACATCACTAAGTTGGATCATTTTAGAGCCAATTTTGATGAAATTTGTTGGATTTAAATTCCTTATGGTATGATCTCTACTCTTAGGTAAAAATTTTTTATTTTCACCATGTATTTTGAGTACATTATTGAAAATCCTAAAATCACTATTATGGGGAAAAATTTGAGGAAGAGCATGAGAAATTACTTGGATTTAGTGGAAATTGACTTTGAAAGTTAATTTAGCAAGTTTAGTTTCATTTTGGAATTTATGGTGATTTTTTGTGAATTTTTAGAGATGGCTCCAAAGTCGAAGCACTCGAGAGAAAGGGCAAGATTTGATTTCGACAAGTTTATCAGTGCGAGAGCAGAGGAACGATAAGTTGACGTACTATCGTCACGTAAATTGATTCCCAAGCATGTGTTTAGCAAGCCAGAAGGAGATATTGAAGCGATGATTTCTAGGAGGAATTGAGAGAATTACTGTTGCTCTCCGCTGTTGCTATTATTTCCGTGGTCAGAGAGTTTTATGCAAACTTGCCTGCAGCAGAAGAGAATTTGGTGATGGTCAGAGGGCATGATGTGAAATTTTCTCCTGCGGCAATCAATACTTTTTATCGACTACCTCCTGAGATGTTTTGTTTTTATAAGAACTATCATCTTTCTGAGGGAGAGTTAAATTAGATAATATCATTTCTGACTGATGGAAGAGGTTTGTGGAAATAATGAATGAAAGAAGAGTAAATTTTCAGGCCTCTAAATTGAATGCCACTTCTAAGGCATGACATTACTTCATCTCATCTAAACTGTTGCCTTCGAGTCATTTTAGTAAAGTTACGAGGGAGAGAGCTGTTTTGAACCATTGCATTCAGCAAGGGGAGCCTATTAATATTGGAGCTATAATTTATGATTATATTTTGAACTGTACCAGAGCTACCACTACTACAAGTATGGGATTTCCTTCTTTGATTCATTCGATATGTGAGTAGTCTGGTGTTAAGTTTGAAACTTGGGAAAAAGATCTTCAGCCGTTGAAACGCATCACCAGTGTAAATGTTGGAGCTTATACTGTACATTATGAGTTTGGTTGGAGAGGAGGATTTGGTAGAGCTTCCACTTCTTCTGCTTCTGCTGCTTCTACTTCACGTGCTTCTACTTTACGAGCATCATCATCCAAAGATTCATAGACTGGATTATTACAGAAGATTTTGAAGAAGGTGAGTCTTACTCGTGAGCATGTTAGAGATATGGCTGGTAATGTGGATAATATTGAAAGATATATTGTGAAACATGATGAATATAAGGAGAATTATCAGCAGTATATGGACAGACTGATTAGAGGTGATTATAGTGTTGAGATGCCCCTCATACATTTTACATACCTTATGTACCATCCAGAGATTGGAATGAGATAGATGATGATGATGATGATGAGGATGATGTGTATTTTTTTATGTGCTGTTGAATTTGTTTGTGTTGTTGTACTGTTGTGTGTTATGTCTTGTGCTTTATTTGATGTCATATTTATGATGTGAACTCCGATATTATGCAGACTGTAGTTGGACTATTTTCTGTTATGCATGTTCAGATATATCTTTGTTGGGGTGGTGTTGTATGTGATATATGTGTAGTAGTAAATGTTTTTATGTCTATTTCTTTTCTGAATTTTTAATAGTGTGTTATTTAATTCCACAACTTGTTAGAAAAATATAGAACACTATTAGAAACCACTATTTGAAAATTGTATGTTTAAAAACTTTTCAAAATCTACTACCATTAATTATCTAGTATTGGTGTGATTTTAATTATGTTAAGTTGGTGTGTATTTGCTTTGAAAACCTCCACTACTGTAGAAGTCTTTTGAAATTTTTATTTCGTGAAAAACTGACAAGCTGAATTTGTTACTCCTAATTTTAATTTGTTATACTTGCATTTTAAGATATTAAGATTCCCGCAAGCATGTTATATTAGTTTTTAATTCTCATTCATGTATCATTTCTTATGCTTAAATGTTTTATCATAACTAAAAATTAAAGTTTAAGGGGGGGGGGGGGATTTTAAAAACTAAAATTTTTCAAAAACCAAAAATTTTATTTGTTCTAAAAAATACTTAAAATAAATTTGATTTTTGATAGAAAATAATTATGTATATGAAGTTATATTAGGGGAACAAAATTTTGAACATAGAAATGAATTAGAGAATTTAGTTAAAATTTTCTTAGTGAAGAATTGTTAAATATAATTAAACTATCTTTAGTAAGAAATGTTGTATTTTTTGGATAAATAGAAGATTTGACTTTTATTCTTCAAAGCTTAAATTTCTTTTATTGATGATTAATTTTCAAATACTAATATTATGATTTTTAAGTGAAAGGTATATATCAGACCTTTATTTTAAATGGAAAGGTGGAATTCAAAATCATTAAAGGCTTATCCAGATACAGTAATCATTGTCTTATGAAAAAGAAAAAGAAAAAGAAAAAGAAAAAAAAATGAAAAAGAAAAAGAAAAAAAAAGAAATAGAAAAAAAAAGATGGATTGAAAATCAATCCCAAAATGATAAGAGAGGAGAAGCTTGAGGATTTAAGGGCCTAATAAAAAATTGCTTTCATACCTAAAGTTTAAAATATAAGTTTTGAGAAAATCTAAAGCTTAAGGTTATAATATAGTAAGTAAAATTATTTTCAAATAAAGATTTTTAAGTGAGAAAAATAAGATGTTTGAATCCTATATTTTGAAGAATCTACAAGTATTTCTGAATTAGATAAAAACCAATACTTTTCATTTTCCTTTATTTAAGAACTTTCTAAACTTTAAGTTGGTCTTATTAATTGAAACTTTTTCTAAATTGGAATATTCCATTTCTAGAACAAAATTTTTGATGCCTTCCTAAAGAAACTCATTACATAATTTTCATGTTAAAATTTTTTATATGATTAAGTGTCACTTGAGGACAAGTAACATTTTAAGTTTGGGGGATTTTGATACACCTAAAATATATAGTGTTTTTATGCATATTTTTATACCTATTTTTAATGATATTGCACTTTAATGGAAGGTATTATGTTTTTCTTGTAGGTATGATGAAAATGAATGATTATAATGAAAAGAGCAAAATTGGATCAAATTTGGAGCAAAAATATGAAATATGCAAAAATGGGCACGGCACTAGCGCCTAAGCGCGACCTGGTCGGCGCTTAAGCGCCACAGTTTAAAATCTAGTTTTAATCAAATTTGGCGCAATTTTTAAGGGGTGTTTGAGGCAAATTTTGATGATAACTTCCTTAACTTCCTTTGGGCGGCAAATGTGATTGAAGGGATGCAAATTTTGGTGGATACATTGAATCTGGACATGATTTGAAGAGACACCAAGGCACCTTTTGGAAAATTATTAAAATGAAGCCCATAATTTGCATGAGAGTTTTTTTAGAGAGTTCCTTTAGAGGGACTTTTTAGAGTTCCTTTTTAGAGTCTTTTAAAGTTCTAGAGAAGAGTTGTTAGAGTTCTTCTTTTATTTTAGAGAGTGTTAGATAGAGTGGAAAGTAAGAAAGGGATAAGGGGTTGGTGTGAAACCATCTTCTCACTAATTTCCTTTCATCATTGTATCTAGTTTTTATTGAAGTCTGAAGTCAGTTTCCAAGTCATCAGAGTTGGGCGACCCACTCTGAGTAGTGCTTTAGTGGAAAGTAAAGTTTTAGAGGAACTTCCGCAGTGTTGTGGAGAGGATTTTCATATAAGTGTTTACCTTTGTTTTTACATTTGATTTTTAAGTAAGACATGTAGTGTTTTCTTTATGGTTTCTACTTTCAAATCAATGTGGTTTGTGTTTTCTCTATGAGTTCTGAGTAGTTTTCTTTATCTTTTTCTTTCCTAAATGAAGAAGTAATTTAATTATGTAGAATTTTTGTGGAATGTATAAATGTTTAAAGTTGGAATAAGTTGTGATGATTTCATTCCATGAACTTAATTTACTTCTTAATTTGGCTAGTTAAGATGTTAAAATTTGTTGTGACATTATGTAAGAACCAATGTGGTATTGTCTCAATCAACAACTGGAAAGATTCACATGCAATTATATGGGTGAGAATTGTAGTCCATATAATTGAATGCAAAAATGTATTAGGAGATATGTTTTAATGGGGAGTAAAATTAGAGGACTTTAGAGTGACAGGCTAAAGCCCCCTAATTTGGTTTGAAGTTATAAATTTTGTTATGAGATGTTAGCCCCCATGTGGAGGGAATGAGGGAACTCTAGAGTGAGAGCTGGTATCTTCTCTGCCTAACCCATCTACAAAATTTTAAGATTCAAATTAACCAATGTTCTTTATAAAATCAAGTAAGGGTAAAGAATATAATTGCTTCTATTTGGCACAACACATTTAAATACTTCCACAACAACTCTTTCATAATTGTTACTAATTTATTAATGAAAGAAAAAGATATTTTATTTCTAGTGTTTTATATATCGTGTTTAAAGTTCTGATAATTTTCAATTCCTGCTTAACTTTTTTATAAAAAAATCTCAAAAATAAAGTTCAAACTTTTCAACTCATAACATACTTTCAAAAATCATTTAAAAAAGTAAAAATTTAAATTTTCTTATTTCCTTAAAAGTTTTTACATTTCTCCGTGGGTTCGATATCTCGGGGCTTAATTAGAAAGTCCTATATTACTTGATAAACAATACGTATACTTCCTTAGTATCCCATATCATAAATCATAACTTTCATATCTAAATCGTAAGCATATATATTCGAGGATCATACAGCAGCCAACTTCTCTCTCATATAATAACCTCTCAAAATACATAAGAATAATATAAAAAAAAGGTTGAAGAAAACATTAGGAGCACAACCCCAAGAGAGGAAGAATGAACCTAAGAAAAACTCTCAAAAACTTCTTCTCCGGCCATCTCCACTTCTCTGCAGCAAATAATATTTCAATTCGTGCCCTAGCTTCCATTTTAAAGATTCAACAAAAATTGGCTTAAAAAACCCTTCCAAAATGAGATATGCCAGTTTTTCGGCATTGTTACGGCAGACCCCAATGTGGTTACACCTAACACTGGTCACACTCATATCAGGCGTCATCACGCTGGACATCACTATATGGTGTGTTTGCTTGTTCGACACTTATAGCTTGCACAACATCAAGATAAACCTTTATCAAGTATAAATTCATGATAAATAAGTGAAAATAATATGTAATATGTATGAGAAATGCTGATAAAATCACATAAAATTGACACATGTCAATACCCCCAAACTTACGCCATCACTTGCCCTTAAGTAATCACATAACTTAGCTTGGATTATTTTGAATTGTATAGTACCCTTGTAGGTTTCTAACTATTTAACCTGTTTATCCAAACTATATAAAAGTGTTTAAGTCACAAGGATCAATTATCTTTAATTGTTATTAGCTTGACCTGTCTTTAATTCCCTTCTTTCTTTTCTTAAGAAAATCTTATAGATCATTAAATTTGTGTTATTTAAAATATCTTTCACTAATCTTATATGTCTTTAATATAGTTTCAGCGGATTTTAGCCAACTCAAAGTTCACTTAACTCTTTACCTTAAAAATGAATTTTAACGTGACTTTAATTAATGAATCAAATAATTTTATCACTTAAGTCTCACTAAACGCTCTTCTAGTTTCTTTTTTTTGTTGAATTTGTATTGTTCCCACCTCAAGCTTCTTCTCACGGATTTTTCACTTTTTTTATTTTCTTATTATTTTTCTTTTTCTCTTGAGAATTATTATATCTACTTGACAGTTTTTTTTTTCTAACTTTTTAAATGTGAATAAAGGGAGTGTTTCTCATGTAATAAAACTAATACTTGATATTTTTAACATTCCACCTCCAAGTTATATTTTCCAGTTAAAACTTAAGATAGCAATAATTTGGTTAAAATGAATTGAAAATGATTAAATATATTTTTTGTTTGTTACTCATTATCTAAATCATACTTTTTTAATAATCTATGGGTTCTTTTTAAGTAAAGTCTAAAGCTGTTAAGTTCTGAAATCATATTATTAACTCATTATAATTAATCTTTTCTAATGATTTTTAGATGCTTTTAAAAACATATGATAAAGTGTTTGAATTATCAAATTTCCTAACAAGAGTTTACAAAATGAGGTTAAATCTTGTTGCTGAGTTATGTGAACTACCCATAAAGTTCATAATGAGGAAAAGTTTTCTCCCCCCCCCCTAAGAAAAACTGCTTTTTTTTTCCAAAACATGTATAACATAAAAGTAATAATACAGATAAAAAGTAGGCCATTACAGGAAGAAAAGGGGAATATACATAGTGCAATGAATCTCTGTGGGTACAAATACCAGAAAGTAAGAAAATATGGTGCACTAAGAATAGCAATATAAGGGTCACCACTTTGTTGTGAAACAAGATTCAAAGCTAAATGAAATAAAAATTTAAAGTTGATTTTGAAGAAAAATGTCAAATCAATTACAAAATAAATTTCAATACAAATGTAGAAAATAAAAGACACAATCAACACATCAGATAATACTTGGTTTGCCTCCAAGAATGATGCTTAGTTTAACGTCTCAAGCTTAACGAAAAAGTTTCCTCTATTATCAAAATTCCAATTTAGTAACCATTGATCAATGGCTCAGTCTTTTATTGATCTTGTACTTTTTACTAAATCCTCAAATTTTAGTTTTTTAAAACCTTTTCCTTCTTAGTTCTGTAATAGTCATCATGAGCGTATGAAGGGGAAGGATTCAAATTATCGTTCCTAAAGGTTCTTTCAAAATCCATCACTCTTCCAATTTTTCCCCCTATTTAAAAATTAGTGTTTCCTTGCACATTTTAAGAAAAGGATCCCTATAAGATTGGTTTGGGTCTCCTAGGTTCTTGAGGTTATGGATCCAACTCTATTTGGTTACTCTCATGCCTGGGGCTGTCTTCCAACTCATCCACTTGGGGAACTCCTATGGGTGGTATTATAGACTCAATTATTTCCCTCATAACATAAGGGAGTGTCTTGAAGAGAAGAGCACAATCTTCCTTAGTTAATGTCCAAACAATGTCATCTAACTCGGACTGCTCTTCAATGATTAAGTTTTCATATTCAAAATTATGGTCATTGATTGGACGGTTTGTGATCTCCTCCAAAAATTTATATTAAAAAGATAGTTCCAGTTCAGTTCCACAAAGTTAATAATTAGGCAATCACCCATATACACGAAGGTATATGTATCATTCAAGTAATACATGGCTCTATTGGAGTCCTGGTTATCGACCCCACGAGGAAGGTAGGTACTTATCAAAATGTAGCAAATATGTTGAAATCCAGTACTCAATTCGCAATGTAAGTTCAAGTGCTATTTAATATGTTAGTGCCAAGATAACAACAGCTAAATTAACTACCAGTTACTACTAAGTTTCTAAGCAGGATTAACTAACACACACACACACACTAAGTTTTGTATTTAAAAGGTTTATATATGGAAAAACGTCATTCCTCTTGCAATGATTCTATGATGAGTGATTGATATAGATTGATAATAGATTTGTATTGTGATAAATAAGAGCATTTATATTTTGTACCCTCGTCAGAATACCCCCTCTTTCAAGTATGAAAAGAACATTAGCAAATCCTAGGCTTAGTCAGCAAATCCACGATTAGGCTGGGAGGATACTGGCTGTCACTTCAAAGCTCCCACTTCCCTTCACCTGAAGGCTAACCCTGACTTCAGTTACTAAATATTAGGACCAAATTGGGGATTTCAACCTGTCACTCTAAAACCACCAATTTGAAGCCCATGAAACTATATTTCCATATTTATTTGCACTTAATTCCCATGAACTACGCAATTCATTCACGGACATTGAATGGATTCTCCATTATTGTTGTAGAATACTTAATCCTTTCGAATTTAATGTCACACAACATATTTTAACAATTCAATTGTCCAGATCAAAAAGTAAATTAAGTTCAAAATGAAAAACCATCACAATTTCTTTAACATTTTAAATCACATCAAATCTACATCAACACATCACCACATCTCATTGCAAAAAAAAGACAAAGAAAACTACTCAGAATTCATGAGGAAGATACAACAAAAAATCAATTATATATATATAAGCAAAGTCATACAAACCACAAAGTAAATACAACTTATCTCTTTCTCTTCCCCAAGCAAATCCCTTGAAGTTCCTTTGAATCATTTTCTCTCTTTTTTACAACACTCAATTCCCTCTTTTGAATGATAAGGAAGAAGCAATCTCTCATTTTACTCCCTCTCCTACACTCCTTAGAGAAGAATCCCTTTTAAATCAACACTTCTACACCCTCTCTACAAACCCTAATACACTCTCTTCACTCTAAAAGACTTCTCTCCCTCTCCTCTCTCTCTCTCTCTCTCTCTTTTTCGTCTAAAATATGCTAATATGAGTTAGAAACGAACTCCCAAAGGTTTCCTCAAGATACCCTTCAAAAAGCGTCCAAATTCATTGAATTTTGACTTGAACTGACCTTGGGCGCCGGCGGTGCTAGATAGAGCACTCCTTTAATTTTGTGAAGCCTCTGGATTTGGGCCATTTTCTCTATTTTTTCTCTTTTTTTCTCTGAATTCGTTCTTTTCACTTCCTTTTACTCCAATCACCTAAAATCATCATACCTGGAGTAAAACATGAAAAATAGTTTTCTTTAAAGTGTAATATCACCAAAAATGAGTATAATTATATAGCAAAAATCATATATATTTTTGGTGTATCAAAATCCCCCAAACTTAATTATTACGCATCCTCAAGTAATCCTTTTGCTACATAAAAGTATAACTCAAAGTAGTGAACTTCTTACTTACAGAATACTATGATTTTTTATTTAAATGAATATAATGGCAAGATTCTTAGAAAGAAGTTCAGTAACTCAGGTTAAAACTATAGGTATAAGAACATTCAGTAATCAAGTCTAAGACTTCTAGCCTTCTATTCATTTTAAGATGAACTATAATTTGTTACATTAAAGGTGCCTTGAAAGACCATATGAAAAAGCAGCTCATGCAAACTCAATTAAAAACTAGGCCAATACTCTAAATATAAATTCAGAAATGCAACAAAGTCCTCCTTTAGGTTGATTCAAGTGAAGCTAATTTTCTATTATGCATCTCCTCATGTTTCTCCTCATATATATACATTTAGAAATGTAACAAACTCAATTATTGATTATCCACAATAATCAGTAAGGTTATTGTGGATAGATTACAACCTTGTTTAGTTGATTTGATTGCTGATAATCAATCTGCTTATCTTAAAGGCGGATGCATCAGTGATAATGTGCTTCTTGCACAAGAATTAATTACTGATATTGACAAGCCTTGTAGAGGGTCTAATTTAATTTTCAAATTAGACCTTTCCAAAGCCTTTGATTCTATCAGCTATTCTTTTGTCTTAGATGTGTTATCTGCTAGAGGCTTTGGAGCAAAATTTTGTAATCTCATTTCTAGATGGCTTCAAAACAACTACTATAGTCTTTTGATTAATGGAAGATGTTAGGGATTCTTTCAAGCTGGTAGAGGTATTAAACAAGGGTATCCTTTGTCTCATTATATCTTCATCTTGGTCTTTGACTATCTATCTAAAATGTTGAATCATTTGCAGCATAATCATCCTCATGTTCAATTGCAACATAGATCTAACCAAATGGTTAGTCATCTTGCTTATGCATATGATGTTATTGTATTCTACAATGGCAGTAAAAATTCTATTAAATGCATTATGAGAACATTAGCTTGTTTTGAAGAAGTTTTTGGGATGACCTTTAATAAATCCAAATGTCAATTTCTACCCAGTTCTTTAATGAATGTGCATATAAGGAATTGGATCTCTGATTTCACTAGATTTAAAGAAGCAAGTTATTCACTCAAATATCTGGGATTTCCATTGATTAAAGACAGAAGGAAGCTTTCTCACTTTGATGATGTAGTTACTAAAATTTCTTCACAAATCCAATGTTGGTCTAATTCCTTTCTATCTAATGGAGGTAGGATTACTCTACTTAGAAGTGTCTTAACTTCCTTTCCTCTTTATACTCTCCAGATGATTAGAATGAAGAAAAGCACTCAAAAATTACTATCCAACATTTTCAATAAGTTTCTTTGGGAAGACCAACATAAGCAGATGCATTGGTCTAACTGGGACAAGTTATGTAAGCCCATGTCAAGTGGAGGACTGGGTTTTAAGAGCTTTCATCATTTAAGTTTTACTTATTACTATAAACAGTGGGTGAGTTTTAGATCTAAAAATTCACTTTGGGCTAGATTTCTGCATGGAAAGTATTGCTATAATTCTCATCCTACTCAAATTCATGCTATACAAGGGGATTCTAGAACCTGGAAAGAAATGTTGAAGGTCAGGGAGTTTGTTGAAAAGCTTTTTGTATAGGATGTTGGTGATGGTCAAATTGATTTCTGGTTGGATAATTGGTTGTATAATGAATCTCTGATAGAACAATATAATCATTTCTCTTCAATTCATAAAGTTTCAGATTGTTGGCATAACTCTACTTGGAATGTATCCTTACTTAATATTGCTGTCAATAAGGAGACCATGGATAAAATCTTAACTATTCCTATTCAGGCTGATAAGAAGGACAGATTAATCACTAAGAATCCTGCTTATCAAAGTCTTTCTAAGTTCATATATCTTTCTATTGGTTTATGGACTGATAATGGCTGGGGAAAGTTAATATGGAATAAATTTATATCACCTTCCATGTCCTTCTTTTGTTGGAAGCTTTTCAGAAATTTTCTACCAACTGATGATATATTGAAGCTCAAGGGGATTAGGGGGCCTTCTAGATGTGTTTTCTTCCATTCTAATGAAGAATCCATCATTCATCTTTTTCTGAATTGTTCAGCAAGTCAGGTGATCTGGAATTCTATTCTGAGAAGCATCAACACAAAATCTATGTTTTATTTATGGAGTAACATTGAGGCTTGCTGGCAGGATTGGAAAGGAGCTGTTGACTATTATATCCCTTTAGTAATTTTCTGGTTCATCTGGTTATCCAAAAATGAGGTGATATTTAAGAATAAGGACTTCTCTAGTCAGCTAGTTATAAATAATTGTTCGGCTTATCTGTATAAGATAAGAAAACAATTTAATATTGAGCAGAAAAATTTTGCAACCAACACTCTGCCGATTTATTGGAGACCTCCTCTATTTCCTTGGATAAAGATTAATGTGGATGGAAGTTATAAATCTGATACAGCTGGTATTGGAGCTCTTGGAAGAGATCATAATGGAAAATGTTTGTGGATATTAGTAGGTCCTATTTTTGCTAATAATGCACTAGTGGCTAAAGTTATACCTGTTTATTAGGGACTGAAGGCTGCTATAATGAATAATCATCACTTCATTTATATTCAGACTGATTCTACAATCTTATTGAATATTTTGTTGCATAAAGCTACTGCCCCTTGGTATAGTCAGATTTGGATTAACAAAATCATTCAAATTTTTTCATCTCAGTTTTTTAAGTGGAGCCATGTGTACAGAGAAGGAAACCAACCAGCTAATTGGCTTGCCACTAGAGCTTCTTTCTCAAATATGTCTTTATGCTGTCCTTATGAATATTCAGATGTTAAATCTTTCTTTTTGTATGCCTTTAGTCTTCTTCTACATGGGGATCTACTTTCTATTTCTCATTTGAGATATAATAGATCATCTTAGTCTAATAAAGATTATATTTCGAGTGCAATATATATATATATATATATATATATATATATATATATATATATATATATATATATATATATATATTCTGTTTTTTTCTTTTTCTCTTTTTCTTTCTATTTGGGATTGTTTTTCAATCCATCTTTTCTTTTGAGGGTTACTATATCTGGATAACCCTTAAAGATTTTGAACTTCACTTTCCTCTTTCTAAAGTTGAAACTTGAAACACCCCTTTACTTTATACATATATATCAGCTTTTTAATTCATCATAAAGTCACATTCCTTTCTTTACACACAGTTTTCAAGTCTCTTAACATTTCAAAAATACAATTTTATTTTCTTTAAATAGTCAACTAAAATCAAATCCTTTCATACCAAATATCTTAACCCTATAAAATTAACCTTTATTACTAAAAACTTTCATCCAAATCTTCCATAATATTTAAATGAAATAAAAAATTTAGTTATCCAAAGTTAGGTTCAACTACTAAAAGTTATTTTAATAATTTTTGAAAATATATTAATTGAGAACAAATAAGAGTTAATATTTTTACCCTCTCCCAAACTTAACTTTTTCAATAAATTTCAAAAGGTATCGAGTATAAGAAAACTAACCTTTTTGTGATGGGATTTTGAAATCTTCAAAAGCTAATATGATATTAATCAAAATTTAAAGCTAGCAAGCATGAAACAGTTAGTAGCAGTGATATAAAAAATATAAAAGATTTGCAGGGTAAAGAGATATCGACACTTAATTTTTTAAAATCCAACATAACATTACAAACACTAAACAAACTAACACAGTCTGTACTACACACATTTTTTTATATTTTTATTTCCATTACAACACATCTACAGACTACACACATTACAGAAAAGCAAATAACTAACACATCACATAATTACAACACATAACAGAAAACAAAAACATAAAAACTACCAATCTTCATTACCAGCCTCATCAGTAGGATCAGCGGATCAGGTCTGTATGGAACATAGTTGGGGCAGGTAGGGAATATCACTCTAGTCTCTCCCCTCATAAATCTGACCTGAGCATCATGATAATGAAACTCTCCTCCTCACATAATCATCATTCACATCACTTTTTGCCTCAAATACATCCATCACACTATGGAGTCTATCCATACTAGTATTTTGTAACCTCAACTGCTCCATAATATCAGATAATGTGGGTTACTCAGAAGTAGATGAAATATCTTGCCTCATAGTAGGAATATCAATACTCCTACTCTTTTCTCTTACTCCCACATGAGACTCATAAGTACGAATAATAACTCTGGTAATCGGTCTCAGTGGTATGGCTACCTCTTCAGAACTATCAAACTCTACTCCAGACTGTTCACATAGTGAATGAATCAGGGCAGGATGTCCTAATCCACCAGTGGTTTCTCCTCTAGCAATAGACTGAATATTCCTGAAGATAATAGCACCAATATCAATCTTCTTCATGGTCTGAATACAATAATTCAAAATTGCTCTATCCCTTGTAACTTCACTGTGGTGATAAGAAGGTAGTAGCATTGCAGAGATGAAATAGTGTCATGCTTTAGAAGCTACATTTAACTAGGTTTAATCATCTATTTTTGCTTTACTTTCCATTCCCCTCTTCCGTCAGTCAGAAAAGCGATCACTTCTTTCATACTAGCCACCTGCGTATCAAAATTTTCATATTCATATCGAAAGGGTTCCCATGTTTGATAAAAAGCATTGATATGTTGAGGGCTGAATTCAACCATCTTTCCTCGAGCAAGCACATATTCAGATTCAGTTCAGGGCAGATTCGCATAAAATTCTCGCATAGTACCCATAATAGCATTAGCAGTGAAATAACAAAATCTCTCCCAATTCCATTCAGTAATCGACTGCTCAACAGATCTGCCTTGATTTTCGAAAGCTCGATCTTGAATACACTTTTGTTGTAAAGGGAAGAATTGTAACAATATTGTGCTTTCACATTGACAAATTTATCCTCATCAAAATCCAACTTCCTCTCCCCTTTACTCGTCTTTGGAGCCATGTCAAATTATAAAAAATTTGCATGAAAAATCCAATAAATCCCAAAAGCACAATGTAGAAAACTCCAAGCATGAATTTAAGAGAGTAAGATCTTAAATCAATATGGGAAATCTCCAAACATCTTCAAAAATTCCAAATTTTGGTTCCAAGTAATGTGAGAAATTTCCATGGTGAAAATTAAAAACATTTAGTTTAAAGTGAAGCTCTTACCAAGAGAAGTTTAGATCCGGCATCAAAAAGCTTTGGAATCGCTTCTAACCCTTGATCTAGTAAGCCTTAGATCTAGAAAATGTGAAATTTGGAGGAGGAAGATGAAGGAAATGGCTAGATTTGTGAGTCCCAGGGAAAAAATCACGATTTTAGAGGGGTTTGGCCTTTTTCTGTACTTGGGCGCCGGCGGCGCTCTATTTAATTTAAAAGGCCCAAACTCTCTGTATTTGGGCGTCAGCAGCGCCCATTCTGGCGTTGGCGGCGCTAGTTCAATTTTTGGGTCTGAAAATTTTTTCACAATTTCGATCATTTCAACACTCCAAAATCACATCAAAAGCCTCTTTAAGCATATATTTCATCAATTAAGCAACTAACTAACATAAAACTTACAAAAACAACACAAAACATCACATTCATATATAAAATCCATGTTACAACATACACACTAATACATTTACCAAATAAGTTCATCAAGCCACAACTATTCAGCGTTGCAAAGACACCACAATAATCTAATGCTGAAAACTAAACACTAACCAGAAATCAAGCATAATAAGTCTAAACACATACTACAAAGCAAAGTAAACCAACACTAAACACATCAAAGCAAAGCCAAGCAAAGCAAACACTGAACACTAAGCAGAGTCAAATCACTACTCCTCAACAATCTCATGACTATCTTCTCCTCTGATATCTCCAATAGATTGACGATGCACAAACATATTGTAAAAGGGACGATACGGGAATTCATCAGATGAATCCTCAGCAATCACAACATTCCTCTTCAACAGATTTATCAAACTTACTTCAATTTAACCAGTGTGATCAAACTCTTCTTTCATCCTCCAATCTAAATGATCAAATAAATCAGAGATATTTTTAAAAGCATTCATTACATTTTGTACCTCTTTCTCCAACTTCTTGATCTTTATTAGGATCACTCTAGAACTTTCAGGATAGTAAGGCTGAATAGGTTGCGAACTCTGAGACGGTTGATCAGCAATGAGATTCATATCACCTTCATCTCCTATTGCCTGACAGTTATAAAGATTGGTTGGATTAATAGGCCTCCATGGAAGAAGCACTTTTTCCCAACTCTCATATGGAACATGTGACTGGCTGCAAAGAAGAAATATGGTGGATGGATGTCCAAGCCCATATTTAAATCCATGAACGATCAATCCCAACACAGATTTCACAATTAATGTCCCAATATCAATCGGCCTTCCAGTTTGAATACAGTAAGCACTCTACTTTGCCACTTTACTAATTTTTAAAGTTGGAAGTAACTTTGTAGAAATGAAGTAATGCCATTGCTTTGACACCGGATTTAAAGATGCAGAAGGAAAACTGATATATTTGTTGTCTCTTACCTCCCAATCTTCACCTTCGTCCGTCAAATATCGACAAACTTCATTCATATTATCTCTCGTCGCATCAGAATTTGAATAATTGCAGATAGACACATTCTCAATCATATACAAATCATTAATCTTCGTAGGAGTGAATTGTATATACATACCTCGCACATAGACAAATCCTTGGTTGATCCAATGAAAACTTGCATAGAATTCCTTCACAATCGGAACGACTACAGCGGCGGTAGTGTAGCATAACACTTCCCAACACCTCTGTACAATTATCTCTTCAACTTTGTACTAGGATTATCCAAACCTTGATTTACAAAACCACTTTTCTTGGTAATCTTCCTATTCATCATCACCTTGTTGAATAATCACTGTCCCTCGAAGCTAATGAACTTTCATCGATTGAAAATTCTAAACTTTGGGGTTTCTACAGAGTAGGAATCCATTGGATGCGAATTGGGAAATAAAATTTTCATTTTTTTGGAGTTCAGAAGTTTAAAATGGAGTTTGGGGGGTTAAAAGGAAGAAGATCCCGCTCAAAACCGCCAAAAATCACATTTTGAAACTCCAAAAATCGTCAACAGACTTCGGGCGCTGGCAGCTTCGGATAGAGCGATGGCGTCACCCAAATCCCGAATTTCAGCAATGCTCTTTGTAATATGGCGCAGACAGCGCCAGTGTTCAAAATTACACTGAACTTCGCTTTGGTCCAAAATATTCAAATTCTTCAATATGATCCAATAATTTCCAATTATTTATGATATATAAAAGTGAGTAGGACTCCAATATGACTAACTACAAAAATAACTACAACAAACAAGCAAACACACACAACAAAGATAAATATGAGTTGCCTCATATAAAGTGCTTGGTTTAACGTCGTCAACCCGACAAACCATTTAGTTAATCAGGATGACAACATTAAAACCTCTTTAAAATCAGGTCAAAACCCTTCAAAGTAAGGTTTTAATAGATGCCCATTAACTTTAAATATCTTTCCAGTTTTAGGATCCTCAATATCAACAGCTCCGAAAGAATAGACTTTTACAACAGTAGGAGGTCCCATCAACCTAGACTTAAGTTTTCAAGAAAATAGTTTCAGTATTGTATTATACAGCAAAATTTTTTGTCCAAGTTCAAATCTCTTTTTTAATATCTTTCGATCGTGCCACAATTTCATTTTCTCCTTATAAATCCTGTTGTTATGATAAGATTCATTTCTAATTTATTCCAATTCATTTAATTGCATAAATTTTTTCTCACCTGCATTTTTCAAATTAAAATTCAGCTATTTTATCACCCAATATGCTTTATGTTTCAATTCAACAGGTAAGTGGCAAGTGTTTCCAAATACTAGTCTATAAGGAGACATTCCGATAGGGTTTTAATAGTAGTCTGGTAAGCCCATAATGCAGTATCAAGCCTTGCAGACTAGTCTAATTTATGAAGATCCATAGTTTTCTCCATAATTCTTTTAATTTCACGATTAGACACCTCTGTTAAACCACTAGTCTGGGGATGATAGGCAGTAGAGATTCTATGAATAATATTATATTTTTCCCCCAATCTCTGAATCTAATTATTCCTAAAATGAGATCATCCATCAGTTATGATCACTCTCAACATTTCATATCTTGTAAAAATATTTTTCATTAAAAATTTTGAAACACTCCGAGCATCACATCTAGGTAAAGCAATTGCTTCGATCCATTTTGAGACATAATCAACAACGACCAATATATATAGATGTCCAAATGAAGGCGTAAATGGTCCCATAAAATCTAATCTCCATACATCAAATATTTCAACTTCTAATGTAAAATTTAAAGGCATTTCATTTATTCTAGAAATATTATCTACTCTCTGACATCGATCACATGATTTTATATATTTGTATACATCCCTGAAAAGAGTAAGCCAATAAAATCCAGATTGTAAAATCTTAAAAGAAAATTTATCAACACCAAAATGTCCTCCAAATTCATAATCATGGAATCTCTGAATAATTGATTCAGTTTCTTCATATGGCACACATCTTCTAATAATAAGATCCTTACATTGTTTATACAAGTAGGGCTCATCCCAAAAATAAAGTTTAGCATCATATCCGAATTTTCTTTTTTGTTGCCTTGTTAAATCAGGTGGCATAATATCACTTAAAATATAATTCAAAATATCAGCATACCAAGGCCAATTTCTTTCCATAATAGTATAGAGTTGTTCATTAGAGAAAGTTTTTGTAACATCTTTCTCAAATTCAGATAATTTATGATACTCCAGTTTGGACAAATGATCAACAACTTGATTATCAGATCATTTCCTACCAACTATCATAAAATCAAATTCTTGCAATAGAAGTATCCATCTAATCAGTCTTGGTTTGACATCCATCTTTTGCATTAAATACTTGATAGCTGAATGGTCGGTATGCACAATGCACTTAGCTCTAATCAAATACGGTCTAAACTTTTCAAAGGCATATACTATAGCTAATAATTCTCTTTCAGTATTAATATAATTAATCCGAACTTCATTAAGAGTCTTACTAGCATAGTAAATGACCTTAAATATTTTATCATGCCTCTGCCCTAAAGCAACTCCAATCGCATAATCACTAACATCACATATAAGTTCAAATGGTTTCTCCCAATTAGCTGAAATAATTATAGGAGCAGTGATTAATTTCTCTTTTAATAGTTCAAAGGCACACACATTCATCATTAAAATCAAATTTTCTATCTTTTTCTAGAAGTTGGCACAAAGGTTTAGTAATTTTTGAAAAAAACTTTAATATAACGCCTGTAAAATCCAACATGTCCTAAGAAACTCCTGACCTCTCTCACCATAGTAGGAGGTGGTAATTTCTCAATAACCTGAATTATTTCAGGGTCGAACTCCATACCGAATTCAGAAAATTTATGCCCAAGCACAAAACCTGCTACAACCATAAATTGAGATTTTTTTTCCAATTCAGAACTAAATTTGTTTTCTCACAAAGCTTCAAAACTTTTTCTAAGTTGTTCAAACATATGTCAAATAAAGTTTCAAATACAAAAAAATCATCCATAAAAACTTCTATTCCATTATCGATCAGATTACTAAAGATAGGCATCATGCATCTCTAAAATGTTGCGGGCGCATTACATAGTCCAAAGGGCATTCTTCAAAAAGCAAATGTTCCGTAAGGTCTAGTAAATGTAGTCTTTTCTTGATCCTCAGGAGCAATGGATATTTGATGATAACCAATGTATTGACACGCCTAAAATACATACACTTTTTGCTATATAATTTTACTTATTTTTGGTGATATTACACTTTAAAAGGAAGGTATTTAGTATGTTTTTTGGTTTTAGGTACAATAAATGGTGATTGGAGCAAAAAGAAGCAAAAATAGTGTAATTTGGAGCAAAAACGAGCAAGAAAAAAAAATTTTGGTTTGACACCTTTCGATAAGTATTTCTACATTTAATCTCTTTTATACTTTTTGCATATTTTTAAATGAGATTACACTTTAGAGAAATATTTTTTTATGCTTATTTTGTAGGGCTATCTGTTAGGAACTCAACACAACTAAAACGGGGCGAATCAGAGCTAAAACGGAGCCAAACAGAGCCAAACGGAGCCAAACGGTGAAGCTGCGCAACAATCTGCTTGTCGACGGTGCCCTCGAGCTTGCCGACGGTGAGATTTTCCCGAGAACACAGAAAAATGACAGAAAAGCTCACCGACAGCGACCTCGAGCCCGCCGACAGTGCCCGAGATGACTATGGATCGACTTTTGGCGGTTATGGGCCGAAATTCAACGTATTTGGACGCTTTTTCGAAAGGGGGCTTAAGGGAACTCTTAGAAATTCATCCATACTCTTTAAAATAGTGATTTTAGGTCAGAAAAGAGAGGAGGATTGTTAGGAAAAACTTGAAAAATGTTTAGGGTTCTTAGATTTGGAGTAGAAATTTTGATTTCTACCCTTTTGGAGGGATTGTAGAGGAGATTTTGAGAGAATTTGTAAGGGATTGCACTAGCATTGCATGGATCGACGGGAGACTTTTTGGGAAAGATCTTCGTCTTTCTTTCAAAGGAAAAAATCTAAGTATTGTTCTTCATTATCTTATGATTTTGTAAACACTTACCTAGTGGATTTGTTTTGGTTAAATGAATTTTCCGTTGTGTTTTCTTCGTGCTTTATGGCGTATCTATCTTACGCTTTCCTTTTCTTTGGAAATAGTGGGATGAGAAGATTATGCCATTGTTTTCCTTTTACTTTTCTTTTGTAATGAGCAGAATTCATGTGTAGGATGTTGAGATACATGCTATAAGAAGTTTTATATATAAATGTGATGTTTTTTACTTGCACTTCATTTACATTGAAATTAAGGCCTGTTGTAATGTTAAAATTCATTATGAAAACAAACGATCCGAGAGGGTTATGCTTTCTACAACTAAGTACGAACCACATTCAAATTCCATGGATGGTTAATCCTTGACTTTATATTTTGCAAGAATTTATGAACTCAGATTTATATATTTATAATGCTTTTGTTAAGTCCAAGCATTCAACACAAGTATACGTATCATATCAAGTAATACAAGGCTCTAATGGAGTCCTGGTTATCGATCCCACAGGGAAGTTGGGAATATATAAGAAAGTGTTCACAATATAGGTAACGTAGCACTAAAATCCGATATTTAATTTGTAATTAAAGTTTACTACTTACTACTATTATGCAGGAAATAGTAACGATTGACTACACTACAATTACTTCTAAGGACTTTAAAAACAGAATTAACTAGCAGACACACTAAACTAAGTATTTGAAAGGTTTTCGATATATGAGAAAAGTATCGTTCCTCTTGCAATGAGAATATGATGTGTGGATTGATATGGAAAATTTATCTATTTTATTGTGCCAAATAGGAGCATGGATGATTCTTTACCCTTAAAAGAGTACCCCCTCTTCTAAGCAAGAAAAGAACATTGACATATTCTAACTTTAGTCACTAACACTAAGGCTAGGCGGGGAGGATACCGGCTCTCACTTCGGAGCTCCCACTCACCCTTCATCCGAAGGCTAACCTTTGATATTAGTTATTAATCTTAGAAACAATTTGAGGATTTCAGCCCGTCACCCTGAAATCTCCACATTGAAGTCCATCAAAACATATTTCCCTATTCATTTGCACTCAATTCCCATGAACTACACAATTCATTCATCGAAATTGAATGGATCTTTCATTATTGTTGTAGGACATTAAATCCTTTCAAACTTAATGTTCAACAACATATTTTAACATTTTAATTGGCCAAATAAAAAAAAAAAGTTCTAAATGAAAAACCATCACAATCTTTTCATTACATTAAAAGCACATTAAATCCACATCAATCCATCATCACATCTCTATGCAAGAAGAAAGACAAGGGAGACTACTCAGAATTCATGGAGAAGATACAATAAAACATGGATTTTATATATAAAAGAAAAGTCATACAAACCACAAAAGAAAATATAACTTATCTCTTTCTCTTCCCCAATGCAATTCCCTTGAAGTTCCTTTGAATCCTCTTCTCTCTTCTTTACAACACTTGATTCTCTCTTTAGAATGGAAAGCAAGAAGCAATCTCTCACTTTACCTCTTCTCCTTCCCTCCATGGAGAAGAATTCCTCTTAAAACCTCACTCTACACTTACTCTTCTAAACCCTAACACACTAAACTATGAAGAAGCACACAAAAACACTCTAGACTCTTCACCATTTTCATCCAAAAAATAGTTACTTATAAGATAAGGACAAAATCCCAAGACTTTCCATAGGCATCCCTACAAAAGTCGTCAAAACTCTTCAAATTTGAACTCCATTGACTTTAGGCGTCGGCGACGCCAGATAAGGCGTCGACGACACTCTATCGTGCAATTAATTCTGGGCTCTCTGAATTTGGGTGCCGGCGACGCCAGAACACTTTTTCACCATTTTGCTCATTTTTGCTTTTTTTTCTCCGGATTCATTCCTTTTTACTTCATTTCACTCCAATCACCTAAAATCATCATTCCTGCAACAAATCACGAAAAATACCTTTCTTTAAAGTGTAATCTCACCAAAAATTGGTAAAATTATATAGAAAAATCATATAAATTTGTGGTGCATCAATGGTGAAGTTCATGAGGATTGAATGAAAATAAATAGGGAAATATAATTATTGGATGTAGAAGTGGAGATTTTAGAGTGACAGACTAAAATTCCCAATTCGGTCTTATTGTTTGAGTACTGAAGCGGAGATGTTAACCCTCATGCGAGGGGAACGTGGGAGCTCTGAAGTGAGATTTAAGGAACTCATAAGAAAGTGTCCACACCATGCTCTGCCCGATTGGTTAATCATTCAAGCCTTTTATAATGGGTTAGTAGGATCTCTTAGGTTTGTAATTAATGCTGCCGCTGGTGGATCATTAATGTGAAAACCATTTGATGAAGCGTATGAGTTAATTAAAAAAATGGCTACAAATGAATTTCAATGGCCCTCTATAAGGGTAAATCCTAAAAAGGTAGCCAGTGTTCATGATACAAATGCGATTTCAATTCTTGCATCTCAGGTTGTTGCAATATCAAGAAAGTTAGAACAATTTGGAATGAACCAGCCTCAATTTACTCTAGTAAGTGAGGAAAGTTCATTAGGGCTTATGATTGATTTTAAATTATCATATGAGACTTTAAATACCATAAACTACCCGTACTCTAACTTTTACAACCCAAGTTGGGAGAACCATCCTAATTTTTAACTGGAATCATACTATTGATGGTGGAAACAAAAAATTGGAAAATAATCATGCAAATCCTAATGGAAGTTGGAATAATCTTAGGAACACAAACTATAGACCTTCATATCCACTGGACTCTAACAATGATCAACAATTTGAGGATAAGAAGATGTTAATGGAAGAAGTGGTATTGCAAATGAGAAACCAGTTGCAAAGTCAAAATGTTGTGATTAAAAACATAGAGAATAAACTGGGACAAATTGCTAATTCCCTTAGCAATAAACCCCAAGGAACACTTCCTAGCAACATTGAGATCAATCCTAAAGAGAACACTAATGAATAAGTAGAAGTTGTCCAATTAAAAAGTGGAAGAGAGATAGAGGATGTGGTTAGAAAAGATAAAGATGTTGTTAGAGAAACAAAGAAAACTAAAAGACCTGAAGAACATGTTTCTAAGGATCCGGAAAAATTAATATCTCCAACTAAAATCAGTTTGGAAATACCACCACCTTCATTTCCTCAAAGACTTAGACAACATGAGTTCAATAAAAAAATTTCAAAGTTCAAGAAAGTACTTAAGAAGTTAACGATAAATATTCCTTTCACTGAAGCTTTGGAACATATGCCAAGTTATGTAAAGTTTATGAATGAGATATTAAACAAGAAAAGGAAATTTAGGGATTACGAGACAGTTGCACTAAGTGAGGAGTGCAGCGCTATACTTCAGAAAAATTTTACTCGGAAACTTAAAGATCCTTGTAGCTTTACAATTCCTTGTGCAATTGGAAAAAGATTATGTGGAAAAGCTTTATGTGATTTAGGAGTGAGAATTAATGTGATGCCTCTATCTATATTTTGAAGGTTAGGTTTAGTCGATATTTCTCCCACTACTGTAACCCTTCTGTTAGCTGATCGATCTATCATTTATCCAAAAGGTGTTATAGAAGACGTCCTTGTTAAAGTGGATAAATTTATCTTTCCTTTGAACTTTATTGTATTAGATATGTAGGAAGATAAAGAAGTTCCAATCATTTTAGGGAGTCCCTTGTTACTGGACAAGCTATGACAGATGTGCAAAAAGGAGAGTTGACTATGAACATTAATGACCATGACGTCACTTTTGATGTATTAAAGACTATGAAATATCCAACTGAGAGAAAAGATGATGATTGTTTTTTGATAGATGAAATTGATTATCTAAGTAAAGACCATTTCCAAGAAAGTTTTGAGGCTAAGTTAACATAAGATTGAAATAGACTTTCATGATGATTCGAAAAAGTTATTTAAAGAAGACTGTATGAATGTTCAGGAGAGGTGTGAAATGATGAACGCTACAAAAAATAGTAAACTTTTAATTCCATTTATTGAAAAATCTCATGAACTTAAGATGGATGTACCCCATACAATTTTAAAGCCTATCTATTTAAGGAATTAATCTACACAACCAATCTTTATATTTTTAGATGCAACTTAATCACAAGAAAAACCTGAATTGAATGATGAACAGGATAAAATTATTGAACTAAGACTTGGAAGAGAATTTGAGGATATATTTTAAAAGAACTTTGAGTTGAGAAAAGAGGATAAGGATATTGGAAGACATTGGAAGAAATTCCTAAGGAATTAGAAAAACATATTTCCTCAACAAAGATAGATCCTCCATCATTTAATAATTATAAAGGGGAAGAATTGGAAGATAATTTGAAACAGAAGAGTAACATAGAAGATATTGATCCATAATTTGAATTATCTAGAGAGAATCCAATCCAAAATTTGAGAGATATTGAATTATTATATACATATTCATTTATTATAAATTTCAAGGATGATATTAATATGCAATTTCAAAAAATAAATAAAAGAATATTGGATCTTGAAAAAATATGAGGAATTATGATATAAATCAAACTGAAAATGAAGAGCTGAATGAAAATTAAAATTTTAGGATTTTATAGGAATCCCTGGATCTGGAAATTATTGGGTGATTAATCGAGGATTACTTAATTGGAATTTTGATCCAAAAGGAATCATTTGTCGGGCCCGCGACGTTAAAACCAAGCACTTTATGGGAGGCAACCCATAGTTATCTGTCTGCTTAGATTTAGTGAGCTTGAAAGTCATGATTGTTAGTATTGTTTGGTGTTTGTTTTAGAGTGGATTGACTTGGTCTTTATGTGTCATTATGGATTGATCAGTTTGATTATTGATTGGTAGATGTTTGGATTGTTAGTAGTTTGATTTGATCTTTGTGTGTCATGATGGAGGCGATTCCTTAACTTCTTATTATGGATAGATTTGTTCTCTTATTGTAGTTGGATTAACGAGGCCACTATGACTTGGGTCTCACCCAGACTAGTTTTACAAGAGAAATCATGAATTTTAAACATTGATAGTTCCATCTTATTTTGTTACTTTCTTTCTCTAACTTGGTTTTCATTTGGTAGGAGTCGCGAATCTATTTGATGAATAACATTAGGATGATCTTACACTACAATATGTAACAGTTAGAGGTGCTTAATTATAGGGATTAGATTATGCCTGAGATTGGTGTCCGGAAACCAATTTATCAGGGATAATCTTATCTTTGGGATTATAATCTATAAAATCATTTGAAAGTGTCTAATTTACTAGTATAGTGATTCCGTTAGAAATTGGAGGTAAGTTAGTGAGATTGGATGAGTTAAAGGATGAATTAACCTCATTTATCATATGTGTGTTTATGTTTGCGTTACAATTTTATATAATAATTGAAGAACATTTTTATATTCCCTTGCCGATACTTGCTATGCTAGTCAAATTTTTATTTAGTGAATTTCATTCTGGCATGATTAGTTTAGATTTATTTTCTGCTGCATATTGTTCTGTCCTAATGAATACTTGTAAATGGTTTTGATAGACATTTGTGGTGGACAGAATTTCTAAATTATTTTTCTTCCTGCTTATATTTTCTGTACTGAATGATATATATGTTAAAAATTTAAGTTTGGGGGTAGGAAGAAAAATAAAATCTTAATGTGAAAATACTTCCTTTTAGTGTAATTTTATTACAAGCATGTTTTAGGTTAGATTTACTTTCTCCTACAGTCATTCTATCATGATTATGCAAGTATATGAATTTGATACAATGTTGTAGTAGTAAGTAGATTCAACCTTTACTTTTTCTTCCTGCAAAATTTTATGGAATTAATTGCAAAATATTTTAAAATTTAAGTTTGGGAGGAAGAAAATTTTTTAAAAATGTAACTTTATTTGTCCTTAGTAGCCTGTAATTAATTTGATATCACTTTTAAAATGACTTGTGGTACGTGGTGATACATTTATGTTACTATAATTTCAATTTTAGGAATGTTAGAAAAATAATCTAGTTGAAATCCTTAGTGAAGAAACTGTTCTAGAGTTAAGATATTTTGTAGGAAATATTGAGAAAATGATTTTGTTATTTATGGTAGAAAGGAGTTGAATATTTGAAAAGCTAAAATTCTTAGATTTATACTTAATGAGAATTGAGCCTTTATTGAAAACTTTTTTCGAACTAATACTTACACTTATAAAAAGTGAGGAAAAGTTTTGAGTTTTGAATTTTAAAGAGAGGATAGTGAAATTCAAAATTATTAAAGGCCTATCCAGATATAGTAATCCTCACATAAAAAAGTAAGTAAAAAAAGGGATTAAAAATGATCCCAAAAGAAAGATAAAAAAAAAGTAAAAAAAAAAAGATTAAAAATGATCCCGAAATAAAAGAAAAAAAAAAAGAAAAGAGAAAACAAGTGAGAAGAAGCTTGAGGAGAAGCCTAATCAAAAATTGGTTTCACTTAAATCTTTTTAAATGAAAAGACTTAAAAACAATCTTAAGCTTATTCTTATTTCAAAAGGTATTTGTTAAATTGGTATAGATAAGGTGCTTATATTCCATTTTTATACTTTCTATAAATCTTTAGTTTGACAATTTTCAATAACTTTTGAAGTAAATAAAAAAATTAGGATTTCTAAGTTGAATATGAGATATTCTTATACTCTAGTCCTAGGTTGATCTGTTAGAATTTCTCTTATGTTATACTATAACATTTATGAGATGAAATTATAGAAAACTCAACTGAAACCCACAACAACAAGTTAACTTGTTTTATTTTTAAAGTTATAGTGTTACTTGAAGACAGGTAACAATTAAGTTTGGGGGATTTTGACACGCCTAAAATATATACGCCTTTTGCTATATAATTTTACTTATTTTTAGTGATATTACACTTTAAAAGGAAGGTATTTTGTATGTTTTTTAGTTTTAGGTATAAGAAATGGTGATTGGAGTAAAAGAAAGCAAAAACAGTGCAATTTGGAAAAAAAATGAGCAAGATAACAAATTTTGGCTTGACACCTTTCAATAAGTCTTTCTATGTTTAATATCTTTTACACTTCTTGCATATTTTTAAATGAGATTATTCTTTAAAGAAATGTTGTTTTTATGCTTATTTTGTAGGGTTATCTGTTAGGAATGCAACACAACTGAAACGGGGCGAATCAGAGTTAAAAACGAAGCCAAACGGTGCAAAACAGTGGAGTTGCGCAGCAGTCTGCTCGCCGACGGCACCCTTGAGCTCGCCGACGGCGAGATTTTCCCGAGAACACCAAAAAATGACGAAATAGCTTGCCGACAGCGCCCTTGAGCTAATCGACAGTGCCAGGGACGACTATGGACAGACTTTTGGCAATTATGGCCGAAATTCAACGTATTTTGGCACTTTTTCGAATGGGTGCTTGTCGGCATTTTTTTTTTAGGTTGTGTGTTTTATTTTAAAAAGGGGGTCGCCTACAGAAATATGTCGGCGAATTTTTAATTTAACTTAAATAAATAATTTGAAAAGTAGTATTTGATTTTGAAAATAATTTTAAATTTGAAAATTTTAAGATATGAAATCAAGCTGATCTCACATCCCGAATAGTTTATATAAACGAGCGCCGCACCACAAACCGTGTATCTATCCCGAAGAATAGACACACTGCTTGATAATGGGGCTCGATCAAATAAACTAGAAAGGTTTGTGACATCCGTTTGGTCTGCGAACCAATTTTATAAGCCGACAAATTCCCCTGCTTAATATGAAAACATTAAACAGGGTTTATATTACCTGGGTTCTTAAAGTTCCCTATAAGGGCAAGCCCCTATAGTTAATTACATCTTAAGTGACGGGAATCACCTAAGAAAACTCTCGATAATAATCAATAATTCTGCTCTCAAGAATTTCAAAGTTTAAGTTTTCAAGGGGTTGAATTTTGGATTTTCAATAGGGAATGGATCAAATTTGGAACATTTTTATTTTGGGAATTCAAAGGAAGAAAAGTAGGAGAGATCACGGATTCGAAGCGGACTTCGGTAATCTCCCGATTATCCTATTGTTTGGCTTGAATTTAGGAAAGTCCTAATGTTTATCTAATGTTTTAATCTTGCCAATTTAGTTAATTAGGGCTTATATTTATATGATAGAATCATACAAATTGCACTAGAAGATATAAGGGTTTATGTCGTATCGGACGACTACCTCGGAATCCTAAGACCGGTTAGGGCTTAATTTGCAATGCAAATGCCTAACGAAGAGTTGAGGATTTATGTTGCACTAGAGCAAACTACCTCGAAGTCCTATGGCTTTGTTATTTAATACTAAGAAAGTTTCTGTGAAGTAGGTTCAAGTTTTGTCGACGACGATGGCCGTGTCTGCCCACCATACTCCGAGCTCCTTGTTGTTGCGAGAGGTTTAGTTTTAGAAATCATAAATCAAGAGATGAGAGAAGTGTCTTGGTTTAGAGAAGTCTTAATTTCCACGTGTTTTTTGTGTTTTAATTAAAACGGATCTTAAAGTTGATTAAACGGAACCGATTAAGATCCCACGGTTCCGTCATCCCGCACCGTTATTTTCATCGAATTCACTTAGTCCGGATGAATTTGCTAAACTCAACTAAATGAGTTCCGCACTTTCATTTAGACAAGTGGGAAATCCCGTTAGCAACACGTGGGTTACATCATCCGAGGTATTCCCGATCATTCAATGAGACGTTTTAATTTAGTTGTAGTTGTAGTTTTGTTGTTCTGTTTGTGATTAAATTTTGAGTTGTCTTATATTTTGGAATGTTGTGGAGGTGAATTTTATCTTGTAATGTCTTTTAATTTAGTTATGGGTTTCGGTTTTGGTTTACGTCCTAAAGGTGTCGGTTTTCATGCAACTGTTGTTTATCATGCAAGAAAAATAAAGTGCATTTGCAATAAAATAAACCGCAACAAAATAAAAGCGTACCTGGAGGGTCTTCCCGTCATCCCAGCTGCACTTAAAACACGGTTAGAATATTTAAGCAAGTTCCTAGGTAAAGCTAAGGGAAAGGTTTTGGTTTTCTACCAAGTTCCTAATCCTATAGCTAGTCATTTCCTATGACGTCTAGGTTCTCTCGTGTTTTTAGTTTGAAGACGATTTTCTTCATCGAAGAACAATTAAGTTCGATTGTTCTTGTAAATATCCTATCATATTGAGTAAGTGCTTAAGAAAAATCTTAAACATCTTTTCAATATTTCTAGGATTGTTTTAAGTCCAAATGAATTTAATTGTGTAAATGAATCAATCGTCCGAGGTTTTCAAGTTTTGTTAACTTGCTCGGTGAAGCTAGGACATTTGAATGTCCTATAAGTGAAGTAACATTTCATTTTAATGTTCTACTTAGGAGTTATGATAACTAAGGCTCCTGAAGGCAAATGATATTTAATGATTTGTGATCCAAATTTAAGTTCAAATTAATGATTTAAGTTTGGAATAGTGTTCAAGTTATTTTAGATTTATTTCTTCATGTCTTAAGTGAGGTTATTTAATTCAATTTAATTTAATTTAATTTAATTTATTTTAATTTAAATTATTTTAATTTAATTTGACTTGATTTAATTTAATTCAATTTAATTTATTTGATTTAATTTCTTAATTTAATTTAGTTTAATTTTAATTTTATTTAATTTAATTTTAATTTAATTTAATTTAATTTAATTTAATTTAATTTATTTATTTAATTTTATTTAACTTAATTTAATTTAATTTTATTTATTTAATTTAATGTATTTAATTCATTTAATTTAATTTAATTTGTTTATTTAATTTAATTTAATTTTAATTTAATTTAATTTAACTTTTAATCTTAATTTAATTTAATTTAATTGAAAATTTTTGAAAGAGTTTAATGATTTAATTTTTATTTAATGATTAAGTCTTTTAATATTTTAAATTTGAGTCATCATTTTAATTAAGAGTTGAGTATTAATGAGATGATTAATTTAGGGATTTTTAAATTAAAGAATAAATCTCTCCCTAATAATATCCCTATTTTAATAATTCCAATTTTATTATTCCTCCAAATTCAATTAATTATTTAATTAAAGTTTAAGCATTTTAAATTGCTTAATGGGTTTCTATCCTTCAATTATTAAATTTCAATCATCCAAATCAGATTAGGATCAAATATTTTACTTGTTAATTTTTTTATTAAACCTAAAGTTTTAATTAAGGGTTAAAATTTTAATTACCATTTTGCCCTTTAAGCCTAATAATTTCATAACTCACTAAATTGAACTCAAATGAACTTGAAATTTTTATGTGACTTCACTTATGTGTCAATGAAGACATGAGAGGAGAAAATGTGATTTTTCTGTATTTAATTTATTTATATAATTATTTTTTGTAGAAAATAGGAATTTCCAAGGAAAATTCAATAATATGACCAAGGGAAAGTTTCTGTCCTTAAGAAAATTAGGGGACATTCCTAATGACCAGAGGACCATTTGGACCAAATTTTGTAATTTTTTGAATTATATTTTATTTATTAGAATTATTTTAAGTTCTGGAGTATTAATTAATTTAAAAATAAAATAAATGTTGAAAAATAAATTTTATAATTTTTAAAATTCTCTCTGATATCAAGGATTCCAGAGAACCAAACTTTACAATTTTCTGATTTTTCTTTAATTTATTATAATTATTTTGGTGAAAATGCTAGAAAATACATTTTTTAATTTTAAAATTACCCTTGAGCTTTTAAAAATTAATATCTCACTAAATAGACCTAGGAAAAATATGGGACTTGTTCCTAAGTGATTAAAATTCAAAATATGACATTTTGGTGAATTTTATTATTTTTGTGATTTTTATTATTTTTTAATTATTAAAAATATTAAAATAATATTAAAAATCAACTTTTTTAGAAAATTGAAATTTTAATTTTCCTGAACTCCCTGATATCAGAGAGACTCCAAAACCAATTTGGTGAATTTTTGAAAGATATTTTGAAAGTTATGAATTTTTAAAGTTTAAAATGGCTAAGTGGCTTAATCAACCCAATTAGTGGGGCTAACCAAGTCCAATTGACCTCAAATTTTTATGGTGGGTTCCTCTGATCCTAAAGGTCAGTGGAGAATTGATTTCAAGTCAATTTGATCTATGGTTAACTCTAATTAATTAGAAACCTATTTTAGGTGTTTAAGCCAATTAGGGTTAAGCTAAATGAATTAACTCAAATCCTATTTTTCCTAAGGTTCTCTGGTCATAAGGAACATCACCAAATTTTCCTAGAATTTATTTCACAACATGCTAATTTTTGAAATTAAAATACTTAAAACAACAACATGCATTTGAAAAATCAATAACTTTTCACAGAGATGGCCTCCGACCTTGGAAAATTCAGGGAATGTCCCTAAGTTCAGAGGCTTCAAAAGCCCTATGGTCTCATGCCATGGTGAATTGTATACATGCATGGAGAATTAAAACAATGCAGGGAGTAAATAATTAATTAAAAATAAAATACTGGACAAAATTAATTAATTTCTTTTCCACATTATTCTCCTACTGTTCACTTGAGCGAGGGGTATTTTTATTTTATTTTTGTGATTTTTCTACACAGAGATATGAATTTTCCAAGTTTAGGGAATTAAAATAAATAGAAAATACCCTATTTATCTACTTATCCACGCGGCGCCGCGTCAACCTCGGCAGCTCCGAAACGCCGCGTGGCGCGCTCCCATTCGACACCGCCATCTGACTCAGCGCTCCGGGGCCCCGCGGTTCTCGTACCGTCTCCTGGTCCGACGCCATCTGAGCCGTCCGTCCGCGCGTGTATTAAATGGACGGCATCCGTTCATCGTCCCCAAGTGTCCTCACCCGAGAGCCGTCCACACTAAATCCTTAAGATCTCACTCGATACTCAACGATTTTTATGTTCTTATGCTCTATGGATTCGTCTTGAAGAGACGAACACATCCATACGGTTATCATGCATTGAAATTAAGGCATTTGAAATGGAGAATCTCCGGAAGCTCGGGATGAAGAATTAATTCATACCTTAGCTGCGAGAGGTGAAGCCTCGATCGGAGATGCTTGGCACGTTCGTTGGAGCTGCAGGAGGCTAGGGATGAAGCTTGGGGATGTGGTGAATCGCACTAGGTGTGATTTCCACCAAAGCCGATCACAACCTTTGGAGTCCGGAACAAGCTGGGTGACCCGGAGATGGGGCTTTTGCCGGTAGACACCTTCCCTTGGCTCGGTGCGGGTGTAGGATCAATCAATTTGGGGATTGGTCCACCGTGGGGAGTGTCTCGGTTTTGGGCTTGGATTTCAACTGCGAAATTGAGCTCGCAGAGAGGAAATGGCAGGGGGATCTCACCTGGGGATCAAGTGCTCGTGTATGAGGAGGGATGCGGAACAATTTTGGCGAGTTTTGGCAAGGTTTGTGCAACTCTCTTCTCATGGCCGAGAGGGGGTGGTGTTTAAATAGGCATGGCCGGAGGCTCTCTCGGGGGTGGCCGAGGGTTGGGATCAGCTGCTTTGGTCATGGGAAGAACGAGCCATGGTGGCCATTGGGCATGGGGCGGCTCGGCAAGGTGGAATTCCAAAGTTGGCTCACTCCCAAGGTCTCGGGCATGGCGTTTTCCGGCGGCCTGGGTGGCCGGCCGGCCGAGCATGGGTCACCCTCGAGGTCAGGTGGGTCGGGGTTGGGTGTTTGTGCAAGCAATCGGCAATGGCCAAGTGTAAAGGCTTTGATCCAAAGTAGAATGGGGCATGGCTAGTTTTGGGTCTAAATGGGTCAACTCACCCATTTGGGCTTGGTGCACCCTTCGAGGTGGCCTTGGTGCTGTGGGGGATCAAATGGATCAGTTGGTTTGGCATGGAGAAGTCTCCATCCAAATATATTTGGATTAAATTTAGGTTTAGGTGAATCATGATTAAGGCTAATGAGCTTTAGGGATTAAGGAAAGGGGCCCTCCTTCCTACCCAATATGGCATAGTGGAGTGTCCAAGGCTCTCATGGCTCACATGTGGCTCATGCATGGCTTCATGGCTCACTTTTGGCTTGGGGAAAGCTTGGTCAATTTCATGAAAATGGATTTTAGGAATTTTTTGGTAATTTGATGGAAATTTGTATGGAACTTGATTTGGAATGATTTGATGATGGATTTAGGACTTAGGTAATGGCTTTGATTAAGTGGATGGCAAATGGAAATGTCATGTGGGCTTTAGGGTAGATTTTGGGCTCATTGAAATGATTTTAGATGGGCTTTTAAATGGTTTAGGAAAGTGGGCTTTTGAATTTTAAAATGGATTTTGGGATGAAATTTTGGTAAAGGCTTGGACCAAATAATTGTTGAGTTTAGTTTAGGGATGTGTCATGAGTGGTTTGAAACAAATTTGAGGTGATTTGGGTTTGAATTGGATTGGATATGGGCTTTTTGGTAAAGAGGCTAAGGTGGGCCAAAATGGGCTAGCATGGGCCAATGTTGGGCTAGGGTTGAAATTGATGTAAAATTAATGTTGGGAAATGTTTATGGGAGTGTTTCAAAGAAGTTTTGGCTTTGGTTGGGTTTTGATTTTGGGATTTGGGCTCATTTGGGCTAGGTTTGGGTTTAGGTCAAAATTGGGCCTTTTAGCTTTGGGTTGAACTTGAGTAGGGTTTGGATCAAAGTTTTGGGCAAATCATGTTAGTGTTTTGTTTATGGGGATGTTAAGAAAGGTTTAGAAAAGATTTGGGGTTAATTGGAGTTGAATTGGGTGAATTTGGGTTAGGTTTGGGTCATAGGTCTAAATTGGGCTTTAAGGCCAAAAGTGAAATTGGACCCAAATTTCAATCAAATTAAGCTTGTCTTTGGTCTAGATTGGTGTTGGGGATGTTGAATTGAAGTTTAGAATTGAATTGGACCAGAATTGGGATCAATTGGGTAGATTTGGTTTGACATTGGGTTTACTTTGGGTTAAAATGGGTCAAATTGGGGGTTTTGACAAAAGTGGGGTAAATTGACAAAATTGGCCCATGGTGTAGTTGGACAAAATGAAATTGGGAATATTTGGGATTTTCTGGAATTTTCTGGGAATTTTCTGAATTTTTGGATTTTTGGGTCAAAAGGGGTATTTTGGGTATTTGGAAGGTATTGGGGGGTATTTTGGGATTTTTGATATTTTTGGATATGGATGATCAGTTTGAGTGATGTGGGAATGTTTGGGATTGATTTTGGAGAATTTTGGGTAATTTGGAAATTTTTGAGAAATTTGGGTAGTTTCGAGGCATTTGGTAGAGTTGGTGGGTGTAGGGTCCTGGGGTCAAAAATTGAAAATTTGGAAAATTGAAGATTGGGTGGATGTAAGTGGAATGAAATCATTTTTGTTGAGCCATGAAGCCATATCAAGCCCACATGAGCCATGAAGGGACTCATTTGAGGCATTCACTGATGTTGTTCCTAACCCTCTTAGCCAGAGGCTTAGGGGTTAAGGACCATCCATGTGAATCACCTACATGAGTCAGGAAGTCAAGTCAGGTATGGGTGTGTTTTAGGAGGTGTGTGAAAGTGTAGTGCATAGGTGTAGTGTATGTGTAAGTCAGCCCTTTACCAGACCAGGCCACCTGGAGGCGGTCCTAAGGCCAAAGAGTCCCATAGGAACTCATCCTTTAAACTTCCACATTTGATTTCAACCCTCTAGGTGATTAGGGGTCTATAGTCAAGTTTGTGGAGTTTGCAGGGAGTTTAGAAGTGGTTTGAATTTCTAAAAGGTGGGTCCCAATTCTAGTCCTCTAAGATAGTCGAAGGAAAAGCCTAAGGCTAGATCCTAAGTACTAAAGAGAAGAAGAGAAGACCTCATCAAAAATGAGGTCAACAGTGCTTAACGAAACTCTTAGAAATTTGTCCATACTCTTTAAATTTAGTTATTTTAGGTCAGAAAAGAGAGGAGGAATGTTAGGAAAAACTTGGAGAATGTTTAGGGTTCTTAGATTTGGAGTAGAAATTTTGATTTCTTCCCTTTTGGAGAGATTGGAGAGGAGATTTTGAGAGAATTTGTAAGGGATTGCACTAACATTGCATGGATCGATCGGAGACGTTGTAGGAGAGATCTTCTTTCTTTCAAAGGTAAAAGCTAAGTGTTGTTCTTCATTATCTTATGATTTTGTAAACACTTACATAGTGGATTTGTTTTGGTTAAATGAAGTTTCTGTTGTGTTTTCTTCGTGCTTTATGACGTATCTCTGTTACTCTTTCTTTTTCTTTGGAAATAGTGGCATGAAAAGATTATGCCATTGTTTTCCTTTTACTTTTCTTTTGTAATGAGTAGATTCATGTGTAGGATGTTGAGATACATGCTAGAAGAAGTTTTATATATAAATGTGATGGTTTTTACTTGCACTTCATTTACATTGCAATTAAGACCTGTTGTAATGTTAAAATTTGTTGTGAAAACATACGATCCGAGAGGGTTATGTTTTCTACAACTAAGTACGAACCACATTCAAATTCCATGGATGGTGAAGTTCATGGGGATTGAATGCAAATAAATAGGGAAATATAATTATTGGACGTAGAAGTGGAGATTTTAGAGTGACAGACTAAAATCCCCATTTCAGTCCTATTGTTTGAGTTCTGAAGCAGAGATGTTAGCTCTCAGGCGAGGGAAACGTGGGAGCTCCGAAATGAGAGCCGGTATCCTCCCAGCCTAGCCACAGATTCAGTAAACAAGCATATGATTAGTCAATGTTCTTTATGTCTGGACCAAAGGGTAAAGAATAGGACTGCTCCTATTTGGCACATACAATATTTAATGCATCTCATTTCTATACATTATCCATTTCATTACATAAGAATAGTATTTTTTTAGTATCTTAAACTTCTCCAAACCAATTCATCTAAAAAAAAATATCTTTAGAATTAATATTTTCATTTAGTTATAGTTACTATCTTTACATTTAACACTTGCATTTAGGAGTAGTTGCTAGATAAAACATCATTTTAATCGACATTCCAAACTAAGGAGTAATTATAGTAGACTAGAATTTAACTAAGGACATTTTATCTCACTTCCCTATGGAATCGATAACCAGGACTCCACTAAAGCCCTGTATTACTTGAGCGATATGTATACTTGGGTTGATATAAGTGACTTTATTATTAATCAATTTCACTCATTTTTATCACCTCAAAAAGTTGCAATCATGTATACATCCAAAAAGCAGTAGTACTTGTGTCCGACAAGTCTATCCAACATTTGATCTAGAAAAGGAAGAGGAAAGTGATATTTCCTGGAGGCGGCATTTAATTTTCTATAGTCAATACAAATTCGCCATCCATTAATCTGTCTGGTTGGTATGATTTCATTTTGTTCATTCACATCAACAGTCACTCCTCCCTTTTTCGGAACTCAATGTATTGGAATTATCCAAGCACTGTATGAAATTGGATAAATAATTCTAGCATCAAGCCATTCTAAAATCTTTTTCTTAACTAATTCTTTCATCATAGGATTCAGTCTCCTTTATGGATCAGCTCTTGGTTTATGTTCATCCAATAAAACTCTGTGCATACAGATCGAAGGACTGATTCCTTTAATATCTGCTAAGGTCCAATAAATATCCTTTTTGTATCTTTTTAAGGTCTCAAATATTTTTTGTTATTGATGTTCATTTAAGTCCAATGACACAATAACTGGTAAGGTAGATGATTCTCCCAAAAACATATACTTCATATGATTAGGAAAAATATTCATTTCAAGTTCAGGTGGACTTATGATAGATGAAATTAAACTTTTGTCATTATTTGCCATAGTGTCCAACAGTTCAAATACTTCTTGCAAATAGTATAATTCTTCATTCTTCATATCATCTGAATCATTTTCATTTTCATCCTCACACTCCACATTTTCATATTCCACTTTCTCTTCAAACACTTCTTTAAAATGATCATCTCTCAAATAATCATAGATCTCCATTCGAAAGCATTCATCATCTTTTTCTTCAGAGGGATATTTCATAGATTTCAAAATATTGAAGGTTACCTCTTTATCATTAACCATCATATTTAATTCTCCTTTTTTAACATCAATCATAGCTCTTCCAGTAGCAAGGAATGGTCTTCCCAATATTATTGGAATTTCTTTATCTTCCTCTATATCTAACACAATAAAATCCACCGGGAAGATAAATTTATCCACTTTCACTAATACATCTTCAACCACTCCTTTAAGATAAGTACTGGAACGATCAGCCAACTGAAGAGTCACAGATGTAGGTTAAATTTCTCCTATTCCCAATCTTTTGAAAGTCGATAAAGGCATAAGGTTAATACTAGCTCCCATATCACATAAAGCTCTTCTAAAAAATTTCTCACCTAGAGCACACACCAGGATATTTAAGTTTTTCAGGAAGCTTCTTCTGAATAATTGCACTACACTCTCCGCTAAGTGCAACAGTCCCATGATCTGTGAACATTCTTTTCTTTTTAAGAATATCTTTCATAAATTTCGTATAGTCTGGCATCTATTCTAATGCTTTAACAAAAGGAATATTTATCATTAATTTCTTAAGGATCTCCAAAAACTTTGCAAATCTGTTATCCTTATTTTTTTCAATCTTTCAGGAAATGGAAGAGGTGGTTTTTCAACAGTAATTTTCATTTCTTTCAGTGGATACTCTAATTTTGGATAAATCTTATTAGAACCTTTTTCAATATCCACTTTCTCTTTTTCAGTTTCAACTTCTTTTTGCACTCTCGTTTCCAAATCATTTCCACCCCTTAATTGAATAGCTTTAATTTGCTCCTTTTTTGATCTTTTGGATTGATCTCAACATTTCTTGGAAGAATTCCAGAAAGTCTATTATTAAGTGCTGTGAAAATATGTCCCAATTGATTCTCAATGTTTCTTATAGCAACACCTTGAGCTTGTAATTGATTACCTATATTCAGAATTATTTCTTCAGTAGACAACTTCTTTTTCTTAAATTGTGGGTTACTATTAAAACCAGGAGGATAAGAAGGTCTAAATTTGGTATTTCCTTGGTTGTTCAAATTTCTAACTGGGTTCATAGAATTGTTTTCCCATTGCGGGTTAACAGTAGCATTGTTATTACTCCAATTTAAATTCGGGTGATTCTTTCAACCAGGATTGTAATAATTCGAATAAGGATTATTGGGTCTATTTATAGCATTCAAGGTCTCATAAAGTGTTTGGGATTCTATTATTTGTCTCAATGAATTTTCCTCTAACACTGGGGGTGTTTGAGAATAATTCATTCCGTATTGATCTATTTTCTTCGAAAGGGCTGCAATTTGAGAGACTATCATAGTTATCGCATCAGAATCATAAATACTAACTATTCTCTTAGGACTTACCCGTTCAGAGGGCCATTGAAAATTATTAGTAGCCATCTCTTCTATCAACGAATATGCTTCATCAAAAAGTTTTGACATTAACGATCACTCAGCAGCAACATCTATAATCGATCTCAATGATCCCACTAATCCATTATAGAATGTTTGAATTATTAACCAATTTGGTAAAGCATGATACAGATACTTCCTCAGAAGATCTTTAAATCTTTCCCAAGCTTCATATATTGATTCCCCTTCAAACTGAATAAAAGATGTGATATCATTCCTTAGCTTAGCACTTTTTTATGAAGGGAAATACTTTGACAGAAACTTTTACGAAAGCTCTCCCCAAGTTCTGATAGATCCAGGTGTTAACGAATTTAACCACACCTTGGCTTTATCCCTTAATGAAAAAGGAAAAAGTCTAATTCTTACGGTATCATTTGACACTCCATCATTTTTAAAAGTAGCACACAGTTCTAGAAAACTAGCGAGATGTAAATTTGGGTCTTTATTAGGTGTTCCACTGAATTGATTGTTTTACACCATTTGGATAATAACAAGTTTAAGCTTAAATGAATTAGCAGCAACATCAGAATTTTGGATAGTCAAGTGAATTTCATCTGCTGTTGGGTTAGCATAATCTCTTAAAGGTCTCTGTAAATTTCCATTATCATTTCTTTGGTTATCTAGGTTGTTCGCCATTTTGTGAGAATTTTCAGTTCATTTTTGTTATTTTTGAATTTTTCTAATAGTACGCTCTAACTCTAAATCGTAAGGCACTAAACCTATAGATACAATATTGCACATATAAAATCACACAAAACACACTATAAAGCAAATAAACACACACAAGCAAACTATAAAGCAAAGGCTTTCAACTACTATAATCTTGATATATTCTGTTTATACCTTCCCCGACAACGGCGTCAAAAAATTAATATGAAGGTTTGTGATCTCCTTCAAAATTTTATATTCAAAAGATAGTTTCAGTTCAGTTTCACAAATTTAATAATTAGGCAATCACCCATATACACACAAGTATACGCATCGTTCAAGTAATAAAGGGCTCTATTGGATTCCTGGTTATCGATCCCACGAGGAAGGTAGGTACTTATCAAAATGTAGCAAATATGTTGAAATCCAGTACTCAATTTGTAATGCAAGTTCAAGTCCTACTTAATATGCTAGTGCCAAGATAAAAACTGCTAAATTAACTAACAATTACTATTAAGTTTCTAAGCAGGATTAACTAACACACACACACACTAAGTTTTGTATTTAAAAGGTTTATATATGGAAAAGTGTCATTCCTCTTGCAATGATTCTATGATGAGTGATTGATATAGATTGATAATTGATTTGTATTGTGCCAAATAAGAGCATTTATATTATGTACCCTCGTCAGAGTACCCCCTCTTTCAAGTATGAAAAGAACATTAGTAAATCCTAGGCTTAGTCACTAAATTCATGGTTAGGCTGGGAGGATACTGACTCTCACTTTAGAGCTACCAATTCCCTTCACCTGAATGCTAACCTTGACTTCAGTTACTAAACCTTAGGTTTAAATTGGGGATTTCATCCTGTCACTCTAAAACCACCAATTCAACGCCCATGAAACTATATTTCCTATTTATTTGCACTCAATTCCCATGAACTACGCAATTCATTCACGGACATTGAATGGATTCTCCATTATTTTTTTAGAACACTTAATCCTTTCAAATTTAATGTCACATAATAGATTTTAACAATTCAATTGGCCAGATCAAAAAGTAAATGAAGTTTGAAATGAAAAACAATCACAATTTCTATAACATTTTAAAGCAATCAAATCTACATCAACACATCACCACATCTCATTGCAAGAAGAAAGACGAAGAAAACTACTAAGAATTCATGAGGAAGATACAACAAAAATGAATTTTATATATACAAGTAAAGTCATACAAACCACAAAGTAAATACAACTTATCTCTTTCTCTTCCCCAAGCAAATCCCTTGAAGTTCCTTTGAATAATTTTCTCTCTTCTTTACAACACTCAATTCCCTCTTTAGAATGATAAGGAAGAAGCAATCTCTCACTTTACTCCCTCTCCTACACTCCTTAGAGAAGAATTCTTCTTAAATCAACACTTCTACACTCTCTCCTCAAGAAACCCTTCAAAAAGTGTCCAAATTCATTTAATTTTGACTTGAACCGAGCTTGGCCGCCGGCGCTGTGCCGCCTTTAATTTTGTGAAGCCTCTGGATTTGGGCGTCGGCTACGCCAGAAGCCATTTTCTCCATTTTTGCTCTGAATTTGTTCATTTCCGCTTTCTTTTGTTCCAATCACCTAAAATCATCATACCTGCAGCAAAACATGAAAAATACATTTCTTTAAAGTGCAATATTACAAAAAATGAGTAAAATTATATAGCAAAAACAATATAAATTTTTGGTGTATCAGTCATCTACTACCCCCGACATCCTTTGAGTTTCCTTGCTAACTAACTGCTCCATTTGATTTTCTAAACTTCTTAATGTGACAGTTTGACTTTGTAATTGATTTAGTATATTTATCTTCAATTCATTCAATTTCTCATTTTCTTTGGGGTACTCACTGTCCTGATTATTCCAACTTCCTACATAATCAACTTGGGTACTCTCCCATTGATGGTTGTCAACATTAGGGTTATTATTGTTCCAAATGAAACTTGGGTAGGTTGACCAACTTTAAGTGTAGGTGTTGAATTTATTCCTAAAATTTACTACCAATTCTTCTATAGATAGGTGATTCTCCCTAAATTGGGATTTTGAGGTGACTTCCCAAGGTCGAGTTTGGGCAAATGTGGTCCCTGCATGAGTTGTTCCAATTTTCTACAAGGTTGTCTTGAGTTCTTCCCCATTGTTAGGTTTTTATACTAATGTTACTGCTGCTTAAATTAGAGTTTGGGTAAGTAGTTCAATTTGGATTGTAGGTATATCAAGAGGGGTAATCTAACCTAGCTCCTATGCCAGAGGGGTAAAGACTGTGAAGGCTTGCCATCAATGTGTTGTTATACTTTTCAAAAGATCTAAATTAATTTTCAATTGTGTGTGTTGAAATTTTTATTTTTTAATTTTGAAAAATAAATAGAGACAAGAACAAAATAAAATAGAAACAAGATAAATATAAAAATAAAAAAATACTTTAGGCTTTTTGGCTTTATAATTTTTTTCCATCTTTTAAATTTTTCCAGGATTTGGAGAAACACAACAATAATATAGATGCAAACAAATATGAATAAATAGGAAAAGAAAAACAAAAATTGATAGAATTTGATTCACAACGGTTCAACTGAAGTTTCTAAAATTAGAATTCTTATTAACGCTTTTCCCCGGTAATAACGCAAAAGCTTGACGCGACAAAACATACCTCAAAGTAAGTTAGCCACACATCACAAGTATATGTGTCAAGTAATAATGTGGTTAAGAAGTACCACGTATCAATCCCATAAGGAAAGGGCTAAAAACTATACTGATGGGAGAATCTCTAGTTTACTAAACCTAGTCTAGCGTGATCATAAATAGGAGATGGTTTCCTAAATTTCTACTTAAAGGAAAAAAACAAAAGATAATGTGCTCAGAAAAGATGGAAAATAATGATAGATCTTACTGGTCTTCAAGGTATGTGAAGCTCGCGCTTCTGTGATTTAGGCACAGTGATTATTCGTGTTTCTTAGACTTTTCCCAAAGTGATTGTAGTTAATAGGGATATAAAGTCCTCCTTATGCATATGTATAGGTCAAATCATGTTTAATCCATAAAGTTAAGGCTTCCTCAATCCTCATTGCATCTTGCAAATTTGTTCTGATCCCCTTTCTAGGTTATAAAACCTAGACAAAATATGTCTATTGTTACCCCGATTTTGTGGTTAACCATTTCATTCCTTAGCACAATGGGGAGAAGTCATTGGTCATATATTATTGACTTCATTTTTGGTGAGGTGTGTTTCCCTCTATATAGCCTAGGATCTAGTCATAGAACTTCTTTATTGACTCTCTTAGATGACTAGTATTGAAACTCACACCACTTAAACTTTCAAACCACCTCTAGACTCTTTGTAAGCTCATATGTGTGGTTTCAAATCCTCAATATTTAGTTAAGTCAAGTGAAACCAGCATATTGAAACTCAGGTTGAGTTCCTATAAAGATTGAAATGCCTTAAGAAGACTTTTTGGATTTAGGAGTTTTCATTCTTTGAAACAGCACACACATTCACACACACATACACCACACATATTTACACCCCAACTTACATCACTTACAATCACAACTCACACATATCCCACCATCAAATTAAAATAAAAAAATCAAACAATCTTTAAATTGAGTTCCTACAAATAAAAAAAAACTCAAGACCCAAAATAAACCAATTTTAACACCAAACTAGAACCCACCTTCAAGCCACAAAATTTTATCCCCTCATAAAACACTCTCCATAATTGATGTCCCACATTAGTTCACCACATTCATGGGCCTAAATCAAATTAGCAATGAATTAAATTCAATCCACAAAGTCCATTTCAAAATTCCACCACCATGGATTAAAAAAATCCCAAAACCCGCCAAATCTAAGCATAAGCCCACGAAGGCATGAATCCAAGCCTATGAACCAAATGCATGATCAAATTTAAATCAAAGACCAATGCTTAATTCTCTTGGACAATTAATTAAGTTTTGTCTCATGAAAAATAAGACAAAACTTAGACTATTTTTAGCCAATTCCACCCATATTTTTTTCACCAAGATAGTGACCCAATTCCATGCTAAAGCCAAGGCCACATCTCCATGAGTAACGCTTAACTAAGCCCAAGCACCCAAGAAGCCTAGTTTTTATCATGGGAGAGTACAACCCATTTTTATGATAAGGACTAAAGAGGAGCTCAAAATAAGCAAGTTATAATTCTTTATAAAATCAATCAACATGCACATGGTACCTCCCCATCAGCTTCTCCATGCATCATCATTTCCCTAACACAGAAAGATGGTGACCGCCCAAGCCTTTCTCATCCACCATGGATAGTGATCACTAGAAAATGTATTAAGAATTTTATACCAATTTTATATGAATTTGCACTTTAAAGAAAGGTATTTTCTGTGTTTTATTGCAGGAATGAAGAATTATAAGTACTGAAAGCAAAAAGCACAAAAGAAGCGGATTTGGAGCAAAAAGGACTAAATTTGATGAAAAATTGAACTGTCCCACTGACGGCGAGATTTAAGCCGCCGACGACGAGATTTTCCTTAGAGTTTTTGAATATTTTCTAAAGATCCAGCCAACGGCGAGATCGAGCCCGCCGACAGCGAGATCGGCGCGGTTAGCCCATCTTCTAGAAGCCCGTCGACGGCGAGATCGAGCCCGTCGATGGCGAGACATTTGAAAAGAGCCAAGATACAATTAACCTGGAAGCTTTTTGAAGAGGTGCTTAAGCAACATTTGAAGATTTGACTCCTATAAATAGAGACGATTTGTGTCCCTTTAGTGTGTCATTTAAGTGTCATCTTTTGGTGTGTGTCATTTTTGGTGTCTGTTGGTGTTGTTTTCATTTGTGTTGGAGTAATCAGAGAGTCTTAGTGAGTTTAATTAAGTGTGCTGTACTGGAAGGAAGATTTAAAGGAACTTCAAGGAGTCTGCTTGGGTAGAAGAATTGAGATAAGTATATTTGTTATTGTTTGTTAACTTTAATGAAATCCATGATTTGTGTTATTTTTCCCATGCTTTCTGAGTAGTTTCTTTAGTCTTTTTCCTTGTTGTTGAGATTATGTGAAGTGACGAATTAAAGTAACTGTGTCTAAAATTATTAAATAGAATATGTGATAATCTTTTACTTAAAACTTAATTTACTTTCAATTTGGCTACTTGATTTGTTAACATATGTTGAATTATCAACTATAGTAAAGATTACATCCGAGATTCAAGGAAGTCAAAGGCCTTGGAAGGAGGGTGCAAATAAATAGGGAAATATTAACTATCGGGCGTAGAATTGGACATTTTAGTGTGACAAACTAAAATATTCAATTCGGTTCTATTGTTTGAGAGCTGAAGTGTAGATGTTAGCCCTCAGGCGAGGGGAACGTGGGAGCTCGAAGTGGCAGCGGTATCCTCCCGACTCTAGCCGCGATTCGCAATCAAACATAGGACTAGTCAATGTTCCTTACACCTGGACCAAAGGGTAAAGAATATGAATGCTCCTATTTGGCGCAATACAAACTCTAAACTACTTTAATTCATCATTCACTTAATTCTCTCAACAAGGAGAAAGAAGCTTTTCTAAATTAGAATCTTACATTTTTTAGAGCAATAGTTTTAGTATAAGTGTTCTTAATTTTCGTATACTAACTTAGTAAGTAAGTCTACTTTAATTTTCTTTGAATTTTTCTAACATCCATGTGGGATCGATATCTTGGACTCCATTAGAGCCCTTTATTACTTGATAACGATACGTATACTTGCGTAGTATCCACAATATAAATCATAATTTTCATAAAAGAATCATCAGTGTAAATACATATATTTGGTGCGGGATCAAGTTTTTGGTGTCGTTGCCAATATCAATAACATATTTTTGTAAGTATAAATATCAAAAGTGGGTCAAATTTTTGGCGCCGTTGCCGGGGAAGTAAGTAATTATTAAGGTAATTAATAGAATTATTAGAAGTAATTACTAAAGTAACGGACTATTTTAAATTTGACTTAAGAATTGTATGCGCAAATTTAGAAACGAAAATTTAATACCTTACGATTCAGAATTAGAGCGCACTATTAAAAAAATCGAAAAACAAAAAAAGAAATTTTAAATTTAACACAAATGGAAAATAATCCAGAAATTGAAAATATAAACCAACAAAGACCATTAAGAGATTATGCCAACCCTACATTAGATGAAATTCACCTAACTATTCAAAACCCTGATGTAGCTGCTAACTCATTCGAACTTAAACCTGCAATTATTCAAATGGTATAGAATAATCAATTTAGTGGTTCACCTAATGAAGATCCTAATTTACATCTTGCTAGTTTTTTGAAACTATGTGCTACTTTTAAATATGAAGGAGTATCTAATGATGCTATTAGACTTAGGCTTTTTCCTTTTTCTTTAAGGGATAAGGCTAAGATGTGGTTAAATTCATTAAGACTCGGATCTATTAAAACTTGGGGAGAATTATCACAAAAATTTCTATCCAAATATTTTCCTCCTTTGAAAACTGCAAAAGTTAGAAATGATGTAACATCTTTTGGTCAGTTTGATGGAGAATCCATATATGATGCTTGAGAGAGATTTAAAGAAATTCTTAGGAAATGCCCACAACATGCGTTACTAGATTGGTTAATTATACAAAATTTTTACAATGGATTAGTAGGATCTCTTATATCAATCATTGATGCTGCTGCTAGAGGTTCATTAATGTCAAAACCTTTTGATGAAGCCTTTGCGTTAATCGAAGAAATGAATACTAATAATTTTCAATAGTCTGCTGAAAAGATAAACCCTAAAAAGATAGCCAGTGTTCATGAAAATGATGCAATATCTATGTTAGCTTCTCAAATTGCTGCTATATCAAAAAAATTAGATCATTTTGGAATGAATTATTCTCCTACTATATTAAAAGAAAACTCATCTGGACAAATTATAGATTCTCAATCTCCTTATGAAACTATAAATGCTATTAATAATAGACCTAATAATCCTTATGCAAATTATTATAATCTTGGTTGGAAGAATCAACCAAATTTTAATTGGAATAACAATACTGCTAATTAACAATGGATGAACAACTCTATAGGAAATCCACCTAAACAAGGAAATACAAATTATAAACCTTCTTATCCACCTGGATTTAATAACACTCAATTTAAAGATAAGAAGTTATCTATAGAAGAATTAATATTAAGTATGGGTCGACACTTGCAAAATCAAGGAAATCAATTACAAATTCAAGGAAATCAATTACAAAATCAAGGAACAGCAATTAAAAATATTGAAACTCAACTCAAACATATCGCTACCGCGCTTAATAATAGAATTCCTAGAACTTTTTCTAGTAATGTGGAAATAAATCCTAAAGACCAAAGAAAATAACAAATTAAAGCGATACAATTACGAAGTAGAAAAGAGTTAGAAACTAAAATTCAGAAAGAAACAGAAAGTAAAAATGAGAAAGTGGAAATTGAAAAAGAAAAGGATCAGCAAGATCAAAACTTAGAATATCCATTGATCCCTATGAAAATATCTATAAAAAACCACCACCACCATTTCCTCAACGACTAAAGCAACATAAAAAAGATAAGCAATTTGCTAAATTCCTTGAAATTTAAAAAAAATTAACGGTAAATATTCCTTTTGTAGAAGCATTAGAACAAATGCCTAATTATGTAAAATTTATGAAAGATATTTTAAATAAAAAAAGAAAATTCACAGATAATGAAACTGTTGTACTTAGCGAAGAGTGTAGTGCAATTATTCAGAAAAAGCTTCCTAAAAAATTAAAAGATCCAGGTAGTTTCACTATACCTTGCGCTATTGGAGAAAAATTTTATGGAAAAGCTTTGGGTGACTTAAGAGCAAGCATCAATCTAATGCCTCTATCAATTTTTAAAAGATTAGAATTAGGAGAAATTTCACCTACTTCAAGAACTCTTCGCTTAGTCGATCGTTCCGTAACTTATCCTAAGGGAGTTATTGAAGATGTGTTAGTAAAAGTGGATAAATTTATCTTCCCGTAGATTTTATTGTTCTAGATATGGAAGAAGATAAAGAAATTCCCATAATATTAGGAAGACCCTTTTAGCCACTCGGAAAAGCTATGATCGATGTTCGTAAAGGAGAATCGACTATGAGAGTAAACGATCAAAAAGTAACTTTTAACATAAGCAAAATCAATGAAATATCCTGCTTTAGAAAAGAATGATGAATGTTTTTGAATGGAAATACTTGAACATTTGCAAAATGAACATTTTAAAGAATATTATGAAGAAAAGTTAGAAAAAGAAAATACTAAATTAATTGAAGAAGCGAGATAATGAAAAACTCGGATTATATACAGGAAAAATTTGAAGTGTTGGATAATACTGAAAACGCTGAAAAGAATATAGTTCCGTCAATTATTAGACCTCCTGAACTCGAATTAAAAATTTTACCTAATCATTTAAAATATGCTTACTTACGTAACCATTCAACCCTACTAGTTATTATATCAGCTGAATTGAATGAATTACAAGAACAAAAGCTATTAGCCATATTAAAAAAATATAAGAAAACTTTTGGTTGGACTTTAGCAGATATTAAAGGAATTAGTCATTCAATCTGTATGCACAAAATTATTTTAGATAATGAACATAAGCCAAGAGTAGATCCCCAAAGGAGATTAAACCCAATAATGAAAGAAGTAGTCAAGAAAGAAATATTAAAATGGTTAGATAATGGTATTATATATCCTATTTCGGACAGTGCTTGGGTAAGCCCAATTCACTGTGTTCCTAAGAAAGGAGGAGTGACCGTTAAGGCTAATGAAAATCATAATTTAATACCTATAAGACAAGTTACTGGATGGTGTATATATATTGACTATAGAAAATCAAATGCAGTCACCAGGAAAGATCACTTCCCATTACCATTTCTAGACCAAATGTTGGATAAATTAGCCGGACATAAATATTTTTGTTTTTTAGATGGATATACCAGTTATCATCAGATACCTATTGCTCCTGAGGATCAAGAGAAAACTACATTTACTAGTCCTTATGGAACATTTGCTTTTCGAAGAATGCCTTTTGGATTATGTAATGCACCTGCAACATTCTAGAGATGTATGATGTCTATATTTAGTAAATTAATTGATGATGGAATAGAAGTATTTATGGATGATTTCTCTGTATTTGGAACGTCATTTGAGGCATGCTTGAATCATCTTGAAAAAGTATTAGAGGTATCCGAGAAAACTAACTTAGTTCTAAATTGGGAGAAATGTCAATTTATGGTTGCAGGAGGAATTTTATTAAGGCATAAAATTTCAGAAAATGGCATGGAAGTAAACTCTGCAAAAATTCAAGTTATAGCTAAATTACCACCTCCAACTACAGTAAAAGGGTTAAGAAGTTTTCTTGGACATGCTGGATTCTACAGACGCTACATAAAAGATTTTTCAAAAATTACTAAACCTCTATGCCAACTTTTAGAAAAGGACAAGAAATTTGAATTCACAAATGAATGCCTAAATGCTTTTGAATTATTAAAAGATAAATTAATCACAACACCTATAATAATTTCACCTGATTGGGAGAAATCATTTGAACTTATGTGTGATGCTAGTGATTATGCTATAGGAGCAAAGATTGGGCAAAGATATAATAAAATTTTTAAAGTTATATACTATGCTAGTAAAACTCTTAATAATGCTCAAATGAATTATACAGTTACTGAAAAAGAGCTATTAGCAATTGTTTATGCTTTTGATAAATTTAGGCCTTATCTAATTGGAACTAAATGTATTGTGCATACTGATCACTCGCTATTAAATATCTAATGCAAAAGAAAGATTCCAAACCAAGATTAATTAGATGGATATTACTAATGCAAGAATTTGATTTTGAAATCATTAACAAAAAGGGAACTGATAATCAAAATGCAGATCATTTATCAAGGCTAGAATATAATGAATTATCTGAAACTGATAATGAAATTACTGACAGTTTTTCTGACGAACAACTACATAATATAAGTGAGTGAAAAATACCATGATATGCTGATATAGTAAATTATATTGTAAGTGATATTTTACCACCTATGTTAACTTTGCAACAACAGAAAAAATTCATTCATGATGCTAAAACATATTTTTGGGATGAACCATATTTATATAAGCAATGTAAGGATCTTATAATTAGAAGATGCGTGCCTTATGAAGAAACGTAACAAATCATTCGTAAATGTCATGATTCGATTTTGGAGGACATTTTGGAACAGATAAAACTGCTTATAAAATTTTACAATCTGGATTTTATTGGCCTACTCTTTTAGAGATGTTTATAGATATATCAGAACTTGCGACAAATGCCAACGAGTAGGTAATATATCTAGAAGAAATGAAATGCCTCTAAATTTTATATTAGAAGTTGAGATTTTTTATGTCTGGGGATTAGATTTTATGGGACCATTTGTTCCTTCATTTGGAAACTCAAATATATTAGTTGTTGTTGATTATGTTTCTAAATGGATTGAAGCACAAGCTTTACCTCGATGTGATGTTAATAGTGTTTCAAAGTTTCTAATGAAAAATATTTTTACTAGACTTGGAATGCCGAGAGTGATTATCACTGACGGAGGATCTCATTTTAGAAATAAAAATATTCACAAACTAGTAGAAAACATTAACATTATTCATAAGATATCAACTGCTTATCATCCACAAACCAGTGGATTAGCTGAAGTTTCTAATCGAGAAATTAAATGTATTTTAGAAAAGACTGTAAACCCTAACAAATTGGATTGGTCTATAAGACTAGACACTGCATTATGTGCATACAAGACTGCTTATAAAACTCCGATTGGAATGACTCCTTACAGGCTTATTTATGGAATAACTTGCACTTACTAGTTGAATTAGAACATAAAGCTTATTGGGCAATTAAAGAATTTAATTACAATTTGAAAGAAGTTGGTGAGAAGAGATTATTGCAAATGAATGAATTAGAAGAATTAAGAAATGAATCTTATCATAATGATAGATTTTATAAAGAAAAAATAAAATTATGGCATGATCAGAAAATTAACCTGAAGAATTTTGAACAAGGACAAAAATTTTTGCTTTATAATACAAGATTGAAATTATTTTCTGGGAAATTGAAATCTCGATGGTTAGGGCCTTTCACTATAACTCAAATATTTTCATACGGAACTATAGAAATTGAAGATCCAAAAACTGGGCATAGATTTAAAGTAAAATGACACAGATTAAAACCTTATTTTATAAGGAGAAGACCAAATTTTAAAGAGGTTTTAATGCTGAGTCAACCAGATTACTAACTAAACTAGGTCGGGCTAACGACGTTAAAACCCATAGTAGTTATTAATTATGATCTATTTACTAATGTTATTGAAAATTAAAATATAGAATAAATTCTACTACTCATTTTACTTTTTAAAATCATCACAAATTTGAATCTATACGAAGAAATCAGAAAATATTCGGACCGGAGCGAAAATTGGGCAATTTACCTAATCTCGCCGATGGCGAGATCGTTACCGCCGACAGCGAGATCGGCGTGCCTAAATTCAATTTAAAGTATTAACTAGCTCGCCGACGGCGAGATCGTTACCGCCAACGGCGAGATAGTTAAAGTTGTTTTTAAGAGTTATTTTGCGGTTTTGGGCGGTTCTAACCTATAATATTCACTACAAAACGTTTAGAACTCATTATTTACACCATTCCTTCACTAGAAACGAATAGAGCCCCTCCAAAACAATCCATAATGGCCCCCAATCCATTAGAAACCACAAAATCCGGAGTGTTTAACCGACGAAAGTTCGTCAGTTCTGAGGCTCAGCGGCTATTCAACAAGGTTTTGATGAAGAAGCGACTGATTAAAGAAAGAGGATTCGTAAACAGAGGAGCAGAGAATTCAACGACAACAATTGAAGAAATGATTGTTCAGCGACATTGGGAGGTATTATGCTACACAACATCTGCTGTCGTCATTCCAGTAGTCAAGGAATTCTACTCTAATCTGCATGCGATCCATAATGGAAGTGTTTACGTAAGAGGCAGATGGGTAACTTTCACTCCTTCTCGAATCAATGAATTATACTCGATTGAAAATACCCCTGTTTGCCACTATTCAAATTTTGTTCCGACAAGATACAACTTGAACGAGATATATCGATATCCGACCGACGAACCCGATGATCGGAAATACGAGAAGACGGGTATGTAAGTTTTTCTCGCATCACTTCTTAACCCCGTCTCAAAGCATTGGCATTTCTTTATTTCGTCGAAGTTATTTCCCACTATGAGGGTAAACAAAGTCTCGAAGGAATGCGCAATTTTAAATTATTGTATTCAATCTGGATTACCTATCGATTTTGGATCTATCATTGTGAAGTCTGCATTAGGATTAATTGTGAATGGATCGATTCATGGACTCGGACACCCATCAATAATTTTTGTTTTATGTAGTCAGTACCAAGTTTCCTACGAAGCTTGGGAAAAAGTGTTGTTACCCTGGAAACCATTAGATCCGACAAATATGTTTTCTACTTTGGATAACAATGATGATATAACAATTATCTCTCGATCAAGCATCTCGAAAACAATCCTTTAATCGAGCCTTCGATCGATAGTAACTAACTCCGATTCTACGAAAAATTAAAGGATTGGAGAAGGAATTACAGTAATGTGATGAATTCTATTGATAATATCTCCGATTTATTCGATCACATGTGACCGGAGAATGAAGGAGCATTTCGATCATTCGGGACATCTGGAGACAAGTTTCATACGACTATTGAGACAGAAGGGATGGATTGAAGAAGATTCTACAGAAGAATTCCCCTTCAGTCTTTTCTACAACCTATTTGTGCATCGACGATCTATTGGGAATATCAAAGAAGAAGTTAGTTCAGATTCCAATGAGTAGCAGAGATTTATCCTTATTTTATTTATGTGTGTTGATTTGAACTTAGTTTTTAATATAATTTGGATTTTACGAAGTTAATCTCTGTTTATATGAGATTGTATGTTGTTTGTTTAGTCTCAGCATTTAGAGTATCGTGGTGTGGATTGCAATGCTGAGTTAGATGTATTTTGGTTAAATTGCTAAGTCAATTGTTAGTTTTGTGGTATTTGAAGTTTGTAAGTTCATGGATTTCATTTATAAAAGTTATAATATTTGTGTTGTGTAAACCATATATGAGTCAGTAAAATATCTAATCTTAGAAAAATATATCAAATTAAGTGACCGAACATTAGAACTTAATTAAATTGAACATAATTGAAAACATAAAATTTTTTAAAAATTCTGAAATCTCGCTGACGGCGAGATCGACCCCGCCGATGGCGAGATTTTCCCGAAACTTTGGCCTTAGTGAATTAATTAGCTTGTCGGCGGTGAGAAATTTCTTGCTGACAGCGAGATCGCGAAATGTACTATATTTTGACCGGTCAACCGACACTATTCATCATCCCTTTCCTCAAAACTTCGAAAAACCGACCTAGGGCTTCGTAGATCTGGGATTTGGAGCGATTTCAAGACATTTTAACGCCAGATTTCATCTTCCCTTGGTAAGAGCTTCACTCCTATGTAAAATTTTTTGATTTTCACCATGAATTTCTTCTACATTGAGGATTTTGGAAAAATTTTGAAATGTGAAGAAAAGACTTGGAAGAAATTCATGGAATTTAATTTAGATTGATTTTAGTAACATTAGGAAGCCATTTTAGTAATATTTTGGAGATTAGTTAAGATTTTTGTAAATTTGAGAGATCGAAAAATGGCTCCGCTATAAAGAAAACGATTGGATTACGACGAAAATCGATTTGTGAATGCAAGGGCATAGTCAAGATATTTTCACAACATTCAAGCCAGGAAATGTATTCAAGATCGAGTTTTTAAAAATCCAAGAGGAGAAGTGGAATGAATAATCAAGGAAAGAGGATGTGAAAACTTCTGTTACACCACAAATAGAGCTGCAGTGGAAGTAGTTAAGAAATTTTATGCCCACTTAACAGCAATAGAAGATGCACCAATCAAGGTGAGAGGATTTTTAGTCCATTTCAATGCTACAAGAATCAATTCTTTCTATGAAGTACGAGACTTACACACCAGCGAGTATGATACTTTTGGAACAATGGAAGGACCGCTGGAAGAAGTAATCAACTTTCTCACTGATAGGAAAGGAGTTTGGAAAATCAAGCAACGTGAACGGGTAAACTTCCCTCTTTCTATGATGAATGCAATATCTAAAGCTTGGCACTATTTTATTTGTTCTACCTTGTTACCCACCTATCACCATAGTGAAGTAACAAGAGATAGAGAAGTTCTGAATTTCTGTATTCAGAACCAAAGAAGTATTAATGTGGGAAATATTATTTACAAGAATATATTAGCCACTGCAAGAAGTGAGAGTGGAGGAGGCCTAGGACACCCTGGTTTGATTTATGCACTCTGCCAATTATCTGGGGTAGAGGAAAGGGATGATGAGGAATTGGTGGAGCCTATGAAACCCATTACTCCAGCTAATATTAAGACTTATGAATCCAACGAAGGATGAAGATCTGGAACTTGGAGTTACGTACCTTCAACTAGTAGGGATATTCCCTCCACCAGTTTTGATCCTCCTACTTATAGTTCTCCTACCCTTCATGATTTGATGAATGAAATGACCCCGCAAATGGAAGAGATTTAAAAAGATTGAGGAAAACCTGGAGCATATTGATCGAGAATCGGAGGATTAGAGCGAAGGCATGATTATGACAAGTGAGTATCTCCGCGAGACATTCGGAGTTCGAGATAGCTTATTATGATGCCGAGAATCGTTACGAGAGAGGAGAGCTTGATGTTATATTTCCTAAATGCCCCCGCTACAGTCATTACTGACTTAATCCACCCGCCGATCAAGGAAACGACGATATAGTTTGGGACTTAGATGCGGAAGATTAGATTCTATGTTTATTTGTTTAGTTATTTGACTTATAAACTTTGATGTTATGATTGATTGTATGTTTTTCTTAAAACTTTAGTATTAATGTTTAGTTTATGAACTTGATTATGATGTGATGTAGATCTTTTTAAATATCGTTGTTAAAGTTATATAGTTTTAAAATTTTTAATGTTTTCAGATTGTTATTGTAATCTTAGATTGAATTAGTAAATGTATGTGGATGTAGTGTCATATTTTAGTATAAAATATGGTAGTATTGTGTTAAACTTCTTTACCCAGCACTTTCTTTAATATTATGTGTGCGAGAAAGTTATTAACAAGATGCAGTAATTAAGTGATGAAAAGAACTCCGTAACTTCAAAAAGAAGAAATACCTAAAGCTCGAAGCTATGATTTAAATATTACAGTTTATTTCCTTTTCACCCTATATAGATAGAAAAATTTAAGTTTGGGGGAGGGAAAAACACAAATTTAATTATTAAATTGTTCTCAATTTATATTTTCAAAAATTATTATAAAATGATTTTCTGTAGTAATTTTAATTCAGTAAACTAGAATTAATTTATTTAATTATTATAGAAAGTTAAGAGAAATACTTTTAAATATTAACTAATTTTGTAGATTAAGGATATTTAGTATAAGAGAATAAGAATATAGTTAACTGTTTATAGTAAAGAAAACTATATTTTCAAATATAAAATTCTTAGGTATTGAGTTGAGAAAGAAAAGATTGAAAGTCAATAAAGTAAAAACTTTGAAATACATATAAGAGAAGTAAATGTTTCCAGTTTCAAATTTAGGAAGAGGAAAATGAATTTCATAATTATTAACAGGCTAACCAAAAATAGTGATCCTCACTTAAAAAAAAGTAAAGAAAAAATGATTGAAAATCAATCCGTAAAAGAAAAGTAAAAGAAAAAATATATATATATATAAAGTGAGGAGAAGTTTGAGGAAATGCCTTATCAAAAATTGGCTTCATTTGAATCAACCTAAAAGGCAAACTTCAATTACATTTCTGAACTTATATAGATGGATTAGTATTTTACTAAGTAGTGCTTTCATGAAATTCCTATCATCTGAATATCTTATGTAATTTAATATTGAAAAGTGTAGTCATTCTTGAAATAATAAAAAACTAGAAATCTTAAGCTTGATGACTAAATAGCCTTATATCTATAGAATTAGTTTAATTATTTTAAAAATATTTCTAGAAAACTTTACTATAATACTTATTTGAATCAAATTCATAGTAATTCTGAATTAAAACATTACTACAAATAATCATTTACTTTTATTGTATAAAAATTACTTGAGGACAAGTAATACTTAAGTTTGGGGGAATTTGATCACTAGAAAATGTATTAAGAAATTTATACCAATTTTATATGAAATTGCACTTTAAAGAAAGGTATTTTCTATATTTTATTACAGGAATGAAGAATTATAAGTACTGAAAGCAAAAAAGCACAAAAGAAGCGGATTTGAAGAAAAAAGACTCAATTTGATGAAAAATTGAACTGTCCCGCCGGCGGCGAGATTTTCCCGAGAGTTTTTGAATATTTTATAAAGATCCCGCCGACGGCAAGATCGAGCCCACCGACAGCGAGATCGGCGCGGTTAGCCCACCTTCTAGAAGCCCGCCGACGGTGAGATCGAGCCCGCCGACAGTGAGACAGTTGAAAAGAGCCAAGATACAATTAACTTGGACGTTTTTTGAAGAAGTGCTTAAGCAACCTTTGAAGATTTGACTCCTTCTATAAATAAAGACGATTTCTGTCCCTTTGGTGTGTCATTTAAGTGTCATCTTCTGGTGTGTGTCATTTTAGTGTCATCTTTTGGTGTGTGTCATTTTTGGTGTCTGTTGGTGCTGTTTTCATTTGTGTTGGAGTAATCAGAGAGTCTTAGTGAGTTTAATTAAGTGTGCTGTACTGGAAGGCAGAGTCAAAAGAACTTCAAGGAGTGTGCTTGAGGAGAAGAATTGAGATAAGTATATTTGTTATTGTTTGTTAACTTTAATGAAATCCATGCTTTGTGTTATTTTTCCCATGCTTTCTGAGTAGTTTCCTTAGTCTTTTTCCTTGTTGTTAAGATTATGTGAAGTGACGAATTAAAGTAACTGTGCCTAAAATTATTAAATAGAATATGTGATAATCTTTTACTTAAAACTTAATTTACTTTCAATTTGGCCAATTGATTTGTTAACATATGTTGAATTATCAAGTATAATAAAGATTACATCCGAGATTCAAGGAAGTCAAAAGCCTTGGAAGGAGTGTGCAAATAAATAGGGAAATATTAACTATCAGGCGTAGAATTGAACATTTTAGTGTGACAGACTAAAATATTCAATTCGGTCCTATTGTTTGAGCGCTGAAGTGTAGATGTTAGCCCTCAGGCGAGGAGAACGTGGGAGCTCTGAAGTGGCAGCTGGTATCCTCTCAGCCTAGCCGCAGATTCAGTAATCAAACATAGGACTAGTCAATATTCTTTGCACCTGGACCAAAGGGTAAAGAATAGGAATGCTCCTATTTGACACAATACAAACTCTAAACTACTTTAATTCATCATTCACTTAATTCTCTCAACAAGGAGAAAGATGCTTTTTAAAATTAGAATCTTACATTTAAACCTTTTTTGAGCAATAGTTTTAGTATAAGTGTTCTTAATTTCCGTATACTAACTTAGTAAGTCTACTTTAATTTGTCTTTGAATTTCTCTAACTTCTCTGTGGGATCGATATCTTGGACTCCATTAGAGCCCTTTATTACTTGATAACGATACGTAAACTTGCGTAGTATCCACATTATAAATCATAATTTTCATAAAAGAATCATCGAGTGTAAATACATATATTTGGTGCGGGATCAAGTTTTTGGTGTCGTTGCCAATATCAATAACATGTTTTTGTAAGTATAAATATCAAAAGTGGGTCAGATAGCGGTGAGGGCTTACTAGAGAGTCAACCTTGACCTCAAAACCTAAAATTGGATCCGTCCAAGGTGGCCCATCCTTGTTGGCTTACCTCCTCCTTTAAAGCTCCACCTAAGCATCCTTTTGAAACCTTAAGCCAGTCTTGGCCTATAAATATGACTAGTTCCCAGCCAAAAGGAAAGTGTGGAGAAACCTTGGCGAAGCCCTGCTAAAATCCTTCCAAACCCTTCCTACGATCCTTAGTGGCCCTTCCACATCGATCCCAAGGCACCCCCCCCCCCTCCTCACAGAGCCTGAATTTCGCCTTTGAAATTTAGGACATTTAACGACCTTGACAAAAACTCTTCTAAAAATTCAATTTAACCATCCCAAAAGCTTCACCAGAGCTCACAATCACCTCTCCAATTAAAATCTCCCTTTCCAGCAACCTTTAACATAGCGCTAAGCCAAGCTCGAGCCACCATTTGTTCTAGGTCATACCTAGACCCATCCATAAAGTAGATTGGAGCATGGAGGTGGTGCGCAACATCAAGCCGAAGCTTCTCAATCATTCCAACCAAGGCCTCACCTCTTGGATTAAGGTATTGACTTCAAACATTAATTTTTGCCTCGGTTTGGACCTTTGTGAAAGAAATGAACAATTCATGTCCACCTAGCAGTATAGATAAATTCGTCTCACTTAGATGAATGTGTATGAACAAATCCCATGAGATTAAGTTGAGAATCAGGGCTAACATATCGGATCAAGTGTAAAGCGTGGTGAACTAGGAGAAGACACATAGGGCTTCGATGGATACGAGAATGACACGTTGGTAGTCAGATAAGTAAGAAAATCTGCTTTTCTGAATTAATTAAATTCCAAAAAATTAATTAAACTTAAAAAAAATCATAAATTCAAAGAAAATAACAAAAATAAATAAAAATACATCTGGACTCAGTGGATAGAGGAGAAATTAATAAAAATAAAAATAATATTAATTGACTTATATTTAATTTTTAATTAATTAAATATCCTAATTGGTATTTTAATTATTGAAATTTAAATATAAATCATATAAACATGAAAATTTAGGGGATTGTCTCCTCTAATAATAGAGAGGTTCTCTGTTTTTTCCATGATCAGTGGACTACCCTAAACTCAAAACCCATAATTTTATATGTTCATTGTCACTACTTTTGATAAAAAAAATAAAAAAAAAATCAAAATCAGAAAAATGAAAGATAAAATATGTTAGGCTTAGAAAGGCTAAAGACACATAAAAAAATAATTATAAAATATAAAATTATAAAATAAAATCTAAATAATTTTTGTATTAAAAATGTTTTAAAAAATTATAAAAATTTAAATATAAATTAAAATAAAACAGAAATTCATCTGACTAGAGACTATAATCATAAAATGTTTTTGTAAATTCACAAGCTAGAAAACATATTTGTTAACACTCAAATAAATTTTCTTTATAATTTCATATTTATGGAACTAGATAATTCTATAAAATAAAATATCATTCAAAAACTTATAAAATTACTTTTGAGATGTCAATTAGCCTATGGGTGACTTGCTAATGCAGCTTGACAGTAAATTGAAATATAATGAGATAGTTTACAAGGTGTATACCATAAGGGTGTATTTGCAAATATGGCATTTACATCTTTAAAACCTCTCCAAGTTAATGATTAGGCTATACCATAGGGTAAAGAGGTACAATTTATGATAAAATATTTACTAAACTGAATGAAAAATGAGGGGTTAGATAGGATTCCAATTAGGTCATTAAAAGCATGTATAGGATAAAATTGTAAATCCTGAATTTCGAAAGATAAAAGCCCATAAATGTTTGGATGACTTGTATGATCATATGAAGGAGAATCAACAATATGTCATAAATTACAGATTTATCTTCAAAACCTTAAGAGATCCATAATGACCCTTCCATGACTCAAAACTATTTGAGTTCCAAATGAAAGTTCTTAAGATATAAACAAATAAATACTCCAAAAATTTATAAGTTTTAACCTAATTTTGTGGCATATGTGCAAATATCTTTAAAAATTACAAAAATACCTTAAGTGGTCTTTCATTTATTTAAAGAGAAAAATATAAATCATGAAGGCCAACTTATTAAAGTTAATTGTTAATAAGCTAAATAAGAACCCTTAAAAAATATTGATGGGATAAATGAAGGTGATTTAAGTGCCAAATTGAGTAAGGTTTGCACCTATAGATTAACTGAATCATAAGGAATAAAAGCATACAAAGCTTACTTTAAATTATTAATATTTTAATTATTTTGTATTTTAAAATTGGTCGGTAAATAAAATAATTCATGAATTTAGATGAACTTGAAATGACTAGAATATTTTGAGATTGCTTATAATTACATTTTAAATGACTCGGTGAGGTTTTAAGCATTTCACAGGTCCTCTTGATTTATTATGAATTTCTAAAGAAAATTATCTTTAAGAGTAAAATAATTCAAAACAATTAGATAAAATACTAAATTCCACAAAAAGTTAACCCAACACCTCTTTAACTCAAAAGACATTTATAAAATTTATTTCACACTATTTCGAAATTATTTAAGTTAAAATATTAAAGCCCTAAAAATTATCTATTTTCTCAGTAAAGTAATTCATAAAAACTTAGAAAACAATTAAATATTCTAAAAAATATAATAATTGAGTTTATAAGAACCATGTTTGCTTCCCTAAGTGATTTGTGAGGTCTCATAAGCTCTAGTAAATTAAACCTTGATCTATGTCCTCAAAGGGACATAAAAATGAATCTATTATATATATATATATATATATATATATATATATATATATATATATATATATATATATATATATATATATATATATATATATATATATATAATATTAAATAAATAAGAAAATAAATAAACAACATACAATAATAACTCATACTTTGGGTTCACAAGGATTTCTTGGATACCCAAGGTTGCTAACAAGAGTATTTCGGTATAATGAAGTTTAACAACATTTTTAGGCTAAGTAAACTCAAAACTAACAGTGGTGCTAGGATGGCGGAACCATGAGATCTCGATCAACATCGCTTAACATAAAATAAAATCCACCTTTTTAATCACTTTAATAACAGTAATTATCAATTTAAAATACACTCCACAGGATCACAACAAACAAACAATATAAATCTTGGATAAGTCTCCCAAGGCATGATCTTCACTTCCAAGAATTAGTTGAGGATGCGATCGAGCAGCTGCCAACTTTCAAGGCAATCAATAGAAGATAAGAACTTGAAGTAAAGGATGGCCCTCAACTAAACATTCCATAGACTTAATCAACATAAGTCATTAGGACTTTGAGGTAGCTCGTCTAGCAAAGCTATTAGGACTTTGAGGTAGTTCGTCTAGCATGACGTAAATTCTCACACTATTTTTTATGCCTTCTCATGATTGTATGTCGTGCGATATATTTGGCACCATATAAATTCTCCCATCTTTTTATGTTGATTGCATGATTGTATGTAGTGTAAATGTAAGCCCTAAAATTTAAATAAATTGCATGAGTAAAACATTAAATAACTTTGCTTTCAAAATGTAAAGCCAAACCACATGATAGTTTGGGACGTCACTGAGGTCTTATCAGTATCTGTGAATCCCCTACCTTTCGCTCATTTGGGTTCTATAAATAACTGTTCCACATTGAGTCTTTCCCAGTTGATTTTCCTATGATCAATCGTGAAAACCAAACTTTGAATTCTTGAAGACAAAACCCCAATCTTAATCGATAGTTTTCTTAAATGATTTCAGTCCCTTAAAATGTAATTAACTATAAAGGCTTCTGCCTATAAGAGAATTAGTAACCTATATAATCTCAACTCTACCTAGTCTTTGGGCTAGATAGGAGAATGTTCTATTGGAAATTTCCTAGACCAAATAAATATCACAAATTTCTTAGTTTAAATAATTAAGAATATTATTGAATGATATTCTCATCTTTCAAGATGAGACATTACATAAAATATCATGCTCGATTATTTAAACCATTGAATATATGAGAGTTGTTCGGTCTCATTTTTCAAAATTAAAAATTCTCTTTTTCAAAATCAAAATTATATATATATATACTAAATTACATTATTTACAATTACAAAAAGATTAGCAAATATTTTAACATCTCAATTGATTATATCAGAAGTAAATGAAATTCTATTGTTAACACCACAACAAAAGAGAATATCTCAAGAAAATGATACATGGAATGAAATCATCCAAGAAAATCACAAAATCACATTTCATAAATCACAGAGGCACAAAAATTTAGCTACACATGATAGAAAGAACACCAGAAAAAAATCTCAATAAAATCATTATTATAATGAAAACTGAAAAGTAAACACTTACCAAATGATTTGCTCCCTCATCCACGGTAGCAACCTCTTTTCTAATAAAATAACCTCTTAAAACATATAAGAACAATCCAGAGAAAAAGGAAGAAGAATGCTTTAGGACCTCAACCACAAGAGCGGAAGAGGAAGCCTAGTAAAAACTCTCAAAAACTTCTTCTCCAACTGCCTCCCACTCTTTTTTGCACCAAAGAATGTTTCAATTGATGCCCTAGCAAAACCTTCCAAAATGAGATCTAGCGATTCTGTGGCAGGGTCACGCCAAACTCTAACGTGGTCACGCCAATTCAGACATGGTTATGCCCATATACGGTGTAGTCACGCCCATATCAGTTATGGTCACGCTGGACAACACTATATGTTGCATTTTGACCATGTTTTGCGTGTTTGACACCTATAATTGTACAACATCAAGAAAAACCATTCTCAAGTGTAAATCCATGATAAATAAGTAAAAATAATATGTAAAATATTTAGAAAAATGAAAGTAAAATCACGTAAAATGGATGCATGTCATTCATATTGAGTGTAATTATGAGATTCCAAAGTTTACTATTATGAAAGATTATCGTATAAAGGATGCCAACCAATAGCATAGATAGCAAAAGTGAAAGCCCATAGTTTGACACCATCAAAATATTCTTTGTTAGAGAAGGAGCGCTTATCCTTCACACACGGGATGTTACTTAATGAGAAAGAGGATGGTTTTGGTTTAAAATCCCTTTCTGATTCATATAAGGGCAAGAGAACCTACAATTAGAAGGGTCCTAATCATATAAGATGAAGAAGAAATAGTAGAAAGATTTTGGAAGATTAAGGAATTCATGAGCAATCTTGTGATGAAGGTAGAGAAGAGATATCAAGCATCTCCGACTAAGAATGAAAGAAAATAGTACTATAAAAAGGTGAGAATAAGAAAAATCTTTGGTAGAAGAAGTGGTAGATTGAAATGCAATTGAGGAAAAACCTTAATGAAGCTAATGATTATTATTTCTATTTGGGATATAGATCCGCATGAGAAAATAAATGACTGTATTTTTTTCACTGGTACTTAGAACTTCTCTAATACTATTTGTTAAACTCACTCTTTATTTATTTAACAAGTTAATGTTAACATTCTTATTTATTCAAATTTTTTATTTTGGAATGGTAAATAATTTTTCTCATGCAAAGTTGCATATTCAGATTTATAATCTCATATGCATTTATTTAATTAGAAAAGCTTGTTTGGTTTAAAAATGTCATTATTTGGAAGGTCATTATTATGAGACTTAAAACTAATGTTACTATTGCCTTGAGGGGTATACTGCCAATCTTACTCGTGATTTCTGCTTCAAGACTATCAACTTCCATATTTTGTTCTTTGACTACCCGTTTTCTCTCTACAGTTTTAAGAATTGCATTTCATATACTAATATCTTCCATATGGGTTGTAATCTCATTCAAACTATCAATGATATAGAAGGACAAAATTGGAAAATTGAAAGAAGAAACTTACTTTTAGTCAGACATGTTTTTGGTTATTATATGATTTGAGAGAAATAATATAATTTGTAAAGAGAAAATGAATCATCTTTACTTTATTATTAAGAGGACTCACTTTGTTATTGGGCAGAATTACAAAAAATAGAACTTTAATAGCCCCTTACCTCATAATATTTGTGAGATTTGTTTTTTGATATTTTTCGTGACTCATCTTTTCCTTCAATATATTGGAGATATATCTCTTTCCTAAATTTGGTATGACTTTGGTTACATTGTACCTTCTTTTGGATTGCAAATGTTGTGGCCACTTCTTGTTACTGTTTTATTTTCTTTTATTGCGCTTACTTCCTGTGTTGTTGAATCGTATGGCATATGTTATCAAGATTTTATGAGTTATATATGGATTCAATGGCTTCACTATCATGGGCTACTCCTTTATTTATGTTGGTGGCATTTAGGTAGTGTTGGGTGCTTTATTTTACTTTTTTGCGTCTTTTCTAATCATCTACACTATTCTAACCTATTAATTTTGAAATGTAGTGGCCGTTATTATGTTTTGTGATATCGATATGTAAAGTTGGATGGATTTTTTTTACAGCAGATCTCTTCTCTATTCAAATATGCCCCTTACTTTTGCTACACTTAAGCTTTTAAAATGCTTTGAAGTTATAGTTTAAAAAATGCTATAATTAACTAAGTTGGGCTACTACTTCTACAATCTCTTTGTTTTTGTTATGAATGATTAGAGCCTTACATTTTGTATATAATTAAACGAAATAGTATGTTGAATCCAGATTTGTCATGTGAGGCATACTTAAGATCAAAGTGGCATGAACTTTGAGGGAGATGTAGAGAGAGATAGAGAGGGAGAGAGAAATAAAAGAGCATATATAGACTTGCCCCATAGGAGCGAACTCAGGTATTCTCTAGCTTTATGACACATTTTATATATTGTAACTGGGTGGTTGTAATGGAGAAGGGGTGGGAGATCTCCTTAAATAATAGTATCTAGAGAGAACAACCAAAAACCCCCAATGCAGGCTATAGAACCCATATTTATAAGAGATAGAAGGCCAAATGTAAAAAAATTACATTACTGCTTCTCCTTTAATAGGGGCATTACAAGACATAATTATATTTTATTATGTTTTTTTTTTGCATTTAAACTAATTTTAGTACATTTTCAACTGGTGTGCACCTGCTCAGCAGTTTCTTGGGTCGATCAACCAAGCTGGCATCAGTCGGCTATTATGCATGGTGTCGATCGATCTTAACTCTGGGAAGGCGGTCGGCTTTGAAAGTGGTAGCCGGTCGACCCTAGCATTTCCGGTCAGCTTGATTGATTATAGTTCTTTGATGACTTATGGAGATTTTTAGGGAGTTGTTGAGAGCCTCACTTTGGTAGTTGTGAGATCAGTGGGGTTATTGGACCTTTTTTTGGTGACTATATGTTTCTGCTTGGCCTATCTGGCTCTTTGGTTGTCGAACCGGCCTTCAGTCGATCACGCGACTCTTCAGTCGGCTAGTTGCCGATTAGTTGGCGAATCTTCAACCATTTTGCTTCACAAGTACTTGTAATTCTTCACCAGAATGATATTATCTTGAAATTCATGCAGATCATTTTTGAGTGCACACAATACATTTTATTCTAAATGTGAACTAGTTCACCTCTTCGACAATCTCTAGATGGATTCATATGATAATACTTATTGATGTTTTATCTGAGCTCTTTTGATCTCTTTGATTCTTTGATAAATCATTTGTTTTCAAAATTTTTACTTTTTAATTTTTTTTTACTATTTTTTTTTTCATTTTGATTCTCATTCATTTTTCTGAGGTTTTGTTTTGCATTTCCATCTTCATCTCTTTTGTAATAATTTCCTGTTAAATGAAATTGGTTAGACATGTCTTTCCTTTTACTTGAAAAAAAAAAAACAACAATGGCTGTGCGAGAGATAACCATGAAAAAAATCTCTCTTCAATATCATTAATTTAAATTACATGCTTTAAAATTTATTACGTACTTATATTGAAAAGAAAAACGCTGTCGTAAGGATTAAAGATTATATCCTCACTTATTAAAATGCTACGACAGTTTCAGTCAAAAGTAATATTTTGTTAAATTGTAATGATTTCGGCGCGACGCGTATACACTATTGGAATACAATATCTAGATTTAGGATAAATCTTCTCACTTCATTTTTATTTTCTTTCTTATCACCAAAAGTGGCTATCAAAAATGGAGAAAAAGATCGAAAGCACACAAAAAGAAAAAAATGGAGAATGCTATATTAATAGACCAATCAATGAAGCCATCAAAAGGAAAAAAAATTACGTACATAAACCGAACGCAGGAGCTGCGTGCGGAATGAGATACATGTAAGTCTAATTGGGTTCATAATCGAGTACGCAACCCTCTGTATCTCTACGTAACTCAACTTGTAACCTGCGCGCTCATATTGTAATATTTGTAACCTACAACTAGATGAATTAGGAGCTCGCATGTTACAAGTGAGTTACATGGAGAGTACAAAGGATTTACAACTTGCTCGTAACCCGATTGTAACTCGATTATAACCTCCTTCTACCCCATTCCGCACGCAGCTCCTGCGTACAATTTATGTACGCAATTTTTTTTCCATCAAAAGCGACAAGATTTTATTCCTTGCCCGCACAATAAATATTTTTCGCTTTAAAAAAAGGTTGCTGCGAGGTAGAGATTTAAAATTAACAGGAATATAAAAATACTATTTATTGTCTAAAATATTTTATCCCTTAATGTACGCACTTATTTATTAAAATAACGTGAAACTCTATGTGTGAACAATCTTATATTAAAGATAGACTTAATCCAGGCATTCATCATAGCTTATATTATAAAATGTTAATTTTAAAATGCAGCCTTTCGAATACAAATATTAATAATACAAAAAAACAAACTACACAATTCCAACCTAATATAAATAGTGAGACGCTAGCACCATCCCCCAAATCAAAAAATAAAAAAAAATTGATTTCTTCTATCTCTCTTCCTCTGTTCATCTTCTTCCTCTCTACCTCCATTAATGGATACCTTCTTCATCAGCCATGGATCACCGAGACTTCTGATGAGTGATACACCAGCGAGGCGCTTCCTCAAATCATGGAAGTCAAATAATTTAGAGGTGACGCCTAAGGCTATTTTGGTTATATCCGCCCACTGGGAGACAACTGAGCCAACAGTGAACGTCATCAATGGCGTCAATGACACCATACATGACTTCTACAACTTCCCAAAACATTTTTATGAGGTTGCTCTTCTTTGATATTTCTTTTTTTTCTTCGTATTAGTTATTTGCTTATTGTTAGTGTTGTATTAGTAGAGAATAATGATAAACAAAGTAGTTTCAACCCCTTTGCTAAGTAACTCGGGTTCAAGCAACATAATATTGAGAGTATGCTAATCACATTATACACTATAAATCAAAATAAACAAAAGCTAAAACTACATAAATATCAAATGACTACAACTCACCCAAAAAAAAATTAAATTAAGGAAGAAGAAAACATAACTTGTCGTATCACTGATTGATTTTCAGCAGAATGGCATGAAAACAACGCTAGAGCTAAGATCACTGTTTATACAAATACTAGTAACTCAAATATACCATAAAAACTAGCATGCCTAATGTGTATATGAATTGCATTGGAAAGAAAGTAAAGCCGACGTCAGTATTACAAGATTTGTAGCTCAAATATTCCATAAACATGCATACCTTATTTGCATTAGAGTTGCATCAAGAGAATCATAATTTCTCGGTATCAACTAATTTGTTTGGTAGGGCCTTGGAAGTTGTTTTCCAGCACTCAAATTCTATCCTCACCCGCACCAAGAATAAACTCCCACTTTATGGACTTCTAGGCCATAAGCAAACATCGGCTTCTGAATCTGTTATCATACAATGCATCTGAAGTGCATCAAAAGTAACAACAAAGCTAACATTAGAATTTGCATCAGAATTACACAAGGAAACGGGAATAAATATCAAAATTTACACATGATTTGAAACTCAAATATCCCTAAAGCTTCCATGATTTATCTACTTTGCATCAAAACCGCATGAACAAAATAGCAAGAGCTAATAATAGTCATGTATGATTGACCTGCAGCTCAAATATCCTGTTCCTGGGGCACCAGAACTAGCCCTGAGGGTGAAAGAATTGCTCCGAGATGCCGGCTTTAACAGTGTGGAGGAAGACAAAGACCGTGGGCTCGATCATGGGGCCTGGGTCCCATTGATGCTCATGTACCCGGAAGCTGACATACCAGTATGTCAGCTTTCAGTTCAATCTGACAAGGATGGAGCATACCACTATAACATAGGTAAGGCATTGGCTCCTCTCAAGGATGAAGATATTCTCATCTTTGGATCAGGTAGTGCAACGCATAATCTAAAGTTGCTTGACCGTGATGATGTGGAAACACCCAGTTGGGCTGTGGATTTTGATAATTGGCTAAAAGAGTCTCTGCTTAATGGAAGGTATACACATCTTTCTATCTTCATCCATTTAATTTAAAGTCAGCTTCTTTGACTTAAAAAGGCTTTGTTTGGATTGAAAAAGAGAAAGAATGGAATCTCAACAACTTATTGGTTCATTATCTCAACAATTCCTTCTTTTTTTTTTTTTCATTCCTTTCGCACAAATTCCAGCATCCAAACACAGCCAAGAAGGTTCAAGTGGTACAAGTGCACGTTGAAAAATAACTAGTTTTATAATTTATGCTGGCAAGGAATAGGTTATACTGAAAATCAGAATCAAATCAAATATCATTTGAGCGGCCCGATTCTATTTGATTTTAGTACTTTTTTCATTTTAGTACTCCATATACCAATTGGCTTAGTTTGGGTTTAGATTTGAAGTTATAGAAAAATGAATAAACTCGATCTGAACAGAACTATGTTTTTAGATGATGCATCTGAAATTTCTTATATAAAAAATATAAAGAACTGATCTTAAGTTTTTAAACTATAAAAGATATTTTGCTTTTAGTGCAGATTAAATTAAAACTAATTAATCCTGAACAGACCAAAGAATCAGATTCAGGCTTTGTTTGGATTGCTTTTTGAACTTTTTTGTGGTAAGAAAAATAGCCAATGAAAATAATATACATTTCAATGATAGCATTTTCATAACTTCCCGAAGTTTTCCTTAAAAAGCTGATTCCAATAAAGCAGAATCAAAACAATGGTTGAAAAGAAAAAGTTTCTAAAAGTAAAAACAGAAACCCAAAATAAAACCGAAACTAAATTGAACACATATAAGTTGTATTCCCTAAGAACGAACTCTAGACCTAAATTCAAATCAAAACTAAATCAAAACATTTGGTTAGTTTGGTTTTATCCTCCAACTTTGGTGGTCAGTTCACTTTAGTTTAGTTCCATGCCCAGTTCAATTTGGCACCATTTCTGTCACAGATCATGTGTCGGATATTATTAGACCTGTTATGATTGTTTTGTCCAATATTATTAGCCATTTCTATTGCTTTGACTATATTTGGGAAAAATTTTGATCAATAAAAAATGATATAAAGAAAAAATTGACTGAAGGAGCACGGTACCTGGTGCTCAGTCTAACAATTCTCCATCTTGCGAAGTACAATAAGTAATGTTAAGCTTGTCTCATAATAATGTTGCGCATGAACTAGGACAACATCAGAATAACATATTAAAAGCTATTAAAAGAAGGAAACCATGACTAGAGCTCAAGTTTTATTGCCCAAATATCTATATTAACAACTTGATGGCCTCTCATTCTACAGGTCCAGCTTGTCAGCTATTATTCTAACATTATAGTGTTAATGCACATAAGAGTGTTAATTTATACCAAAATGAATTGCTTCATGCCTACTATATCAGGCCCAATCTAGATCCTCCTGTAGTCGATACTCCATAATAAGTGACATCAGAGCTGATGTTTAAACTAGGAAAGAGTGGCTCAATTAGTGTGGGGCCTCCATGAGTGTTGACACTGGACATATTTCATTATTATTAAGATTCGACAGTGAAATCCTATGAAAAGTCCATGAACATGCAGATGCAGATGCGAGTGCGGTGTGTTGGTGTAAAACCTCACAAGTGTGTTTATCTTGCATCGGATGGGTAAATGTCGTCAGTTTTTAAACCGTACTTTTTTGACCTTTTTCTTAAATCAAACGAAAAGCATGACATAATAAATACCCTGGTAATGAGTATTTTTCATGCAGGGACGAAGATGTGAAGAACTATGAAGTGAAGGCTCCCAATGCTAAAACTGCACATCCAGAACCTGAACACTTATATCCCCTGCATGTTGCTCTCGGTGCTGCTGGTGAGAAGGCAAAGGCAGAGCAGATTCATCAAAGTTGGGGGGCTTCTTCACTCTCTTACTCCTCCTACAGGTTCATGGCGCCATAGGTCATGCACCATGATTTGTGAATTGAAGACATAAAAAGGGAGTGGCATATATTTTCTGTAACTTGGTTGTGTTTGGAAATTTCTCTTTTTTCTTTCTGTTGTTGATGCGTGAATTTGAAAATGTGGCTTCCTTATTGAAGTGTGTCTCTCTTGAATGTCCATCGCTCATAGTTTCTAATGATCACTTGGAAACAATTATATTAATGTTGTTGCTCCACTCTTAGGTCTCCTTTGGCTTAAATTTTTGTCAACTTTATAGCAATATAAGCTCTCCAACAATAAACAGATGCTATTTTGGCAAAAAATTGGACAACATTTGTTAAGTAGTAGCCGAACAGACAAAAATCAAAATACTTTAATGCTCACTAAAATCAATGCATTTCCAAAATCATTTCCATACTACATGTCATAAACAATATGATATCGACACAATACCCTCGTACAGCCTGACCCTCTTATGTATAGCATATTATATATCATGTGATGATATACTATGAATATATTGATTTGTGAGAGCAATAAGTGTTGCAAACAAAAAGCATAGGACTTGTAAGATCCCTCGGTTTTAAATAAAGGAAATGAGATTTTACATAGGAGCAAGCACCTATAGTTATCATTTCCTATAAAAGAACATTCTCAATTAATAAGAACACTCAGTTCTAGCATTCACAAATAATGTTCTGTTGAGACGCACAGGTCATGCAACATGGGCGTTAGGGAGGATGGTAAACCCTATCAAAGTTCCATGGCTTCATTGTCCAAGTTTTATTTGATCAACCCCATTGCAAAAATTCAAGGAATTTAAATATAATAATGTAGCTTCGAGTCAAGGAACTAATTGTACTAATTGCGGCCTTATATAAATAAACTCGCTATGACTAGTCAACAGAATCAAAAGGTAAAAATCCCTACTTCTTAAGCACTGGTATATAAGGAAACTTAATCTGCCCCATCATTATTTTCTTGCAAATGCATCCACAAAATATCCCTTCTTTTGAACAAGCGAAAAACATAGAAACATGAATTTCAAGAATAGAATTAAGCATAATAATATCTTACACAATAATGCATAAATCTGATGTCTTCTATGAATACATAAATCTGATGTCTTCTATGAATAAATTATAAACTGCAAGCATCAAGACTTACTTTTGGTTCGTTTATGGCAATCACTGCTCTCATCAAAATTCAATAACCGAGACAGCTGGGGTCTCCAACATACTCGGCAATCTGCTCAAGCGGTACATTAATCAAAGCATGACTATTTGCATCTCTAACCAACCCTGTCACCTTTTCAGAATCCTTCTCCACCAGACTCCCATACACACCCTTATGCTTACCATACAGAACAAGCACTGACCCCCCACGTTTTGGAAGAGCAGTCTCTAGAATCTCTTGATCCACCCCCTGCACAAGTTTCCCGCTTTCATCCATCTTGATATCACAAGTTGTAGGGCTAACAACATCCACCACCTCGCCTTTCTTAAGATAGAGCTTCCCTCCTCCAACTTTTTTACTAATTATTCTGACCCTAATATGGCTTCTCAGCCACCGAACTGCACTTTTCTCAGCAGTCATAGTGAAATCATACTTTCTTCTTTTCTCCTCCTTAGTTCTTTCCTCAGACCTTCTATCCTTGCTCGCTTTCTTCCTCTCTCTACTGTCAAACTTCTCTTCTTCCCGATCATCAGTATAGTTATTCTTCACATGAATTGATTTAAATCCAGCTGCTATCTCTTCCTTCTGGGTTTTCTTCCCTAAAGTCGGCAAGTACCCAAACCCCTCCGTCCCAGCCCTTCGTTTATACTCAAAAACCTTTGGATCCTCTTTACTGTTTCGACCAATAGGCTTTCCCTCAACCCATCCGTACCCGGCTAAGTTAGCTGCCCCAAAACCCTCAACGGGGACATCGGGGAGTTCCTCATCTGGCAAATCCTTTATCAGTTCCCGATATCTCATCTTATCAGACATACGAGCATCATCACCTTTTAGGGATTTGGCTTCCGTGACGTTAGAGCGAAGCATCAGGCCGTATTGACTGACTTCGGATGAGCGGCTACCAGAGGCGTCGAGCACAAATCGAGATTCGGCTGATTGTTCGTCAGCGGTAGGAAGAGGGAGATCCTTCTTCTTCGTGTTAGACCGGAGGTTAGAGTTGGGGATAGGGGGGATGACACGCTGCACGTTGGAATCAGAGGATGGAATTTCAGATGGATCAAAGACGGTGACGAAATGAGGCTTGGCTTCGTCATGGCGGCCATCTTCGTGGTTGCGATCGCCGGTAGGATTGAAAGATGAAGGAGGTTTTGACGTAGGTCGAGAAGAGGATGATTTTGAGGAGATTGAGAAGGATAGCTTCATGCTTTTACGGTGCGAGGAGATTGAGATGCGAGTCAAACGATGCGAGGAGCCCCGACCCCTGGGGAAGAGAAAACCCGATAAAATATATAATTTTCACCGAGAGAGCCCCCAACTCTTGTAGAGGTCGTAACTTTGAGAGGGATTTAGGATTTTTGGGCGTCTCCAGCTTATTAAAAAGGTAATTGATAAAAAATAGTCTGATATTTAAAATTTTGTGACGGTTGTTATAATTTTTTTTTTGAAAAAAGAAGTTATCATCGCACTTAATTATGATAGTGGAAAAATACAGATTTCAGCGGCAACTTTTTAAAAAAAGAGTTAAAATGCAGTTTATCCAAACAAGCAATATTGCAATACAATATGGCACCGTCACCGCACTGCCGCCCCCAACGAGCCCTTACATAGGTTAGCCATCTGAATCATACTGAAAAAAGTGAGCTAAGAAAAAAGAAGGACAGAGAAAAAAAAAATAGAAAGCCAAACTAATCTAAGAGTTAAGTGAAATTACAAGCATTCATTTAATAATTTTCGAATTGGTTGAAATTTTTACTTAACCTTTGATCGGATATGCCAATCAGCTCTGAGTGTCAGTCAGCCTTTATCTGATCAACTCCTTAGTCGATTAGTCATCCGAGGTAGTATTCTCTTGAGTTGATCGCTCTTTTGAGGATTACAGGTCAGTTAGCTAACTGATCATCTGATATGATTAGATATATTTTTCTCATACATATTTAGTTCTCTGATTTTCATATTTGATTTTTATTCAATTGATATATATATATATATATATATATATATATATATATATATATATATATATTAACAAAAAGAAAATATATTACTACCAAAATTAGTTACATCTGATATAGGGGAGGTGCAGAAAATCCCCCAAAAGTAAGGTTTTAAAAGACCAAAAGGAAGTGTGCAAAAAATGACCAGTTCTGATGAAGCAGCAGCTTTGGCTAACCAATTAGCAGGTTGGTTCCCCTCCCTATGAATGTGATTACAAAGAACATTGATCTCCTTTTTAAGGAAAAAGGATTCTTCTAATTCAGTATATCAATTGCCAGAGAGGTGAGGATTGGCCCTTCATGATAGTAATAAGCTGTAGAGTATCAAATTCCATTAGAATGAACTCATACCTTAGAGAAATGGCTGTTTTGAGGGCCCAATAAGCAACAACAAGTTCAGCTTCCAAGGCTGAGGAAGAGTTGATAGGGGATTGGAAACACCATAGAAGCTGACCCAAAGAATTTCTGCAGACACCTCCTATTCCAGAAGCAACACAAGAGAAACTACCATCTGTGTTAATATGGATCCAAGGGGAGGGAAGTTTGCACCAGGTAATTACAGCAGGCTTGGCTTTGTTGGGAACCTTCATAGGGGACTTAGCAGAAATTTTATTCAAGTAACTACAACAAAACACCACCACTCTTTTAGCTTGACAAGATTCCTAGCCATCCAAATAAACCAGTACGATAATCAAGGGGATGTGAGGCATTTGGAGCTCAGTCCAGTTAACCCAGCAAGCCTCCCAAAAGCACCAATTATAGTAAAAAAGGGCTGAGCTTTAGATGTTGTAATGTGGCTGCCCATACCTCCATAGTGAGTGGCAATGCAAGAAGAGATGCAGAAAGGATTCTTCATCAGAATGGCATAAACAATACCTTGAAGCACCTCTTAATCCCTTTAACTTGAGAATATCATCAAGTGGGAGGAATTGTCTAAACAATCTCCAACTGGAAAAGGACATTGAAGGGGTGAGTTTTGTACTCCATAATAAATTTCCCCAAGTATTGCAAGGCCACCCCTGACTGGTTGATTGTATGTATGCATTCAAAGATTGATGAGGAGGGTTTTTTTATAATCAATTTGTCAGGTCTACGAGACGCTATAGGTATGCCAGTAATTTCCTTCAATGTATCTTCATTCACCAGTGTTCTCAATAGGGGAACATTCCACTGAGTGCCCTCCCAGCAATTTGCCATAGTAAAATTGGAAGTTATAATAAGAGGGGACAAAGGTTCAATCACCGCTGCATTCAGCCAATTATCTTGCTAGAAATCAATTTTGCCTTCACCTACTTCCCAACAAAACAGACTATTGGCATAGGCCTAACCTTCAGCATGCTTTTCCAATGTTTTGAGTCACCCATCTTGGCCAGAACAAGATTTGGATGAACTCTCCTGCAATACTTTCCCCATAGAAAGTAAGCCCATAGTGTGTCCCTCCTTCTAAATTTGATCCACTTTTTGCAATTAAACACAGGGCTCATTTGCTGAAAAAGTTTAAATCCCAGGCCTCCAGCAGTGACAGGCTTGCATAATTTATTCCACATTGCCCAATGCATTTGCTTATGCTAACCTTCCCATAGAAATTTATTAAAAGCAGTTTCCAACAACATTTGAGTGCTCTTCTTCATTCTAACCATTGATGGAATGTTGAGAGAATACCCTTGAGCAAGGTCACTCTACCTCCATTAGACAAAAATGTGTTTGTCCAACAGTTGATGTGAGTGGTGACTTTATTGATTACACCATCATATTGAGTTTGCTTCTGTCTAACCTTCAGGAATTGGACTCCAAGATAGTTCAAAGGTAGATTTGTAGAGGAGAAACTAGTATAAGTCTTTATCCAAATCTTGTTGTTGGTTGGCAACTGCTTCCCTATTAAGAATTAGCATTTCTCCTGATTTAGTTCTAGCCCAGCCACCTTCTTCAGATGCTTCAGGATTTGCATAGTCTTTTTAACAGCCTGCTTACTGCCATTTGTAAAGAGAATTACATCATCTACATAGGCAAGGTGACTAATTAAAAGAGTAGAGCTGTAGTAGAAACACAAATAAGAGTGGTTAGTGATCCCCGATAGATATAAGTGCAACGGCTGCCAAAAACTTGGTCCCGCCGAATATAAGTGCGCTGATGATTTAAGATATAAAAATAATGATTTTATAATATTGGATACTACGCAAGTATACGTATCGTTTATCAAGTAATATAGGACTTTCTGATTAAGCACCGAGATATCGAACCCACAGGGAAAAGTTGAAAATCTTTAAAGGAATTTAGAAAATTATCTTTTTACTTTCTTTAATTGTTTTTGAAATAGTATGTCTTGATTTTGAAAAGTTTTAGAAAGTTGAATTGTCTTTTGAAATTTTCTTAATAAAATGCTAAGCAATGAAAGTAAAGGTTTCAATAACTAATAACAATGGATGTAAAAATACTATTAACTAAAATATCTTTTTCTTTCCTTTCATGAAGTATTAATAATTCTTAAAGTATTGTTGTGGAAGTATTTAAATTCTGTTGTGACAGATAGAAGCAAATGTGTTCTTTACCCTTACTTGGTTCTATAAAGAACATAGGTTAATTTGAACTTTATATTATTTTGAACATGGTTAGGCAGGGAAGATATCAGTCTCTAATTCTAGAGTTCCCTCGATAACCACCACCTGGGGGCTAACTTCTCATAACAAAACTCAAAACTTCAAACTAAATTAGGGGGTTTTAGCCTGTCACTCTAAAATCCTCTAATTTTACTCCCTTCTATAAAAATATCTTCTAATATTACATTCACTTATATGGACTACAGTTCTCACCCATATAATTGCATGTGATTCCTACTAACTTTAATGAGATAATACCGCATTGGATCTTACATAATCTCAAGAAATTATACAACTTAACAAGCCAAATTAAGAAGTAAACAAAGTTCTCAGAATCAATCTTCACAACTTCTTCCAACTTTTAAACACTGATACTTTCCACAACAATTCTCTTTAAATTAGTTACTTCTCCATTTTAAGAAAGAAAAAGATAAAGTAAACTACTCAGAATGCATTGGGAAAATATAAAAACACATTGATTTGAAATTAAAAATGATAAGAAAAATAATAAACGAAAACAAGTATTGATAAACAAAATAAAAGTAAACACTTATCTGAAAATCCTTTTCACAAGACTAAGGAAGTTCCTCTAAAACTTTGACTCTTCGCTAAACTACTCCTCAGAGCAAGTCTCCAAACTCTGATGACTCAGAATACAGACTTCAGACTTCAATAAAAACTAAACTAAAAGAAAGAAAAGAAGTGGGAGAAGAACACTTAACTCCGACTCTTTTCTCCTTCCTACTCTCTACTCCTACTCTAAATAAAAACTTAAAATGCAGTGGAAGAATCTCCTAAATTCCTCTCTTCGAAATACAGTGAAAAGCCTCTTCAATTCTTCACTTCTTCACTTCTAAGACTCTCTTTAAATAGTGAACCAAAAGGTGCCTTGGTGTCTCTTCAAAATGTGTCCAGATTAGATGTATCTATCAAGGAACGTACCCCTTCATTCAAATTTGCCGCCCAAAGGAAGTTATGGACGTTACCACCAAGAGTTGCATCCATTACCTTTTGAATTTGGTGCCAAATCTAATTAAAGTTCGATTTATAACTGTGGCGACTAAGCTGCCGTTGCAGTGCTTAGCGCCAGATGCCAAATTTTTGTTTTTCAATTTTTTGCTCCAAATTTGATCCGATTTTGCTCCTTTCATCATGATAATCCATTTTCATCATACCTATAAGAAAAAACACAAAATACCTTCCCTTAAAGTGCAATATCATTAAAAATAGGTATAAAAATGTGCATAAAAATACTATATATTTTAGATGTATCAAAATCCCCCAAACTTAAAATATTACTTGTCCTCAAGTGACAGTTAATCTCATAAAACATTTTAGCATGCAAATTATGTAATGAGTTTCTTAGGAAGATAACAAAATTTTGTTCTAGAAATGGAATAGTCCAATTTAGAAAAAATTTCAGTAATTAAAACCAACTTAAAGTTTAGAAAGTTCTTAAGTAAAGGAAAATGATAAATAAATGTCTCTATCTGTTTCAAAAATATTTGTAGATTTTTCAAAATATAGGATTCAAACATTTATTTTTCTCACTTAAAAATCTTTATTTGAAAAATAATTTTACTTTCTATATTATAACCTTAAGCTTTGATTTTCTCTGATCTTATATCTTAAACTTTAGGAATGAAACCATTTGATTAGACCCTTAAATCCTCAAGCTTCTCCTTCCTTTTCATATACTATTTTTCTCTTTTTTTTTTCTTTCTTTTTTTTATTTTTTTTGTTTTTTTTAAAAGGTAAGGATTACTATATCTAGATAGGCCTTTAATGATTTTGAATTCCACCATTCCATTTAAAATAAAGATCAGATATACACCTTTCACTTAAAAATCATAATAATAGTATTTAAAAATTACTCTTCAATAAAATAAATTTAAGGTTTTGAAGAATAAAAGTCAAATCTTCTATTTATCCAAAAATACAAAACTTCTTACTAAAGATAGTTTAACTTCATTTAACACCTCTTTATTAAGAAAATTTTAACTTTAAGTTTTTCATGATTACTATAAATTTTAACTAAATTCTTTTATTCATTTCTATATTCAAAATTTTGTTCCCCTAATATAACTTCATGTATATAATTGTTCTCAATCAAAAATAAGATTTATTTTTAAGTATTCTTGAGAATCAAATAATATTTTAGGTTTTTGAAAATCTTTGTTTTTAAGATCCCCCCCACAAAATTTAAATTTTTAATTAAGATAAAACATTTAAGCATAAGAAATGATACAGGGGTGAAAAATAAAAAACTGACATAACATGCTTGCAGGAATTTTTAATATCCTAATATGCAAGTATAACAATTTAAATAACAGGAGTAAAATGAAATCAAATTTAGTTTTTTTAAAACATTTTTTTATAATAATAAAAGTAAAAAATTTCAGAAAACTTCTACAGTAGTGGAGGTTTTCAAAACAAATACACACCAACTAAAATAACACACTGATACAGATAACAGATAATAGTGGAATTTGAAGAATTTTAAACATATAGTTTTCTAAGTAAAAGTTACTAATAGTGGTTTATAATCTCCTAGCAGTTTTTGGAATTTAAAGTACACTATATTAAAAACTCTGACATAACATACACATAAAAACATTTACAATTACACACCATCACAAAGCAACATATAAATTAACAATAAAACAACAATACTTGAATATGCATAACAGATAAATAATACAACTACAATTGCATACTATCAAGGTTCATATCATAATACAATCATCAAACAAAATACTAGATAAAGCATACAAAAACATAACACAACAACACAATAATTAAAATAAACAACATACATCTACTCTTCATCCTCCACATCATCATCATCTTGCTTGTTCCAATCTCTGGATGTCACATAAGGTATATAGAATGGATGAGGTGGAATCTCAGCACTCTGATCTCCTCTAATCAGTCTATCCAAGTATTGCTGATACTTCTCCTCATATTCATCTGTTTTACAATATATCTCTCAAACATTTTCCAGCTTACCATTCATATCTCTCACATGCTCTCGAGTAAGACTCTCTTTTTTCAAAATCTTTCTTAATAAACCAGTCTGTGAATTAGTAGATGATGAAGCACGTGAAGTAGAAGCACGAGAAGTAGAAGTAGCAGAAGCAGAAGCAGTAGAAGCCCTACCAAAATCATCCTCTCCAACCAAACTCTGAATGCACAGTGTAAGCACCAACATTTATACTGGTAATTGGTCTCAATGGTTGAAGTACCTCTTCCTAGGTTTCAAATTTCACTCCAGATCTTTCACATAGTGAATGAATCAAAGAAGGAAATCCCATACCTGCAGTCATGGTTGATCTAGCCCAGTTTAAAACATAATCATAAATTATCCCTCCAATATCAATACGCTTCCCATTCTGAATACAATGGTTCAACACAGCTCTTTCTCTCGTCACTTCACTTGTATGACTTGAAGGTAACAACTTAGATGAGATAAAATAATGTCATGCCTTAGAAATGACATTCAATTTGGAAGCAGGAAAGTTCACTCTTCTATCATTTGTAATTTTCCACAATCCTCTTCCATCAGTCAGAAATTCCATGATCTCATCTAATTCTCCTTCCGAAGGATGATAGTTAGAATAAAAACAGAACATATCAGGAGGTAGTCCATAAAAGGTTTTGATTGCACGTGAAGAAAATTTTACTTCCTGCCTTCTAACCATCACTTGATTTTCCTCTGTAGCAGGCAAATTTGCATAAAATTCTCTTACAACAACAACAACAACAGCAGAGAAGCAACAGTAATTCTGCCAGTTTCTTCTTGCAATCATATCTTCAATCACCTCTCCTGGCTTACTAAACACTCGCTCGGGAATCAACTTACGTGATTGCAATGCATCGACGTATTGTTCCTCAGCCCTCAAACTAACAAATTTGTTAGAATCAAATTTCGTCTTATCTCGAGCGCGCTTTGACTTTGGAGCCATCTCTAAAAATTCACGAAAAATTCACCATAAATTCCAAAATCAAACTAAACTTGCTAAATTATCTTCCAAAATATATTTTCACTAAATCCAAGCAATTTATCAAGCTTTTCCTCAAATTTTCACCATGAATAGTGATTTTAAGATTTTCCATAATGTGCTCAAAATACATGGTGAAAATAAAAAATTTTTACTTAGGAGTAGTGCTCTTACCTCAAGGAATCCAAATATAACAATTTTTGTTGAGATTGGCTCTTAAATGATCCACAATATGTAACCCTAGGCTCCTCTTTCACGACAAAACATAGGTTGAAGACGACGGGGCGGTTGAAAATGGCAAATTTCTAATTTTTAACTCACGGGAAACAAATTTCGCGAACTAGTGCTTAAGCGCGAACATTCGCTCTTGGACGCGAAATCTGGCGCGTAAGCGCTGGCAATCTGGCGCTTAGCCGCCAGTACCCAAATTTTTATAATTAAGGTATATGCACTAAATCACTTTGTTAATTACCCTTAATTAGTCCACAATAATTAATTCTCCCACATAAGTCTTATAATACTCCAAATCAAAGTTTAATAACTATTGATTCCACACAAATTTCACAAAACACAAACTTATATTCAAATAAACGTAACATTTAATACAACATTAGAATTTCTATCGAAACATAAAGGATAAAATTCTCAAAATACAAGACACTATAATATTAAACTGATAAGTATACATCTCTAAGATGTACCCATCACATCATCAGGCATATATAAAAACACTAAACACATCAAACATGAACTCACAAGAACACTAACATAACACATTAAGACACTAAACAGATAGAAACAAAACACTTTTAATTCCACTCTTCATTAAGCGAAATATAACCAGGACCACTATTATTCTCATTTGACCCTTCAGGAATGTAGATTTGATAGAACGGGCGATCATTGTTGATTCTTATATCATCTTCTTTAATCCATTTATTTTTCACAAACATCGCTTTATCTATTTCTTCCACATACCTCGAATGATTGAATTGCATCTTGAGTTGCCATCCCATGTGATCTACATGTAAGGTAATATCATTGATCTTTGCTTCCATTGAAGTCACTCGGGCTTCAATTTTTGCAATCATCTCTGCTATACCTTGAATGCTAACAGCCAGATATCCATTAAATAACTCCTTAGCACTATCACTAATGAACTTACTTTTATTGGAATCTTGCTTCTTCTTCATCTCGTTCTCCCAGGAAGACATGGTGCTCTTCAAAATTTTCTTCTTAGACTTCAGAAATGAAATTTGGACTTGTCCAAATTTTCATTCCGACTTCACTAAATCACCAATTAAGGTCGAATAAACTCTACTTAAGTTTAAAAACTCCAAATTACTACCATTAAAAACATAAAAACAAACCAAACAAAGTAAACAAAACACACAAAACAAACATAAAGCAAAGCACACCGATAAATATGGGTTGCCTCCCACAAAGCGCTTGTTTTAACGTCTCCAGCCTGACATACTCAGAACTCATTCTAAGTGATCCAATATTAAATTCTCATCAGATTTAGATTTATTGACTGAAAAATATGGTTTAAGTCTATGTCCGTTAACTTTAAATATTTTTCCAGTCTTAGGATCTTGAATATCTACAACTCCATAAGAATAAACTTTTATCACAATGAATGGACCCATCCACCTGGACTTAAGTTTTCCATAAAATATTCTCAATCTAGTGTTATAAAGCAAAACTTGTTGTCCTGGTACAAGATTTTTGGTAAGAATCTTCCGATCATGCCATAACTTCATCTTTTCCCTATAAATCTTAGCATTTTCATAAGATTCATTCCTTATTTCTTCAAGCTCATTCAATTGCAATTATTTCTTTTCAGCAGCATCTTTCAAATTATAATTGAACTCTTTAATAGCCCAATAAGCTTTATGCTCAAGTTCAAAAGGTAAATGACAAGTTTTTCCAAAAATCAGCCTATATGAGGACATTCCTATAGGTGTTCTGTAAGCAGTCTTATAAGCCCACAAAGCATAATCCAATTTAATTGACCAATCCTTTCTATTTGGATTAACAATTTTTTCTAATATTCTTTTAATTTCTCGATTGGATAATTCAACCAAACCACTTGTCTGCGGATGATAAGCAGTAGCAATGCGATGATTAATATGATATTGCTTTGCTTACTTCCCAATAATCGCATTTCTAAAATGACTTCATCCATCAGTTATGATTACTCTTGGTATTACAAATCTGCAAAATATATTCTTTTCTAAAAACTTTGCAACACTTTGAGCATCACATCGACGTAAAGCAATAGCTTCAATCCATTTGGAAACATAATATACTGCTATCAAAATATAAACATTTCCGAAAGATGGTGTAAATGGTCCCATAAAATCTAATCCCCAAACATCAAATATTTCAACTTCCAACATATAATTGAGGGGCATCTCATTTCTTCTAGAAATATTGCCTACATGCTGACATCTATCACAATTTTTAATATAATCATTCACATCCTTAAAAGTTGTAGGCCAATAAAATCCTGATTGTAATATTTTATATGCAGTTTTATCACTTCCAAAATGTCCCCCATAATCAGAATCATGATATTTTTGAATAATTTCATAAGTCTCTTCCAAAGATACACATCTTCGAATTATAAGATCTTTTCCTTGTTTATATAAAAATGGGTCATCCCAAAAATAATTCTTAGCATCAGATAGAAATTTCTTCTTTTCATGATATGTCAAACCATAGGATATAATATTACTGACAATAAAGTTTACTATGTCTGCATACCACATAACATTCCTTTCTTTAACAGTGAACAATTTTTCATCAGGAAAATGTTCATTAATTTCTTCAATATCACAAAGATATTTTTCAATTTCAAGCCTGGACAAATGATCAGCAATTTGATTATCATAACCCTTCCTATCTATTATTTCAAAATTAAATTCTTGCAAAAGAAGATTCCATCTTATAAGTCTCGTTTTTGCATCATTTTTCTTCATTAAGTATTTAATAGCAGAATGATCAGTATGCACAACTCATTTAGTTCCAATTAAATATGATCGAAATTTATTAAAGGCAAATATTATAGCTAATAACTCTTTCTCAGTAGTGGTATAATTAATTTGAGCTTCATTAAGAGTTTTACTAGCATAATAAATTACTTTAAAAATTTTATCATATTTCTGACCCAAAACAGCACCAATAGCATAATCACTACTACTAGCATCACACATTAATTCAAAAGGTTTTTCCCAATTTGGTGAAATTATTATAGGTGCAATGATTAATTTTTCTTTTAATGTTTCAAAGGCTTTGAGGCAATCATTATCAAAATTAAAAATTGCATCCTTTTCCAGTAATCGGCATAAATGTTTTATAATTTTTGAAAAGTCTTTAATGTAACGTCTGTAGAATCCAGCATGTCCTAAAAAACTTCTAATTCCCCTTACATTGGTTGGGCAAGGTAAATTAGATATAACTTGAATTTTTGCTGGATCTACCTCCAAACCTTTTTCTGAAATCGAATGTCCCAAAATAATTCCTCCTGCTACCATAAATTGGCATTTTTCCCAATTAAGGACCAAATTAGTTTCTTCACAGCATTTTAGAACTTTAGATAGATGTTCTAAACATGATTCAAATGAAATTCCAAACACTGAAAAGTCATCCATAAAAATTTCAATCCCTTTTTCAATTAAATCACAAAAAATAGCCATCATACATCTTTGAAATGTAGCAGGGGCATTACATAAACCAAAGGGCATTCTTATAAAAGCAAACGTAACATAAGAGCTGGTAAACATAGTTTTCTCTTGATCCTCAGGAGCAATTTGAATTTGGTGGTAACCAGTATATCCATCCAGAAAATAAAAGTATTTATGTCCAGCCAGTCTATCCAACATTTGATCTAGAAAATGGAGTGGAAAATGATCTTTCCTTGTGGCAAGGTTTAATTTTCTATAATTAATGCATATTCGCCACCATGTAACTTGTCTTGTTGGTATCATTTCATTCTTTTCATTAACAGTCACAGTTACTCCTCCTTTCTTAGGAACACAGTGAATAGGACTAACTCATGCACTATCTGAAATAGGGTAGATAATTCCAGCATCCAACCACTTTAAAATTTCTTTCTTAACAACTTCTTTCAAAATAGGATTTAATCTCCTTTGGGGATCAGCCTGCGGTTTACAATTATCTTCCATAAGAATTCTGTGCATACAAATTGAAGGACTGATTCCTTTAATATCAGCAATTGTTCATCCAAAGGCTTTCTTGTACTTCTTCAAAATTTCAAGTAAACTCTCTTCTTTTCAGTTAATTCAGAGGAAATTATAATAGGCAAGGTTGAGGATTCACCTAGAAAAGCATACTTCAAATTTTCAGGAAGCATTTTTAACTCAAGTTCAGGAGGTTTTTCAATTGATGGACCATAAGATTTATATTTCTCAGTCATATCCAACAATTCAAAATTTTCAGGAACATACTTTAAATCTTCCTCTTGAAGATCTTCAGAATTAAATAACTCCTCTTCTTGCTTATATTCAAATTCTTCTCTTTCAGCATTCTCTTTATAAGTTGATTTGAAATGACATTCACTTAAATAATCAATAACATCCATCCTATAACACTCATCTTCTTTACCTCTTGCAGGATAATTCATCGATTTTGAAATATTAAATGTAACAGTCTGATCATTAACCCTCATCGTTAATTCCCCTTTTTGCACATCTATCATGGCTCTGCTTGTAGCTAGAAAAGGTCTCCCCAAAATTATGGGTATCTCTTTATCTTCCTCCATATCTAATACAATGAAATCCACAAGAAAAATAAATTGATCCACTTTTACCAAAACATGTTCTATAACTCTTTTAGGATATGTGATCGAACGATCTGCTAATTACAGAGTTACAGTAGTTGGGGTTATTTCTCCTAGTCCTAGTCTTTTGAATATTGATAGAGGCATAAGGTTAATGCTTCCACCCAAATCACATAAAGCTTTTCCACAGAATCTTTCTCCGATTGCACATGGAATTGTGAAACTACCGAGATCTTTAAGTTTTTCAGAAGCTTTTTCCGAATTATCACACTCGCACTCCTCACTAAGTGCAACTAGTCTCATTTTCTTCAAACTTCCTCTTTTTATTAAGAATATCCTTCATAAATTTCGCATAGCTTGGCATTTGTTCTAGGGCTTCGACGAAATGGAATATTAATGGTAAGCTTCTTTAATATCTCCAAGAATTTTGAAAATTGCTTATCCAACTTTTGTTGACGAAGTGTCTGAGGAAATGGAGGTGGTGGTTTTTTTAAATCAACCTTAGGTGGAGAAATATGTCTTTCAAAACCTTTTGGAGCATCCTCTTTAGGTCTTTCAATCTCTTCTTTCTCTACTTCAGTTTCCTGTTAAACTCTACCTTCCAATTCTTTTCCACTTCTCAGTTGAATTGCTTTCACTTGTTCTTTATTCTTTTCTCTTGGATTCACTTCAGTATTACTTGGAAGCATTCCTTGGGATCTATTACTTAAGGCATTTGCAATTTGTCCCAATTGAGTTTCAATATTTCTGATGGTTGCTCCTTGAATTTGTAATTGATTTCCCATATGTGATACTACTTCTTCCATAGATAACTTCTTCTTCTTAAATTGTAAAGCATTGTTATAACTCTGAAGGATGAGTTAATCTATTATTATTATTACCTTGGTTGTTCCAATTCCCCAATGGGTTTACTTGGGTGTTCCCCCATTGTTGATTAACACCACCCTGATTATTGTTATTCCAGTTAAAATTTGGATGATTCTTCCAACTTGGGTTATAATAATTGGAGTATGGGTTGTTAGGTTTGATTATAGCATTCATAGTTTCTGGTGAAGAATAAGAATCAACCATTTGGCCTAATGAATTTTCTTCAATCATGAGATTTGGTTGAGAAAACTTCATCCCAAATTGGTCTATCTTCCTTAATACAACAACAACTTGATTTGCTAACATTTTAAAAGCATAATTTTCATAAACACTTGTTACCTTTTTAGGATTTAACCTTTCAGAAGGCCATTGAAAATTTTTAGTAGCTATTTCTTCGGTTAAAGCATAAGCATCAGAAAATGGTTTAGACATTAATGATCCACCAAGTAGAAGCATCGATGATTGATCTAAGAGATCCAACTAATCCATTATAAAAAGTTTGAATTATTAACCAATCTGGTATCACATGATGTGGACATTTCGTGAGGAGATCTTTAAATCTTCCCCATGCTTCATATATTGACTCCCCTTCAAACTAACAAAAAGATGTTATATCATTTCTCCACTTAGCAGTCTTAGATGGTGGAAAATATTTAGCAAGAAATTTTTGTGACAGTTCACCCTAAGTTCTAATTGATCCAGGTGCTAACGAATGTAACCACATTTTAGCTTTATCCCTTAGTGAGAAAGGAAAAAGTCTAAGTCTAATAGCATCATCCGAAACACCAACATATTTAAAAGTAGCACACAACTCTAGAAAATTAGCAAGATGTAAATTAGGATCTTCAGTTGTTGCTCCCCCAAACTGATTATTTGACACCATTTTGATAATAGCAGGTTTAAGCTCAAAAGAATTAGCAGCTACAACAGAGTTTTGAATACTACCACGAAGTTCATCTACTATACGGTTAACATAATCTCTTAAAGGTCTTAATTCTTGATGGATGCCAACATTTTGATTTTGATGATTTGCCATTTCTTGAATATTTTTTCTTTTTCTGTATTTTTAATTTTTTTGTTTTTCTGATAGTTCTTTCTAATTTAGAATCGTAAGACACAAGTCCTTCAGAACCTGAACTACGCATACAACAATAAAACAAAACAAAACACAACACACTAACAAAAACAAAGAAAAGTAAAAATTTTAAATTTCTTAATTCTCTTTAAAATGCAATTTAATTATTTTCCCCGGTAACGGCGCCAAAAACTTGGTACCGTGACCGATATAAGTGCAACGGCTGCCAAAAACTTGGTCCCGCCGGATATAAGTGCGCTGATGATTTAAGATATGAAAATAATGATTTTATAATATGGGATACTACGCAAGTATACGTATCGTTTATCAAGTAATATAGGACCTTTTGATTAAGCCCCAAGATATCGAACCCACAGGGAAAAGTTGAAAATCTTTAAAGGAATTTAGAAAATTATCTTTTTACTTTCTTTAATTGTTTTTGAAATAGTATGTCTTGATTTTGAAAAGTTTTAGAAAGTTGATTTGTCTTTTGAAATTTTCTTAATAAAATGCTAAGCAATGAAAGTAAAGGTTTCAATAACTAATAACACTGGATGTAAAAATACTATTAACTAAAATATCTTTTTCTTTCCTTTCATGAAGTAGTAATAATTCTTAAAGTATTGTTATGGAAGTATTAAAATTTTGTTGTGACAGATAGAGGCAAATGTGTTCTTTATCCTTACATGGTTCTATAAAGAACATAGGTTAATTTGAAATTTATTTTATTTTGAACATGGTTAGGCAGGGAAGATACCAGTCTCTCACTCTAGAGTTCCCTCGATTCCCACCACATGGGGGCTAACTTCTCATAACAAAACTTAAAACTTCAAACCAAATTAGGGGGTTTTAGCTCGTCACTCTAAAATCCTCTAATTTTACTCCCTTCTATAAAAATATCTTCTAATATTACATTCACTTATATGGACTACAGTTCTCACCCATATAATTGCATGTGATTCATACTAACTTTAATGAGATAATACCGCATTGGATCTTACATAATCTCAAGAAATTATACAACTTAACAGGCCAAATTAAGAAGTAAACAAAGTTCTCAGAATCAATCTTCACAACTTCTTCCAACTTTTAAACACTGATACTTTCCACAACAATTCTCTTTAAATTAGTTACTTCTCCATTTTAAGAAAGAAAAAGATAAAGTAAACTACTCAGAATGCATTGGGAAAATATAAAACACATTGATTTGAAATTAAAAACGATAAGAAAAATAATAAACAAAAGCAAGTATTGATAAACAAAATAAAAGTAAACACTTATCTGAAAATCCTTTTCAGAAGACTAAAGAAGTTCCTCTGAAACTTTGACTCTTCGCTAAACTACTCCTCAGAGCAAGTCTCCAAACTTCGATGACTCAGAATACAGACTTTGGACTTCAATAAAAACTAAACTAAAAGAAAGAAAAGAAGTGGGAGAAGAACTCTTAACTCCGACCCTTTTCTCATTTCTACTCTCTACTCCTACTCTAAATAAAAACTTAAAATGCAGTGGAAGAATCTCCTAAATTCCTCTCTTCAAAATACAGTGAAGAGCCTCTTCAATTCTTCACTTTTTCACTTCTAAGACTCTCTTTAAATAGTGAACCAAAAGGTGCTTTTGTGTCTCTTCAAAATGTGTTCAGATTCGATGTATCTACCAAGGAACGCACCCCTTCATTCAAATTTGCCGCCCAAAGGAAGTTATGGACGTTACCACCAAGAGTTGCATCCATTACCTTTTAAATTTGGCACCAAATCTAATTAAAGTTCGATTTATAACTGTTTGCTCCAAATTTGATCCAATTTTGCTCCTTTCTTCATGACCATCCATTTTCATCATACCTGCAAGAAAAACACAAAATACCTTCCCTTAAAGTGCAATATCATTAAAAATAAGTTTAAAAATGTGCATAAAAATATTATATATTTTAGGTGTATTAGTTAGTATGAGCCAAATTGAGAATTCTTGAGAAGTAATCAAAGGCTAAGATGAAGATTGAAGGGGAGAGGGGTTCCCCTTGCTTAATGCCCCTGCCAGCTGAGAAGAAACCATGAGAATTCCCATTGATGAGTATACTATATTTAGTGTTGGAAAGCCATCTTTGTATTAAGTTGCAAAAGGTGGGGCTGAAACCCCTAGCGGCCAAAACACAGTTGATAAAGATCCAGCTAATAGAGTCATAAGCCTTTTTAAGATCTAGCTTACAGATTAAATTCTATCCCCTGCAAGGTTTGTCAAGATCAAGGAGCATTTTCTGAGCCAAAAGGATGTTGTCAGAAATATTTCTCCCTTGTACAAATGTTGATTGATTGGAAGAAATGAGCTTTGGAAGATGGGGCTGAAGTCTTTGCACCATGATCTTACTGATAATTTTAGTAAAGGTATTGGTGAGGCTGATGGGTCTAAAATCATGCCAACTGGATTTCTTTTTGTCTTTTGAAATTAATACAACAGTAGTAGAGGAGAAGTAATTAGGTAGTTTAGTACCAGCAAAGAAGGCTTGAACAGCAGCAATAACATCACCCTTCAACATATCCCATGCTTTTCTGTAGAAAGTGGCAGTATACCCATCTGAGCCAATAGCTTTGTTGCCATCAATAGTATTTAATGCCTTCCAAATTTCAGCTTCATCTGGTAGATTGGTCAGTCTTAACTGATTTACATAGCCTCTTCCTGCAGAGAACACTTCTGTGTGAATGCATGAATTGCCATTAGTATTTGCTGACAAAATGGATTGAAAATGATCAACAACACTTTAGACAATAAGCCCAGGGTCTGAAAGCTATTGTCCCTGACTATTTTTGATATTGATTATAGCATTGATCTGTCTTTTATACTTAATCAGAGCATGGAAATATCTTGAATTCCTATCACCAAACAAATGTTCATTAACGGCTGCTTTTTGTTTCAAAAACTGCCCCTCCACTTTTAGAGCCTATAATAACTTGTCTTGTGCTTCCAATAATAGCTAGTCATTTTCCACTCCAGCAACTTGGTCACTTTTCCAATCTAGCTAAATTTTGTTCAGCAGTAGAGACTTGATGAAAGACAATCCCAAAGACATCTTTATTCCACTTCCTGAAGTGTTGGGCAAGATTTTTCTGCAGTCTCTAAAGCTTGGTGAGGGGGTACCCCCACCCCCATAAGCAGTTGTCCGGATGAATCAAACAAATAACAATAAACCCTAATTTAGGGACACATTGGTCATCTGGTCAACCCTTGGCCTAACTAGTCAAACTTTGGTCAAAATAGTCAGTTTTGGACCCAATGACCACCACATTGACCACTAGGTCAACCCTTGATGTAACTGGTCAAACTTTAGTCAAAATGGGCAATTTTGGACCCGCTGACCACTAGGTCAACCCTTGACCTAACTAGACAAACTTTGGTCAAAATGGTCAGTTTTGGATCCAATGATTACCACATTGAACACCAAGTCAACTCTTGACCTAACTGGTTAAACTTTAGTCAAAATGGCCAATTTTGAATCTCATGATCACCACATTAACTATTTGGTCATCCACAGACCACTCAAATAATCACCATATGGTTAAGACATCGCCATATGGTCAATTTGACCATCCTGGTTAACCTTGGTCAAACCCAGGTCAAACCACCAAATCTAATGACCTCATGACTGGATTAATTAGGATGTTGGTCAAGTGAGTCTCCTGGGTCATCGCTAAACCGAAATTGGCCAACCATAGTCAACCCTAGTTAAACATGGTTAACCATGGTCAACTGGGTCAAACTTGGTCAACCTTACCATTTTTGGTCAAAATTTAGTTTTTTCATCAAATTATTTTATTATCTTCATTAATTATTTATTTAATTGATTAAAGAGACTAAAATTAAGGATTACTAGACCTAGGATTTAAATTTAAAATCATGGTTTAAGCCCATGGAAAGACAAATCCATGGCCTCTCTAAAATCATGTTTTATACTTAAAACCTAAATTCACTACATGACAAGTTGTTAATGGGTCACCCATGACCCATGACACACATCATGATATGATTAACATTCATAAATGACTCATGAGTCATGACTATTAGCTCAAAACAAAAGCCATTATGAAGACATCATGAAGGGAAGAATGAGGTGGCATTCTTTCATGTAATTTGGAATGAAGATGTATTGAGCTCATCATACACCTCCACCTTCATCCAATGAAAGAAAAAAACCTATCTAAACCCTGATCGAAGACATGATTAGGGTCATCATTATCAAAGCAAAAGAATGGGATGAAGAGGGATATGTGTCATTCCCTCCCATGTTCATTGAATAATCAATGAATCCATATGGGGGAGGTTGATTCAAATTCGTTTGAGAAACATTATCCACCTCCCAAGTTATCCAATGGAGAGGAGCCAAAAAAGAACTTAAGCTTCATCTTAATTAAAGATCACATTTGAATAAGGCCTTGTGAGATACATCCATGCTAATCCTTGGCCAGGAGACTTATCCACACTCATTAAATAGTTGAAAGCTTCTTCCCCAAATGATATCAAGCTCTATAACTACCTTTAATGACTATAAAAGGGGGTAACCCGTGAGATACAAAAAAGGAAGACCAACCTACACTCCAAAATCCCTGAAACAGTTAAGACAATTTTTGCTCTCCAAACCCTAGGGAATTGATTCCCCCTGGATACAACTCCTCAAACCCACTGATCTACCATAATTCCACCCCTCCACAAAATTCCAGGACAAATTTCGGGTTTGACAAAAACCTCATCAAAACCCTAAATTAGTTATTCTAAAATATTCCCTAAGCTCTAAGGAGATAATTGATACACCTAAAATATATAATATTTTTATGCACAATTTTATACCTATTTTTGATGATATTGCACTTTAATTGAAGGTATTTTGGTGTTTTTCTTGTAGGTATCATTTAAAATGACTGATTATGATGAAAGAAGCAAAAAAATGATTAAATTTGGAGCAAAAATATGAAGTGTGAAAAATTTGGCCTCTGGCGCCTAAGCACCGATGGCTAACGCATAGGCTCCACAGTTAAAGTGACGAATTTAAATTAATTTTGCCACAAATTTGAAGGGTGGTTTAAACTTCATTAACTTCCCATTGGTGCCAAAATTCATTCAAAAATTGAAAAGATGGATGCATCTCTTAGTAGATTCATTGAATTTGGACATAATTTGAAGAGACACCAAAGCACATTTTGGAGAATTATTAAAATGAAGACTTAAGATCAGAAAAAGAGAAGTATTTTGAATAAAAATTTTGGTGGGAGAAGTTGGAGAAAACCTTGAATTGGTTGAAGGGAAAGTGGAAGAAAAAGAGCCTTCTTCTCACCATATTTTCTTTGCTTTTCCACTTTACTTTATCATAGTTTGTATTATAATTTAGGAGAGTCAATCCTTAGAGTTGGGTGCCAACCTCTTAGGAGTTATCTAGTGGAAAGCAAAGTTTCAGAGAAACTTCAAGAGACTTGTGGAGATGATTTTTACATAAGTTTTTATCTTTTTTTTTACATTTGGTTTTTAAGTAAGACTTGTTGTGTTTTCACTGTGATTTCTACTTTCAAATCAAATTGTGTTTTTGTTTTCTCCATGAGTTCTGAGTAGTTTTCTTTATCTTTTTCCTTTTAAATGATGAAGTAATTAAATTATGGAAGGAAGTTGTGTGAAGTATAGGTGTTTATTGTTGGAAGAAGTTGTGATAATTCACTACCTTGCACTTCATTTACTTCTTGATTTGGCTAATTAAGATGTTAAAATTTGTTGTGAGAACATGTAAGAACCAATGCAGTATTGTCTTAATTAACAATTGGAGAGAATCACATGAAATTGTATGGGTGAGAATTGTAATTCATATGGTTGAGTGCAAATGAATAGGGAGATATGATTTTTAATAAGGAGTAAAATTAGAAGACTTTAGAGTGAGAGGCTAAAGCCTCTAATTTGGTTTGATGTTTTAAATTTTGTTATGAGATGTTAGCCCCCAAGTGGAGGGAGAAGAGGGAACTCTAGAGTGAGAGCTAGTATCTTCCCTGCCTAACCCATCTACAAGACTTCAAAACTTCAAATTAACCAATGTTCTTTATAGAACCAAGTAAGGGTAAGGAATATAATTGCTCTTATTTAGCACAACACATTTAGATACTTCTACAACAAAATTTCATCATTCTCATTTGCTTTCATTTAGTTTATAGACTTTTTAATTTTAGTTGCTTGCTTTACTTTTTCATAAAAAGAAAATATCAAAAACAAATTTAAAATTTTTTATCTTAAAACAGACTTTACAAAATCATTTCAAAAAGTAAAAAGTTGTTTTTCTAATATCTTTAAAATTTTAGACATTTCCTTGTGGGTTCGATATCTCGGAGCTAAATCAAATAGTCATATATTACTTGATAAATAATGTGTATACTTGCATAGAATCCTATATTATAAAATAATTAAAGTTGATGACTTATTTGCTTCGGACGGAATCAAGTTTCTGATATTCGTTGTAAAGAAAGAGATAGTATCATTGAGAAGAAATATAAAGTGTAAAACGTAAGCATAAATATTCGGGGATCAAGTTTTTGGCGTCATTGCCGAGGAAATTAATTAAAATATCATTTAAAGAAAATTTAAGAAAATCAAAATTTTTACTTTTTCTTATTTTTGTTGGTGTCTTTTATTTTATTTTATTTTTTGTATGCTTAGTTCAGGTTCTAAAGGACTTGTGCCTTATGATTCTAAATTAGAGAGAACTATCAAAAAAATCATAAAAAATTAAAAATACAGAAAAAGATAAAAATGTTCAAGAAAGGACAAATCAAGAAAATTCGAATGTTGAATTCCATAAAAAATTTAGACCTTTAAGAGATTATGCTAACCCTACAGTGGATAAACTTCATGGTAGTATTCAACACCCTGCTGTAGCTGCTAATTCCTTTGAACTTAAACCAGATATTATCCAAATGGTATCTAATAATCAGTTTGGGGGAGCACCAATTGAAGATCCTAATTTACATCTAGTCAACTTTCTAGTTTTGTGTGGTACTTTTAAATACGATGGTGATTCGAACGATGTTGTTAGATTTAGTCTTTTTTATTTATCACTAAGAGATAAGACTAAGATATGGTTAAATTTGTTAGCACCTGGATCTATTAAAACTTAGGGTGATTTAGCGCAAGAATTCCTTGCTAAATATTTTTCTCCATAAAAAACTACGAGCTTAGAAATGATATTACATCTTTTTGTCAGTTTGAAGGTGAATCTATATATGAAGCATGTGAACGATTTAAAGATCTACTAAGAAAGTGTTCACATCATTCGATATTAGATTAGTTAATAATTCATACTTTTTATAATGGATTAGTTGGATCTCTTAGATCTATTATCGATGCCGCTACTGGTGGTTTATAGATGTCTAAACAGTTTGTTGATGCTTATGCTTTAATTGAAGAAATGACTACTAATAATTTTTAAATGCCTTTTGAAAGGTTAAATCTCAAAAAGGTAGCCAACATTCATGATAATGATGCTTTCGTGATCCTAGCAAATCAAGTTGTTGCAATTTCAAGAAAGATAGACCAATTTGGAATGAATTTTTCTCAACCAATTTCCATGTTTGAAGAAAATTCATTAGGTCAAATGGTTGATACTCAAACTTAATTAGAAACTTTGAATGTCATAAGTAAGCCTAATAACCCATATTCCAATTATTATAACCCAGGTTGGAAAAACCATCCAAACTTTAACTGGAATACCAATAATCAGGGTGGAAGTAATCAACAATGGGGAACCAACCAATTAAACCCATTGGGGAACTGAAACAACCAAGGGAATAATAATTATACATCAACCTATCCTCCAGGTTTAACAATACTTCACAATTTAAGGAGAAGAAGTTGTCTATTGAAGAAGTGGTGTTACAAATGGGAAATTAATTGCAAAGTCAAGTAGCTGCAATCAGAAATATTAAGAATCAATTGGGACAAATTGTTAATTCATTAAATAATAGATCCCAAGGAACACTTCCACGTAATACAAAAGTAAATCCAAGAGACAAGAATAAAGTGCAAGTAAAAACAGTTCAACTTAGAAGTGGAAGAGAGTTAGAAGATAGAGTTCAAAAAGAGATTGAAGTAGAGAAAGAAGAGATTGAAGAAGCAAAAGAGGACGCTCCAAAAGGTTTGGAAAGACCTATTTCTCCACTTATGATTGATTTAGAAAAGCCACTGCCTCCATTTCCTCAGAGACTTCGACAACAAAAGTTGGATAAGCAATTTTCAAAGTTCTTGTAAATATATAAGAAGCTTACAATTAACATTCCATTTGCTGAAGCCTTAGAAAAAATGCCAAGATATGTGAAATTTAAGAAGGATATTCTCAATAAAAAAAGGAAGTTTGAAGATGATGAAATTGTTGCTCTTTGTGAGGAGTGCAGCGCAATAATTCAAAAAAAAACTTTCTGAAAAGCTTAAAGATCCTAGTAGTTTCACAATTCTATGTGTGATCAAACAGATTTTATGGAAAAGCTTTATGTGATTTAGGTGCAAGCATTAACCTTATGCCATTATTTATATTCAAAAGACTGGGATTAGGAGAAATAAGCCCTACGACTGTAACTCTGCAATTAGCGGATCGTTCGATCACCTATCCTAAAGAAGTTATAGAAGATGTTTTGGTGAAAGTGGATCAATTTATCTTTCCTGTTTATTTCATTGTGTTAGACATGGCGAAAGATAAAGAAATAACCATAATTTTAGGGAGACCTTGAACCACCCCGCGCGCTGTACGTAATTTAGAATTTTGTAACAAGTATATAATATATTCTTTTAATCGCAGAGTTACTATTCAACGCAAGTATACATATCGCTCAAGTAATACAGGGCTCTAATAGAGTCCTGGATATCGATCCCACAGGGAATATTTTAGAGGCTACGAACTAGGATTATAGAAACCAATTTAGAATCAAAAATTTTAAATCGAAATTGTATCTCTGTCACTAATATGCAATCAACAATAATATGTTGTTTTAAATAAATTAGTTCTACTAACTGATAACTAATTCTACTGATAAAGCGAAGTTCAAATATTTAAGCAAGAATCTTTCTCCTTTGTTAAGAAATTTAAGTGATTGGATAATTTGAATTAGTTTAAAATGGTGTTGTGCCAAATAGGAGCATACCTATTCTTTACCCTTTGGTCCAGACATAAAGAACATTGACTACTCCTATGCTTGGTTACTGAATCTGCGGCTAGGCTGGGAGGATACCGATTCTCACTTTGGAGCTCCCACGTTCCCCTCGCCTGAGGGCTAACATCTACACTTCAACACCCAAATGATAGGATCGAATTGAGGATTTTAGCCTGTCACTCTAAAATCTCCATTTCTACGCTCGATGAATATTATTTCCCTATTTATTTGCACCCTACTTCCAAGGATTTTGATCTCCCTGAATCTCAGATGTAATATTTACTATAGTTGTTAAACTCAACATATTTTAACTAATCAATTGGCCAGATTGAAAGTAAATTAAGTTCTAGGTAAAAGATTGTCACAACTTCTTTAAAACTTTTCTTGGCACACTAATTCAAATTACCATTTCACAAAAATATCAAAACAAGGAGAAAGACAGAAAAACTACTCAGAAATCATGGAGAGGATACGATAAAACTTGGATTTCATATATAAAAACAAAGTTCTACAAACTAAAGTTAGTAAACACAACTTATCTTAAATTCCTCCCCAAGTAAACTCCTTGAAGTTCCTCTGAATCTCTTCCTTTCTTTACAGTACGCAGAATTCTCCTTCGAAACGGCAATGAAGAAGAGATCTCTCACTTCCCTTCCACTCTTACAATCTCTCGAAGAATTCCTCACAAATTTCACTATCTGAACTCACTAATTAACACTCTAAACTCTATATGGACTCACTAGACTCACACACTTGACTCTCTAATGGATTAGAATGACACGTGGTGGACACAAATGGACGCTAATGGAACCAATTGGACCCTAGTGGACCCTTTTTTCGGCCCCAAATTGTTCCTTTTAAAGTAAATGAAGGTCTCCAAGAGTTTTCCAAGCATCCCTTCGAAAATCATCCACATTCAATGCACCTCGTGAAAGAACTATCAATCCTGCCGTCGACAGCCTCAAGCTTACCATCGGTACCTTCTAGAATACTTAGCCTTGGACCCCTTCTGAATAAGCCCCGCTGTCGGCGGCCTCTATCTCACCGTCAGCATGCTCCCATGTAATAAATTCTGAACTCTCGGGAAAAATACATTATCGGTGCACTAGATCAAATTTTCATAATTTTGGTCCTTTTTGCTCCATATTTGCTCATTTTTGCATATTTTCGCTTCATTGTCCATAAATCAACATACCTGCAAAAAAACACCAAAAATAACCTTCTTTAAAGTGAAATATCATCAAAATCAATATAAAATGGCATGAAAATCTTAAAATTTTTTCCTTGGGTCAAAATCCCCCAAACATAACTATTACTTGTCCTCAAGTAATTTTTAGTACTACATAAAAGTTATGATTCATTGTCATAAATTTTTAATTCAGAAATACTATAATTTGATTTAAATAAATGTCATAGCAAATATTCTTAGAAAGATTTTCAAGTAATTAGATTAATTCTGCAGATCTAAGGCTATCAGTCATTGACCCGACCCGCAATTATGCAGTAAATTAACTTCCAGAAGATGACAAAAAACTTGACCCAATTTATAAATAGTGGCTAGTGTGCAAAATCTTAAATGATATAAAAATTAGAAAATATTTTACACACTAGGGGTACTACGCAAGTATACGTATCGTTTCAAGTAATATAGAGTTTTCTTCAAAAACCCCAGTATCGATCCCACGAGGAAGTGAAGTAAGAAGCCTTTAGTCAAATTCTAGTCTACTACTAATAGTCTTTAGTTTGGAATGTCGATTAAGATTGTGTTTATCTAACAACTATTCCTAAATTTAAGTGTTAAATGTAAAGATAGTAACTATATCTAAATGTAAATAATAATTCTAAAGATAACCCTTTTTGGATAAGTTGGTTTGGAGAATTTTGAGATTTTAAAAACTACTTATTCTTATGTAATGAAATAGATAATGTATAGGAATAAGATGCATTAAATATTGTATGTGCCAAATAGGAGCAATCCTATTCTTTACCCTTTGGTCCAGACATAAAGAACATTGACTAATCCTATGCTTGGTTACTGAATCTGCGGCTAGGCTGGGAGGATACCGGCTCTCACTTCGGAGCTCCCACGTTCCCCTCACCTGAGGGCTAACAATCTACACTTCAGCACCCAAACGATAGGACCGAATTGAGGATTTTAGCCTGTCACTCTAAAGTCTCCAATTCTACGCCCGATAATTATATTTCCCTATTTATTTGCATTCAATTCCTACGAACTTCACCATCCATGGAATTTGAATGTGGTTTCACTTTGTTGAGAATTACACCGCCCTTTCGGGTCGAAGCAATTACAACGAATTTTAACACTACAATGGGCCCTTATTGCAATGTAAATGAAGTGCAAGTAAAAACCATCACATTTGTAATTAAATTTACTTCTACCATGCATCACAAAATCCTAAACATGATTTCTACTCATTGCAAAAGAAAAGTAAAAGGAAAACAATGACATAATCTTCTTATGCCACTATTTCCAAAGAAGAAGAAAGAGTAAGAGAGATGCGTCACAAAGCACGAAGAAAACATAAAGGAAACTTCATTTAATAAAAGCAAATCCACTAAATAAATGTTTACAAAATTATAAGATAATGAAGAACAATACTTAGCTTTTTTCTCTTGAAAGAAAGACGAAGATCTCTCCCATAAAGTCTTTCGGCGATCCATGCAATGCTAGCGAAATCCCTTACAAATTCTCTCAAAATCTCCTCTCCAATCTCTCCAAAAGGGTAGAAATCTACATTTCTACTCTTAATCTAAGAATCCTAAACATTCCTCAAGTTTTTCTCCCCTTTTCTCTATTGTTTCTCTTTCTTTTCTAACATATATTCGTCATTTTAAAGAGTATGGACAAAGTTTGAAGAGTTTCCTTAAGCACCCCTTCGCAAAAGCGTCCAAATACGTCGAATATTGGACCTAAACCACCAAATGTCGGTTCATGGTCATCCGTGCCGCTGTCGGTGGGTTCGAGCTCGCTGTCAGCGAGCTTTTCGGCCTTTTTTCGGTGGTCTCGGGAAAATCTCGCCATCGGCAAGATCGATCTCGCCTTCGGCGAGCAGGCTGCTGCGCGGCTCCACCGTTTCGCTCCGTTTGGCTCCGTTTAGCTCCGTTTCGCCCCATTTCAGTTGCATTGCGTTCGTAACAGATAGCCCTACAAAATAAGCATAAAAACAACCTTTCTTTAAAGTATAATCTCATTTAAATATATGCAAGAAGTGTAAAATAGATTAAGCATCAAAAGACTTATCGAAAGGTGTCAAGGCAGAATTTCATTTCTTGCTCGTTTTTACTCCAAATTGCACCGTTTTTGCTTCCTTTTGCTCCAATCACCATTTCTTGTACCTAAAACCAAAAAACATACAAAATACCTTCCTTTAAAGTGTAATATCATCAAAAATAAGTATAATGATATAGCAAAAAGCGTATATATTTTAGGCGTGTCAAAATCCCCCAAACTTAACTGTTACTTGTCCTCTAGTAACACTTTTACTACATAAAAATATAACTCAAGGCAATGTACTTTTCACCTGTAAGAAACTAAAATTTTTATTCAAAAGAATATATTGGTTAGATTTTTAGAAAGAAATTCAGTAACTCAGGTTAGCACTACAAGTATAAGAATATTCAGCAATCAAGTCTAAGGGTTCTAGTCTTCCATTTATTTCAAGATAAACCATAATTTGTCAAATTAAGAATGCCTTGAAAGATTATGTGAAAAAGAAGTTCATGTAAAATTCATTAGAATGTAGGCCAATACTTTAAATATAAATTCAGAAATGAAATCAAGTTTTCCCTTTAGGGTGACTCAAGTGAAGCCAATTTTTGATTAGGCATCTCCTCAAGCTTCTCCTCATAAATCTTTTTCTTTTCTTTTTTTTTCTTTCATGATCATTTTCAGTCCCCTTTTTTTACTCTCTTTTCTTTTTCTCTCTCTCTTTTTTTTAAGATGAGGATTACTATATCTGGAGAGCCTGTAATGATTTTGAACTTCACTTTCTTCTTTCTAAAGTTCAAACTTGAAACACATCCTTACTTTATAATTAGGTATGAGCCTTATTATTCATCATAAATTCACAATCTCTTCTTAACACATAATACTTTAAGTCTCTTAACATTTCAAAAATACAGTTTTCTTTACTTTAAATAGTTAACTATAATCAAATTCTTTCATACCAAATATCTCACCCTTATAAAATTAACCATTATTACTAAAACTTTCATCCAATCCTTCCATAATATTCATTTAAAATAAAAAGTTTTAGTTATCTCAAGTGAGGTTCAATTGCCAGAAGTTATGCTAGTAATTTTTGAAATATAACAATTGAGAACAAATAAGAGTTAATATTTTTCTTCCCCCCAAACTTAAATTTTAAAATATTTTGCAACTAATTCCATAAAATGTAGCAAGAAGAAAAAGTAAATGTTGAATATACTTACTACTACAACATCCTATCAAATTCATATCATGCATAATTAGGATAGAATGACTGTAGGAAAAAGTAAATCTAGCCTAAAACATGCTTGTAATAAAATTACACTAAAAGGAAGTATTTTCACATTAAAATTTTATTTTTCTTCCTACCCCCAAACTTAATTTTTAACATATATAGCATTCAGTACAAAAAAAAAATATAAGCAGGAAGAAAACAATTTAGAAATTCTATCTACCACAAATGTCTATCAAAGTCATTTGCAAGTATTCATTAGGACAGAACAATATGCAGCAGAAAGTAAATCTAAACTAATCATGCCAGAATGAAATTAACTAAACCAAAGTCTAACTAGCATAGCATGTATCAGCAAGGGATTATAAAAATGTTCTTCAAGACCTAAATAAAGTTGTAACACAAACATAAATACACATATGATAAATGAGGTCAATTATTCCTTTAATTCATCCAATCTCACTATGTTACCTTCAATTTTTAACGGAATCACTACACTAGTAAATTAGGCACTTCAAAAGATTTTATAGATTATAATCCCAAGGATAAGATTATCCCTGATATATTGGCTCCTAGGTACCAATCTCAGGCATCACCTAATCCTTATAATTAAGCACCTCTAACAGTTATAAAGATAGTGTGAGATCATCCTAATGTTATTCATCAAATAGGTTCGCGACTCCTACCTAATGAAAATAAAGTTGTAGAAAGGAAGTAACAAATTAAGATGGAACTATCAATGTTCAAAATTCATGATTTCTCTTGTAAAACTCAAGTCTGGGTGAGACCCAAGTTACAGTGGACTCGTTAATCCAATTACTACAAGAGATCAATTCTAGCCATAAAATAAAGTTAAGGAATCACCTCCCTCAAGACACATAAAGATCAAACTACTAACAATCCAAACATCTACCAATCATCAATCAAACTGATCAATCCATAATGACACAAAAACATAAATTCAATCCACTCTAATGCAAACACCATACAACACTAACAATCATGACTCTCAAGCACACTAAATTAAAGCACACTGATAACTATGGGTTGCCTCCCATAAAGCGCTTGGTTTAACGTCGTTAGCCTGACAAATTATTCCACCTGGATCAAAATTCCAATTAAGTAATCCTCGATCAATCGCCCAATCTTTTTCAGATCCAGGAATTCCTATAAAATCCTCAAATTTTAATTTTTCATTCAGCTCTTCCTTTTCAGTTGGATTTATATCATAATTCCTCGTATTTCTTTCTAGATCCAATATTCTTCTATTGATTTTTTGAAATTGCATATTAATATCATCTTTGAAATTTATAAGAAATGGATCTTTATAAGATACTTCAATATCTCCCAAATTTTGGATCAACTTCTCTCTAGATAATTCAGATTCTGGATCAATATCTTCTATGTTACTCTTATGTTTCAAGTTATCTTCCAATTCTTCCCCTTTATAATTATTAAATAATGAAGGATCTATCTTAGTTGAGGAAATAGGTTTTTCTAATTCCTTAGGAATTTCTTCCAATGGTCTTCCAATATCCTTATCCTCTTTTCTCAACTCAAAGTTCTTTTGAAATTTATCCTCAAACTCTCTTCCAAGTCCTAGTTCAATAATTTTATCTTGTTCATCATTCAATTCAGGTTTTTCTTGTGATTGAGTCGTATCTAAAGATATAAAGACTGGTGGTGTAGATGAATTCCCTAAATAGGTAGGCTTTAAAATTGTGTGGGGTACATCCATCTTAAGTTTATGAGATTTTTTAACAAATGGAATTAAAAGTTTACTATTTTTGGTAGAGTCCATCATTTCACACCTCTCCTGAACATACATACAGTCTTCTTTAAGTAATGTTTTCGAATCATCATGAAAATCTATTTCAATCTCATCTTTTAACTTACTCTCAAAACTTTCTTGGAAATGGTCTTTACTTAGATAATCAATTTCATCCATCCAAAAACAATCATCATCTTTTCTCTCAGCTGGATATTTCATAATCTTTAATACATCAAAAGTGACTTCCTGATCATTAATATTCATAGTTAACTCTCCTTTTTGCACATCTATCATAGCTTGTTCAGTAACAAGGAAATGTCTCCCTAAAATAATTAGAATTTTTTTATCTTCCTCCATATCTAATACAATAAAGTCCAAAGGAAAGATAAATTTATCCACTTTAACAAGCACGTCTTCTATAACTACTTTTGGATAAATGATAGATTGATCAGCTAACAAAAGGGTTACAGTAGTAGGAGAAATATCGACTAAACCTAACCTTCTAAATATAGATAGAGGCATCACATTAATGCTCACTTCTAAATCACATAAAGCTTTTCCACATAATTTTTCTCCAATTGCACAAGGAATTGTAAAGCTACAAGGATCTTTAAGTTTCCGAGGAAAATTTTTCTGAAGTATGGCACTGTACTCCTCACTTAGTGCAACTGTCTCATAATCCCCAAATTTCCTTTTCTTGTTTAATATATCGTTTATAAACTTTGCATAACTTGGCATCTATTCCAAAGATTCAGTGAAAGGAATATTTATCGTTAACTTCTTAAGTACTTTCATGAACTTTGAAAATTTTTTATCCAACTCATGCTGTCTAAGTCTTTGAGGAAATGGAGGTGGTGGTTTTTCCAAACTGATTTTAGTTGGAGATATTAATTTTTCTAGATCCTTAGAAACATGTTCTTCATGTCTTTTAGTTTCCGTTGTTTCTCTCACAACATCTTTCTCTTTGCTAACCACATCCTCTATCTCTCTTCCAATTTATAATTGGACAGCTTCTATTTGGTCATTAGTGTTCTCTTTAGGGTTGATCTCATTGTTGCTAGGAAGTGTTCCTTGGTGTCTATTGCTAAGTGAATTAGCAATTTGTCCCAGTTGATTCTTTATGTTTCTAATCGCAGCATTTTGACTTTGCAACTGGTTTCCCATTTGCCATACCACTTCTTCCATAGACATTTTCTTATCCTCAAATTTTTGATCTTTGTTATAGTCTAGTGGATATGAAGGTGTATAGTTTATGTTCCCCTGATTATTCCAACTTCCATTAGGATTTGCATGATTATTTTCCCATTGTTGGTTTCCACCATCAGTAGTATGATTCCAGTTAAATTTAAGATGGTTCTCCCAACATGGGTTGTAAAAGTTAGAATATGGGTTGTTTATGGTATTTAAAGTCTCATATGATAATTTAGAATCAATTATACGCCCTAATGAACTTTCCTCACTTACAGGAGTAAATTGAGGTTGGTTCATTCCAAATTGGTCCAACTTCCTTGATATTGCAGCAATCTGAGATGCAAGAATTGAAATTGTATCTGTATCATGAACACTAGCTACATTTTTTTTTATTTACCCTTGTAGAGGGCCATTGAAATTCATTTGTAGCCATTTCTTCAATTAATGCATACGCTTCATCAAATGTTTTTGACATTAATGATCCACCAGCGGCAGCATCAATAATAGACCTAAGGGATCCTACTAACCCATTGTAAAAAGTTTGAATGATTAACCAATCGGGCAGAGCATGGTGTGGACACTTTCTTAGGAGTTCCTTAAATCTTTCCCATGCTTCGTATATTGATTCCCCTTCATATTGACAAAATGAGATAATATCGTTTCTAAGTTGAGTAGTCCTTGAAGGTGGAAAATACTTAGCTAAGAATTTCTGTGTTAACTCCTCCCAATTTTTAATAGAACCAGGTGCTAATGAGTATAACCACATTTTAGCCTTATCCCTTAGTGAGAAAGGAAAAAGCCTTAGTCTAACAGCATCGTCTGACATGCCATTATAACGAAATGTAGCACAAAGTTCTAGAAAATTTGATAAGTGTAAATAGGGTTCCTCCAAAGGAGTTCCCCCAAATTGATTGTTCTGTACCAGTTGGATAATCTCAGGATTTATTTCAAATGAGTCAGCTTCTACGACAGGGTTTTGTATACTAGAGTGAATTTCATCTGTCGTAGGATTTATGTAATCCCTCAATGATTTATGATGATTTTCTAAGTTATTATCATGAAAGTTTTCCATTTCTATTTCTAGTTTTTCGAGTCCTTTCTGTATTTTTTATTTTTTATTTTCTTCAAACTCGGGATCATAAGGCACAAGTCTTGCAGATACTTTGTTTCGGATACGTAACACAACAAACAATACATTAACAATTAAACAAATAATAGATGAAATATATTCAACACAACAAAACATTTTCACGAACACCTTATTTTTCACACAAACAGTTTTTTCACAACACTTTTTCATATAAAAACACTTTTCACACAAAACAGTTTTTACGACACTACAGTTTTCCAAATCTAAGCCTAATTACTTCAACTAAAATTCTCCTAAAGTTCTTACCGAAGCTTCCCGGCAACGGCGCCAAAAACTTGACCCGACCCGCAATTATGCAGTAAATTAACTTCCAGAAGATGGCCAAAAACTTGACCCAATTTATAAATAGTGGCTAGTGTGCAAAATCTTAAATGATATAAAAATTAGAAAATATTTTACACACTAGGGGTACTACGCAAGTATACGTATCGTTTCAAGTAATATAGAGTTTTCTTTAAAAACCCCGATATCGATCCCACGAGGAAGTGAAGTAAGAAGCCTTTAGTCAAATTCTAGTCTACTACTAATAGTCTTTAGTTTGGAATGTCGATTAAGATTGTGTTTATCTAGCAACTATTCCTAAATGCAAGTGTTAAATGTAAAGATAGTAACTATATCTAAATGCAAATAATAATTCTAAAGATAACCCTTTTTGGATAAGTTGGTTTGGAGAATTTTGAGATTTTAAAAACTACTATTCTTATGTAATGAAATAGATAATGTATAGGATTAAGATGCATTAAATATTGTATGTGCCAAATAGGAGCAATCCTATTCTTTACCCTTTGGTCCAGGCATAAAGAACATTGACTAATCCTATGCTTGGTTACTGAATCTGCGGCTAGGCTCGGAGGATACCGACTCTCACTTCGGAGCTCCCACGTTACCCTCGCCTGAGGGCTAACAATCTACACTTCAGCACCCAAACGATAGGACCGAATTGAGGATTTTAGCCTATCACTCTAAAATCTCCAATTCTACGCCCGATAATTGTATTTCCCTATTTATTTGCATTCAATTCTCATGAACTTCACCATTCATGGAATTTGAATGTGGTTTCACTTTGTTGAGAATTACACCGCCCTTTTGGGTCGATGCAATTACAACGAATTTTAACACTACAATGGGCCCTTATTGCAATGTAAATGAAGTGCAAGTAAAAACAATCACATTTGTAATTAAATTTACTTCTACCATGCATCACAAAATCCTAAACATGATTTCTACTCATTGCAAAAGAAAAGTAAAAGGAAAACAATGGCATAATCTTCTTATGCCACTATTTCCAAAGAAGAAGAAATAGTAAGAGAGATGTGTCACAAAGCACGAAGAAAACATAAAGGAAACTTCATTTAACAAAAGCAAATCCAATAAATAAATGTTTACAAAATTATAAGATAATGAAGAACAATACTTAGATTTTTCCCCTTGAAAGAAAGACGAAGATCTCTCCCATAAAGTCTCCCGGCGATCCATGCAATGCTAGCGAAATCCCTTAAAAATTCTCTCAAAATCTCCTCTCCAATCTCTCCAAAAGGGTAGAAATCTACATTTCTACTCTTAATCTAAGAATCCTAAACATTCCTCAAGTTTTTCTCCCCTTTCCTCTATTGTTTCTCTTTCTTTTCTAACATATATTCATCATTTTAAAGAGTATGGACGAAGTTTGAAGAGTTTCCTTAAGCACCCCTTCGAAAAAGCGTCCAAATACGTCGAATATTGGCCCAAAACCACCGAATGTCGGTTCATGGTCATTCGGGCCGCTGTCGGCGGGTTCGAGCTCGCTGTCGGCGAGCTTTTCGGCCATTTTTAGGTGGTCTTGGGAAAATCTCGCCTTCGGCAAGCAGGCTGCTGCGCGGCTCCACCGTTTCGCTCCGTTTGGCTCCGTTTTAGCTCCGTTTCGCCCCATTTTAGTTGCGTTACGTTCGTAACAGATAGCCCTACAAAATAAGCATAAAAACAACCTTTCTTTAAAGTATAATATCATTCAAATATATGCAAGAAGTTTAAAAGAGATTAAGCATCGAAAGACTTATCGAAAGGTGTCAGGGCAGAATTTCATTTCTTGCTCGTTTTTTCTCCAAATTGCACCGTTTTTTCTTCTTTTTGCTCCAATCACCATTTCTTGTACCTAAAACCAAAAAACATACAAAATACCTTCCTTTAAAGTGTAATATCATCAAAAATAAGTATAATGATATAGCAAAAAGCGTATATATTTTAGGCGTGTCAGTCATCAATTCTAAGAGTTCTAGTTCTCTATTTATTTCAAGAATAACTATATGTTACAATATCAATTCACTTAGAATATTCGGAAGATAGAAACTTCATGAGGATACTACTCGTAATGAAACTAGTCATAAATATAAGTTCAGAAATGTTTTTAGTTTTCCATTTAGGTTAATCCAAGTGAAGCCAATTTTTGATAAGGCATTTCCTCAAGCTTCTCCTCACTTACTTTTTTTCTTTTCTTTTTTCTTTTGGATTGCTTTTCAATCCTATATATTTTTCTTTTCTTTTCAGGGATTGTTTTTCAATTCTTTCCTTTTTCTTTTTCAAGTGAGGATTACTATATCTGGATAGTCTGTTAATAATTTTGAACTTCACTCTTCTTTTCCTAAATTTGAAACTTTAAAACATTCTTTACCTTATATTTAATTCATAGTTTTCACATCATTGAATCCCAATCTTTTCTTTCTCAACTAAATTCCTAAGATTCTTAATATTTCAATATATAGTTTTCTTTACTTTAAATAGTTAACTATATTCTTATCCTCTTATACTAAATAGCTTAAACTACAAAATTATTTTTTATTACCAAAAATATTTCATTGAATCTTCTATAATATTTTGATAAAATCTAAATATAGTTATCTGAATTAAATTTTATCACAAAAATCATATTATAAATTTTTGAAAATATATTAATTGAGAACACATAATAGTTAATATTTTTCTCCCCCCCCCCAAAACTTAAAGTTTTTCATATTAGAAATAATACAGGGTGGAAAGAAAAATTATAAAAAAAACATACCTTTGCACTTTAGGCATTTTTGTCTTTTTGAAATTTTGCAGGTTCTTCTAAAAAATTTTTAACTTCAACTGACCTGTAATATTAAAAATCTTTCTACACATATAGCAGTTTAGAAATTTACTGGGGTAATGAAATTTTAAAATAAGTATATAAAACTAAACATTAACAACAATAATTAACTACACTACACAGGACATGCATTTCACAACATAGAACACAGTCTACTATTTTTAACTAAAAGTTCACAATTACAATTACAATCACAATCCATCACAAACAGAAATGAAAATACAAACTAAAAAACTAAACACATATCTCAGAAACAAAACATAGTTCACAAAATACAATTAATAAAAATGAAAGTACTCCAACAAAATAAACACATACATCACATCACATCACAATCACAAAGATCAATCATCAAAATTCCATGCTATGTCCTCATCACCCTGGTCAGCTGGTGGATTGGGCTGATAATGAGTACAATGGGGTCATTCTGAAAAAATGACATCAGACTCTCCTCTGTGGTACCTAGCCTGAGCATTACAATAAGCCATCTCAAAATCAGAGTGCCGCTGAAGATACTCACTATCGTGATCATGTCTTCGCTCTAAACCTTCAATACTATGATCAATTCCTTCCAATTTTTCATCTAACTTCTCAAAACTTTTTCGCTGTAGGGTCATGACATTCATCAAATCATATAGAGTAGGAGAGCTAGATGCAGAAGGGTCGTAACTAGTAGAAGGGATGTATCTACTAGTAGAAGGTGCCTTGCTCCTACTCCCAGTTCTCCATTCCTCATGGGATTCATAAGTCTTCAAATTTGCTTTACTAATTGGTTTCATAGAGTACACCCATTCTTCATCATCTCTTGCTTCCACCCCAGATAGTTTGCAAAGTGCGTAGATTAGGCCAGGATGCCCTAAATATCCACTTGATTCACTTTTTGTCGTAGCCATAATATTCTGATAAATTATTCTCCCCACATTTATACTTATGTTGTTCTGAATACAGAAATTCAGAACAGCTCTGTCTCTTGAGACTTCACTATGGTGATAGGTAGGTAGCAGAGTCGAACAAATGAAATAATGTCATGCCTTAGCAGTGGCATTCATCATGGAAAGTGGAAAGTTAATCCGTTCACGATTCTTAATTTTCCAAACTCCTTTCCCATCAGTGAGAAAGTCAATAACATTGTTTAACAGACCTTTGATCCACTTTTCGATATTTCAACAGCACCAAAAACTTGATCCGCACTAAATATATTCTTATGATTCTGTTATAGATTTTATGGTTTATATTGTGGATACTACGCAAGTATACGTATCGTTATCAAGTAATATAGGGTTCTAATGGAGTCCTAGATATCGATCCCACAGGGAGGTTAGCAAATTTCAAAGAACAACTTAAAGTAAATTTACTTATTAATCTAGTATACGAAAATTTAGAACACTTATACTAAAATAAACTAATGCTTAAAAGGTTAATATAAGATTTCAGAAAAGTATCTTTCTCCTTGTTTTTAGAGTATTAAGTGAATGAAAATTTAAATTAGTTTTTAATTATATTGTGCCAAATGGGAGCAAACCTACTCTTTACCCTTTGGTCCAGGTGCAAAGAATATTGACTAGTCTTATGTTTGATTACTGAATCTGCGGCTAGGCTGGGAGGATACCGACTACCACTTCAGAGCTCCCACGTTCCCCTCACCTGAGGGCTAACATCTACACTTCAGCTCTCAAACAATAAGACCGGATTGAATATTTTAATCTGTCACACTTAAATGTTCAATTCTACACTCGCTAGTTAATATTTCCCTATTTATTCGCACCCTCCTTCCAAGGCTTTTGATTTCCCTGAATCTTGGATGTAATATTTACTATAGTTGATAATTCAACATATGTTAACAAATCAATTGGCCAGATTGAAAGTAAATTACGATTTAAGTAAAAAGATTAGCACAATTTCTATTTTCATATTTCAGGCACAACTATTTAAATTTGTCATTTCACTAATCTCAAGAGCAAGGAGAAAGACTAAGATAACTACTCAGAATGCATGGGAAAGATAACACAAAGCATGGATTTCATTAAAGTTAACAAACAAATAACAAATATACTTATCTCAATTCTTCTCCCCAAGCAGACTCTTGAAGTTTCTTTGACTCTTTCTTCCAGTACAGCACACCAAAATGATAAAAACTTAATCTACTCACTCAAAAGACTCTTAAACTACAATTATGTTCCACACAAATGACTAAAACTGACTTTAGAATGACACACTAACTGAATAAAATTCGGCTCTATTTATAGAAGGGTCTAATCTCCAAACGTTGCTTAAGCACCTCTTCAAAAAGCATCCAGGTTCAATGTATCTGGCTCAATTTAACTATCTCGCCGTCGGTGGGTATCAGTTTCGCTGTCGGCGGGCTTCTAGAAGATGGGCTAACCGCGCCGATCTCGCTGTCGGCGAGCTCGATCTCGCTGTCAGCGGGCTCCTTATAATATATTAAAAATCTTTCGGAAAAAACTTGCCGTCGGCGGCCTAAATCTCGCCGTCGGCGGGACAGTTCAATTTTCATCAAATTGAGTCCTTTTTACTTCAAATTTGCTTCTTTTGTGCTTTTTGCCTTCAGTACTTATAAATCTTCATTCCTGCAATAAAATAAAGAAAATATCTTTCTTTAAAGTGCAATTTCATATAAAATTGGTATGAAATTCTTAATATATTTTCTAGTGATCAAATTCCCTCAAACTTAACTATTACTTGTCCTCAAGTAATTTTAATACTACGTAAAAGTAATGATTATTTGTAGTAAGGTTTTAATTCAGAAATACTATGAATTAGTTTTAAATAAATACTATGTTTAAGTTTAATAAAAATATTTTAGATATTTAAATTAATTCTATAGATATAAGGCTATTTAGTTATCAATTTTAAGATATTTAGTCTTCTATTTATTTCAAGAATGACTATATTTGAAATATTAAATTACTTAAAATATTCAGATGATGGGAATTTCATGAAAACACTACTCAGTAAAATACTAATTCTTATATATATAAGTTTAGAAATATAACTGAGTTTTTCTTTTAGGTTGATTCAAATGAAGCCAATTTTTGATAAGGCACTTCCTCAAGCTTCTCCTCACTTATATTTCTCTTTTTCATTTGGATTGATTTTCAATCCAATATACATTTTTTTTTCTTTTCTTTTCAGGGATTGATTTTCAATCTTTCTTTTTCTTTTTCAAGTGAGGATTACTATATATGGATAACCTGTTAATGATTTTGAACTTCATTTTTCTCTTTCCTAAATTTGAAACTTGAAATATTTCCTTACTTAATATATATTTCAAAGTTTTTACTTTATTAAGTTTCAATCTTTTCTTTCTCAACTAAATATTTAAGAATTTCATATTTTAAAGTATAGTTTTCCTTACTTTAAATAGTTAACTAGATTCTTATCCTTTTTAAACTAAATTTCTTAATCTATAAAATTAGTTTAATTACTAAAAATATTTTATTCAACTTTTTATATTGTTTAGATAAATTAATTTTAGTTACTGAATTAAAATTACTACAGAAAATCATTTTTATAATAATTTTGAAAATGTATATCAAGAACAATTTAATAATTAAATTTGTTGTTTTTCTCTCCCCCAAACTTAAAGTTTTCTATCTATTTACATGTAGGGTGAAAAGAAAATAAATTGTAAATTGAAATCATACTTTCGGGCTTTAGGTATTTCTTCTTCTTTTGAAGTTCTGCAGGCTTTTTTCATTACTTAATTAACCTGTACTGTTAGTTTTTTTTTCTACACATATAATATTTAAGAAAGTGCTGGGTAAAGAAATTTTTGAAATAAGTTCAAAACACTAACATAATTGATACTAAAACATTAAACTACATCCATATATATTTTAATAATCCAATCCAAGATTTTAATAACAGTCCAAAAATATTAAAATTAAAAACTACTCTATTTTAAATATTACATTAGAATTCAAATCTTTATCACAACATCACACTCAAAGTTCACAATTAAACATCAGTTCTGAATTTAATAAAAACATACAAACAATCACAACATCAAAGTTCATAAATTAGACAACTAAACAAATAAACACAAAACATAACATCTAATATTCTGCATCAAAGTCCCAAGCTATATCCTCATTTCCTTGATCAGTGGCTGGATTAGGCTGATAATGAGTATATCGGGGGCACTCAGGAAATACTACATCGAGCTCTCCTCTCCTGTAACGATTCTCTACCTCATAATATGCTATCTCATACTCTGAATGCCTCTGAAGATACTCGCTGTCATAATCATGTCTTATTTCCCAGCCTCCGATTCTCTGATCAATATGCTCTAGTTTTTCCTCTGTTTTCTCAAAGCTCTTCCACTGAAGGGTCATCTCATTCATCAAATCATGAAGGGTAAGAGTACTATAGGGAGGTGGGTCATAAATAGTAGAGGGAATATCTCTACTCGAAGAAGGCACATAACTCCTTGTTCCAGATCTCCATCCCTCGTGGGATTCATATTTCTTAATATTAGCCAGAGTAACGGGTTTCATAGGCTCCACCCATTCCTCATCCTCTCTTGCCTCTACCCCAGTGTTGACCTCATTTTTGATGAGGTCTTTTTCTTCTCTCTTTAGTACTTAGGATCTAGCCATAGGCTTTTCCTTTGACTAATCTTAGAGGACTAGAAGTGGAACCCACCCTTTAGAAGTTCAAACACCTCTTGACTCCCTGCAAACCCCACAAGCTTGATTGTAGACCCCTAATCACCTAGAGGGTTGAAATCAAATGTGGAGGTTTAAAGGATGAGTTCACTATATGAACTTTTGGCCTTAGGAATACCCTGGGTGGCCTGGTTTGGTGAGGGTTGACTTGCACATACACTACACTCTTACACACATTCCAAGTCCTAAAACCACACTCTCACCCAACTTGACTTCCTGACTCATGTAGGTAATTCATATGGATGGTCCTTAACCCCTAAGCCCTTGGCTAAGAGGGTAAGGAACAACACAGTGAATGCCTCAAATGAGTCCTCTCATGGCTCATATGGGCTTAATATGGCTTCATGGCTTCACAAAAGTGATTCCATTATACTCAAATTTGATCAATCTTCATTTTTTCAAAATTTCAATTTTTGACCCCCGGGGCCCCGGACCCACTAAACCTACCAAATGCCCTTGGAACTACCCAAAATTTGCAAAAATCACCTAAATTACCCAAAATTCCTCAAAATCAATCCTAAACATTTCCCACCACTCAAATTGACCATCATTGGCCAAAATACCAAAATTTCCAAAAATACCCCTAAGTCCCCCCAAAACTACCAAAATACCCTTCTACCCTAAAAATCCAAAAAATTCTAAAAATTTCTAAAAAATTCCAGAAAATCCCAAATATTCCCAATTTCATTTTGTTCAACTACACCATGGGCCAATTTTGTCAATTTACCTCACTTTTACCAAAACCCTCAATTTGACCCATTTTTAACCTAAGTGAACCCAATGTCAAACCAAACCAACCCAATTGAACTCAATTCTAAACTTCAATTCAATATCAACAATATCAATTTAGACCTATTCCAACTCCAATTTGATTGACATTTGGGCCCAATTTCAATTTGAAGCCTAAGGCCCAATTTTGACCCATGACCTAAACCTAGCCCAAACCAACCCAATTCAACTCCAATTGGCCCCAAATCTTTTCTAAAGCCTTCCTAACATCCCCATAAACAAAACACTAACTTGATTTGCCCAAAATTTGAACCTAAACTCTACCCAAACCTAACCCAAAACCAAAATCTCTTAAATTGATCTAAGCCCAAACCTAACCCAAATGAGCCCAATCCCAAAATTAGAGCCCAACCAAAATTGAAAACTCTTTGTAACACTCCCATAAACATTTCCCAACATTAATTTTACATCAAATCCAACCTTAGTCCAACCTTAGCCCAAGTTAGCCCAATTTGGCCCACCTTGGTCCCTTTACGAAAAAGCCCAAATTCGACCCGATTCTACTCCAAATCACACCAAATTGATTCCAAACCACTCATGACAAATGCCTAAACCAATTACAACATTTATTTGGCACAATCCTTTACAAAATTTTCATCCTAAATTTACTTTAAATTCAAAAGCCCACTTCCTTAAACCACTTTAAAAGCCCATCCGAAATGATTTAAAAAAAAACCCAAAATCAATCCAAAGCCCACATGACAAATTCTTCTCATCATACCTTTAATTGAAATCATCCCTAAGTCCTAAATCAATAATCAAGCCATTCCAAATCAAGCCACATGCCAAATTACCCCTAAATACCAAAAATTTCTAAAACCCTTTTTCATGAAAGAAGCCAACCTTTTCTAAGCCAAATGTAAGCAAAATGTGAGCCATTTACAAGCCATATGAAGCCATGAGAGTTTTGACACGTCACCATGTCATTTATGGAAAATGGAGGGGCCCCTTTCTTAAGCCTTCCTTAAGCCTTTTTAACCTCATCCATGATACACACTAAACCATGCTTAGCCACCTCACCATGGATGGAGACTTCTCCACTCCAATTCAGCTGAGCCATATGATTCCCTTCAACCCAAATCAGGCCTTGGTGGGTGCACCAAACCCAAATCCATGCCTTTGACCAAACTAAGCCCAAAATGATCCCTTCCCCCTTCCACTTTGATTCAAATCCTTTACACTTGACATTTGCCAATTGAACTCACAAAACTCAAGCACTGACCTCCCTGACCCTGAGGGTGACCCATGCCTGGCCGGCCAGCTACCACAGCTGCCGGAAACCACCAGGCCGAGAGGCTTAATTTGAATCGAAAATTCAATTTGAACTAGCCGACTTGTCCCGACCTAAATGGCCATTGCGAGCTGTTCTTCCCTTGCCCTGAGCAGTTGATCCAAGCCTCCGATTGCCCACAGGGAAGCCCTCCAGCCACCTCTATTTAAACCCACTCACCTCTTAGCCAAACGAGGTGATGAACCGAACCTTAAGGAAACTGCGCCAAAATTGCTCTAGGACCTTCTCCTAACCCAGAGCAGTTGATCCCCAGTGTTCCTTTGCCCTAAAACCCCATTAACAGAGCTCAATTTCTGAGTTAAAAATCCACCCAAAAACAGAACACTTCACCACAGTGAGCCAATCTTTAAATTGATTGACCCTACACCTTCACCAGACCAAGAGGAGAAGTTCCCCAGCAAAAGCCCCCTCACTAGGCCAGCCATTGCTTCCAGCCTCCAAGCTTTGTGATCGGCCTTGGTCACTTTCATACTTAGACAATTCCACAGGGCCGAGACTTCATCCGGAGCTTGCCTGGACTCAATCGAAGGTGACACAACTCTCATATCGAAGCTTCACTTCTCTGAGCAAAGGTATGAACTCATTCTTCCCCCGAGCTTACAGCAATTCTCAATTTTTTTTGGGTTAATTTCATAGCCTATAAACCGTATGGATTTGTTTGTCTCTTCAAGACGAATCCATAGAGCATAAGAACACAAAAATCCATTGAGAATCGAGTGAGATCTTAGAGTTTTAGTGTGGACGGACACGAGTACACACCAGTCGTAGACGATGACCAGGAGCCGTTGGATAGCGCGTGTATCGAGCGGATGGTCGAGATCAAGTGGGACGACGCAATGGTACGTGAACCGCGGGCCCTTGGAGAGCTGAGTCAGATGGCAGCCCCGAATCACAGCGCGACGCGTGGGCTTTCGGAGCTGCCGAGGTTGACGCGGCGCCGCGTGGATAAGTAGGAAATTAGGGTATTTTTGAATTATTTAAATGCCACGAACTTCAAAAATTCATATCTTTGCATAGAAAAATCACAAAAATAAAATAAAAATACTCTCTTACTCAGTGAACAGAGGAGAATAATGTGGAAAAGAAATCAAGTTAATTGGATGAGTATTTTATTTTTAATAATTTATTTATTGTTTTTAATATTTTGATTCTCCATTTGCATAGAAAATTCACCATGACATGAGACCATAGGGCTTTTGAAGCCTCTGATCTTGGAAACATTCCCTGAATTTTTCAAGGTCAGAGGCCATCTCTGTGAAAAGTTATTGAATTTTCAAGTTCATGTCACTGTTTTAGGTATTTTAATTCCAATAATTAGCATGTTGTAAAATAAATTCTAGTAAAATTTGGTGATATTCCTTAGGACCAGAGGACCCTATGAAAAATATATTTTGAGTTAGTTCATTCATAATAACCTTAATTGGCCTAACCACTAAAATTGAATTTGATTTAATTAGGGTTATCCACACATCAAATTGACTTGAAAACAATTCTCCATTACTCTTTAGGGTTAGAGGAACCTTACATAAAATTTTGAAATCAATTGGACTTAATTAACCCCACCAAATGGATTGATTAAACCTCATAAGCAAAATGGAACTTTAAAAATTCATAACTCCAAAAATACTTTTTAAAAATTCACAAAAATGGTTTTGGAGCTTCTCTGATATCAGGGGAGTTCAGGAAAATTAAAATTAAAATTTTCTAAAAAAGTTGATTTTTCACAATATTTTAATATTTTAATAATTAAAAAATAATAAAAATCACAAAAATATTAAAAATCATAAAAATGTCACATTTGATTCCTAATCATTTAGGAACAAACCAAATATTTTTCGGATATTGAATTTTAAGGGCTTAATGTAATTTTTAATATTAAAAAAGTGAATTTTCAACCTTTTTAACTAAAATAATTCTAATAAATCAAAGAAAAATTATAAAATTAGAAAATTTGTTTCTCTGGACTCCTTGAGGTTAGAGAAATTTATGAAAAATATAAAATCTATTTTTCAACTTTTACTTTATTTTAAAATTAATTTATACTCTAAAACTCAAAATAATTATAATAAATAAAATATAATTCAAAAAATCACAAAAAGTAGTCCAAATGGTTCTCTGGTCATTAGGAACATTCCATAATTTTCTTAAAGTTAGAAAACTTTCCCTGGTCATGTTGTTGAATTTTCTTTGAAAACCCTATTTTCTACTAAAAAATAATTATATAAATAAATTAAATTCAGAAAAATCACATTTTCTCCTCTAATGTCTTAATTGACATGTGTGTGAAGTGACAAAAAAATTTTAAATTCATTTGAGCTTAATTTAGTGAGTTATGAAATAAATAAGACTAAAAGGGCATAAAGGTAATTAAAAATTTTAACCCTTAATTAAAACTTTAGGTTTAATCAAATGGAGGGTAAATATCTGATTTTAATTTTCTCTTGGATGATTGAAACTTAGGGAAATTAAAGGGTAGAAACCCATTCAACACTTTGAAAATATCAAAATGAAACTCTAATTAATTAAATAATTTAAATTTTGGAAAGAATATATTTAAATTTGGATTATTAAAATAGGGATATTATTAAGAGGATATTTATTCTTTAATTTAAAAATCCCGAAATAAGTCACTTTAACAATATTTAATTCTTAATTAAATATTAAAATAATAATCCAAATTAAATAAATTAAATAAATTAAAAGAAGATAACCTTTAAACGAATTAAAGCTTAAAATGTTAAATGGTCTAATAATTAAAAATCAAATTTAAAATCTTGGAATTAAATTAAATTAAATTAAATTGAGTCAAGTCAAAGTTTAAATTAAAATTAAATTAACACCTTAACAATTAAATTAAATTAAATTTAAAATATTGAAATTAAAATTAAATTAAATTAAATCAAATTAAATTAAAATTAAATTAAAATTAAAATCAAACTAAAATTTAAATTTAAATTAAAATTAAATAAAATTAAATTAAATCAAATCAAATTAAATTAAATTAAATTAAAATCATTTAACAACAAACCTAAATGAAATCATTAAGAGTTAAATCATAATATATCAATAATTTCAATACATCTTTCTATCTAAGTAAATTTAAAACATGAACATCAATATGAAATACTAAGATAATTGAAAGTGTAAAGATTTAAATTGAATCTAAAAATAATTTGAACACTATTCCAAAATTAAAATTATTAATTAAAACCTCATAATTAAATTAAATCACTTTAAATCATTAACTCAAACTTCAAATTAAGAATGATTAAAATTCTCAATAAACCAACTTGCCTCTAAAGGCTTTAATTATTATAACTCTTAAATAGAGTATTAAATGAGATGTCACTTCATTCATCAGGAAATCAAATACCCAAGTTCACTGAGCAAGAGACAAAGTTTAACTAAACTCCTGGATGATTAATTCACCTGTGCAACTAAATTTACTTGGACTCAAAATAATCCCAGAAGTATTGAAAAGATGTTTAAGACTTGTCCTAAGCACTTCCTCAATATAACAGGATGTTTTCGAAGAACAATTGAATTTAATTATTCTTTAATGAAAAAATCATCCTTAAACCAAACCAAGAACCTAGACGTCATAGGATATGACTAGTTATAGGATTAGGAATTTGATAGACAACCAATACCCTTCCCTTAGCTTTACCTAGGTATATGTTGAAATATTTAAATGCCTTAACATGTGTTTTAAGTGCAGCTTGGGATGACGTGAAGACCCTCCAGATACGCTTTTATTTTATTGCAATTTACTTTATTGCAATTTAAGTACATGCACTGTACTTTACTTTTCTTGCATGATAAATAAGACTGTTGCATGAAAACCAAAACCTTTAGGATAGTCCCTGAACTGAAACCAAAACAAAATTAAAAGTCATTGCAAGTGAGTTTAGCAAATTCATCTGGACTAAGTGAATTCGATGAAAATAAAGGTACCGGGATGACGGAACCGTGGGATCTTAATCGGTTCTGTTTAAACAACTTTAAGATTTATTTTAATTAAAATATTAAAAACACTTGGATTTTAAGATTTTATCTAAACCAAAACACTTCCCTCATCTCCTAATTTATGACTTCTAAAACTAAACCTCTACAACAACAAGGAGCTCGGAGCATGGTGGGCAGCTCGGCCATCGTCATCAGCAAAACTCGGATCTACTTCAGCAAAACTTTCTTAGAATTAAATAACCAAGCCATAGGACTTCGAGGTAGTTTGCCTAGTGCAACATAAATCCTCAACTCTTCGTTAGGCATTTGCATAATCATGTTATACAAATTAAGCCCTAACCAGTCTTAGGACTCCAAGGTAGTCGTTCGGTACGACATAAACCCTCACATCTTCGAGGTTGTTTGTGTGATTTTATCATACAAATATAAGTCCTAATTAATTAAAATTGGCAAGATTGAAACATTAAACAAACTCCCAAATTGAAGCCAAATAATAGGATAGTTTGAGAAGTTGCCAAGATTCTTCTTGGACCCTCAGCTTCTCTTACTTCTCTTTCTTTGGACTCTTGAAATTAACTGTTCCAAATTTGATCCATTCCCTATTGAAATTCCAAAATTCAATCCTTTGAAAACCTTAAACTTTGAAATTCTTGAGAGCAAAACCACTAATCATTATTGAGAGTTTTCTTAAGTGATTCCCGTCATTTAAGATGTAATTAACTATAGGGGCTTGCCCTTATAGGGAACTTTAAGAACCCATATAATATAAACTCTGCTTAATTCATTTATATTAAGCAGGGGAACTTGTCGGCTTAAAAAGTTGGTTCGCAGACCAAACGGATGTCACAAATCTTCTAGTTTATTTAATCGAGCCCCATCATCAAGCAGTGTGTCTATTCTTCGGGATAGATACACGGTTTGTGGTGTGGTGCTCGTTTATATAAACTACTTGGGATGTGAGATCGGTTTGATTTCATATCTTAAAATTTTCAAACTTAAAATTAATTTTAAAATCAAATGCTACTTTCCACATTATATATATTTAAATTAAAATTAAAATCTAAAAATTCGCTGACAATTTTTGTAGGCGACCCCCTTTTTAAAATACAACACATAACCTAAAAATATGCTGACACCCAGATAATTGGCATAGTGCATAGATAAGACCAGGATGTCCTAGTCCTCCTCCACTTTCACTTCTTGAGGTGGCTAATATATTCTTATAAATTATACTTCCCACATTAATACTTTTTTGGTTATGAATACAGAAATTCGGAATCGCTTCTATCTCTTGTTACCTCACTATGGTGGTAAGTAGGTAACAATGTAGAACAAATAAAATAGTGCCAAGCTTTAGATGATGCATTCAACATAGAAAGAGGGAAGTTTACCCGTTCTCGCTGCTTCATTTTCCAAACTCCTTTCCCGTCAGTGAGAAAGTCTATAACTTCCTCTAGTGGTCATTCTATAGTTCCGAATGTATCATACTCACTGGTGTAGGTGTCTCTTACCTCGTAATAAGCATTTATTCTTGCAGCGCTGAATTCCACAAAAAATCCTCTAACCTTAACCGGTGCATCTTCAGCCTGAGTCAGATTTGCATAGAATTCTTTCACTACTTCCACAGCGGCTCTGTTGGTTATGAAACAAAAATTTTCCCATCCTCTTTCTTTAATTATTCGCTCCACTTCACCTCCAGGACTTTTGAAAACTCGATCCTGAATGCATATTCTGGCTTGAATGTTATGAAAATATCTCGATTGTGCCCTTGCATTCACAAAACGAGTTTCATCGTAATCTACACTTCTCTTTTATCGTGGAGCCATATTTTGATCTGTGAAATTTGCAAAAATCTTAACTAAACTCCCAAATATTACTAAGATGGCTTCCAATAGTTACTAAAATCAATCTAAATCAAGCTTCATGAACTTCTTCTAATTCTTTTCTTCACATTTCAAAATTTTTCCAAAATCTTCAATGTAGAAGAAATTCATGGTGAAAATAAAAAATTTTTACATAGGATTAAAGCTCTTACCAAGGGAAGATAAAATCCGACGTCAAAATGTGTTGGAATCGCTTCAAATCCAAGATTCCACAAGCCCTAGGTCGGTTTTTTTCAAGTTTTTGAGGAGGGAGATGATGAATAGTGTCGGTTGACCGGTCAAATAAAGGACATTTCACGATCTCGCTGTCAGCGAGAAATTTCTTGCCGTGGGCGAGCTTATTAATTTACCAAGGCTAAAGTTTCGGGAAAATCTCACCGTAAACGGGATTTTCTCGCTGTCAGTGGACTTTTCCTCGTCGTCAGCGGACTTTTCCTCGCCGTCAGCTGGGTTTCCAAAAAATTTTAATATTTTTAATTCTTATAATGTTTTTAATCTAGATTAAGCCTTGTTCATTGTTCTGGTCACTAAATTTGATATATTTATTAATATATATTTTATTAAGATTAGATATTATATTAACACATAAATTCACACAACACAAACATTATAACTTTATAAATGAAATCCATGAACTTACAACTTCAAACTACATAACTAGCAATTGACTTATTAAATTAACCCAAACACATCTAACTCAGCATTGCAATCCACACCACAATACTCTAAATGCTGAGACTAAACAAACAACATACAATCTCATCTAAACTGAGATTATCTATGTAAAGTTCAAACTAAATCAAAAACTAAATTCAAATCAACACACATACATATAATATGAATAGAAATCTCTGCTACTCATCTGAATCTGAACTGTTCTCTTCTCTGATGTTTCCAATAGAACGCAGGTGCACAAATAAATTATAGAAAGGCCTGAAAGGGAATTCTGCAGTAGAATCTTCTTCAATCCACCCTTTCTATCTCAATAGTTGTATAAAACTTGCCTCCAGATGTCCTGTATGGTCAAAGTGCTCCTTCATTCTCCAATCAATGTGATCGAATAAATCAGAGATATTATCAATAGAATTCATCACATTATGTAGTTCCTTCTCCAATCCTTTAAGTTTCCTTAAAATGAGGTTTGTTCTATCAGTCAGGGGTTTAACTAAAGGATTGTTTTGGGATGCTTTATCAGAAATAATTACTGTATCATCATTATTATCCAATGTAGGAAACATATCTGTCGGATCTAATGGTTTCCAAGGCAATAGCACTTTTTCCCAAGCTTCGTAGGAAACTTGGTACTGACTACATAAAGCAAATATAGTTGATGGGTGTCCAAGTCCATGAATTGACCCATGCACAATTATTCCTAGTGTAGATTTCACAATAAAAGATTCAACATCAATAGGTAATCCAGATTGAATACAGTAATTTAAAATTGCGCATTCCTTCAAAACCTAGTTTACCCTCATAGTGGGTAATAATTTTGATGAAATAAAGAAATGCCAATACTTTGAGATGGGGTTAAGAAGTGACGCAGAAAAACTAACGTACCCGTCTTCTCGTAATTCCCAATCGTCAGGTTCGTCAGTCAAATATCTGTAGATCTCATTCATGTTGTATCTTATAGGAAAAAAATTTGAATAGTGGCAAACAAGGGTAGTTTCAATCGAGTATAATTCATTTATCCGAGAAGGAGTGAAAGTTACCCATCTGCCTCTTACGTAAACACTTCCATTATGGATCGCATGCAGATTATAGTAGAATTCCTTGACTACAGGAATGACTACAGCAGATGTTGTATAGCAGAATACCTCCCAACGTCGCTGGACAATCATTTCTTCAATTGTTGTTGTAGAATTCTCCACTCCTTTGTTTACAAATCCTCTCTCCTTAATCAGTTCCTTTTTCATCAAAAACTTGTTGAATATTCGCTGAGCCTCAGAACTGATGAATTTTCTTCGGTTAAAAACTCCGGATTTTGTGGTTTCTAGTGGATTGGTGGCCATAATAGATTGTTTTGGAGGGGCTCTAGTCGTTTTTAAGGATGAAGATGATGTAAAAATGAAGTTCTAAAAGTTTTTTAAAGAGAAATGGCCTTAGAACCGTCCAAAACCGCAAAATAACTCACAAAAATCACTTTTGAACTATCTCGCCGTCGGCGGTAACGATCTCGCCGTCGGCGGGATAGTTAATTAATTAAAACTGAAATTGGGCGCGCCGATCTCGCTGTCGGCGGGAACGATCTCGCCATCGGCGAGATTAGGTAAATTGCCCACTTTTTCGTTCCGGTCCGAATATTTTCCGATTTCTTCGTATATATTCAAATTTGTGATGATTCTAAAAAGTAAAATTAGTAGAATTCATTCTATATTTAAATTTTAAATAATATTAGTAAACAGATCCTAATTAATAATTACTATAGGTTGCCTCCCATAAAGCGCTTGGTTTAACGTCGTCAGCCGACTTAATTTAGTTAGTAATCAGGTTGACTGAGCATTAATACCTCTTTAAAATTTGGTCTTCTCCCTTCAAAATAAGGTTTTAATCTGTGTCCGTTTACTTTAAATCTATGCCCAGTTTTTGGATCTTCAATTTCTATAGTTCCATATGAAAATATTTGAGTTATAGTGAAAGGCCCTAACCATCGAGATTTCAATTTCTCAGGAAATAATTTCAATCTTGTATTATAAAGCAGAACTTCTTGTCCTGGTTCAAAATTCTTCAGTTTAATCTTTCGATCATGCCATAATTTCATTTTTTCTTTATAAATTCTATCATTATTATAAGATTCATTTCTTAATTCATCTAGTTCATTAAATTGCAATAATCTTTTCTCACCAGCTTCTTTCAGATTGTAATTAAATTCTTTAATTGCCCAATAAGCTTTATGTTCTAATTCAATTGGTAAGTGACAAGTTTTTCCATAAATAAGTCTGTAAGGAGTCATTCCAATCGAAGTTTTATAAGCAGTCCTATATGCCCATAATGCAGAATCTAGTCTTGTAGACTAATCTAACCTATTAGGGTTTACAGTCTTTTCTAAAATAGGTTTAATTTCTTGATTAGAAACTTCAGCTAATCCACTAGTTTGTGGATGATAAGTAGTTGATATCTTATGAATAATGTTAAATTTTTCTACTAGTTTGTGAATATATTGATTTCTAAAATGAGATCCTCCGTCAGTGATAATCACTCTCGGCATTCCAAATCTAGTAAAAATATTTTTGATTAGAAACTTCGAAACACTCTTAGCATCACACCGAGGTAAAGGTTGTACTTCAATCCATTTAGAAACATAATCAACAACAACTAATATATATGAGTTTCCAAATGAAGGAACAAATGGTCCCATAAAATCTAATCCCCAAACATCAAAAATCTCAACTTCTAATATAAAATTTAGAGGCATTTCATTTCTTCGAGATATATTACCTACTCGTTGCATCTATCGCAAGTTTTGATATATCTATAAACATCTCTAAAAAGAGTAGGCCAATAGAATCCAGATTGTAAAATTTTATAAGCAGTTTTATCTGTTCCAAAATGTCCTCCAAAATCATAATCATGACATTTCTGAATGATTTGCTATGTTTCTTCATAAGGCACACATCTTCTAATTATAAGATCCTTACATTGCTTATATAAATATGGTTCATCCCAAAAGTATGTTTTAGCATCATGAATGAATTTTTTCTGTTGTTGCAAAGTTAACATAGGTGGTAAAATATCACTTACAATATAATTTACTATATCAGCATACCATGGTATTTTCCACTCATTTATATTGTATAATTGTTCATCAGGAAAACTGTCAATAATTTCATTATCAGTGTCAGATAATTCATTATATTCAAGTCTTGATAAATGATCTGCAATTTGATTATCAGTTCCTTTTTTGTTGATGATTTCAAAATCAAATTCTTGCATTAGTAATATCCATCTAATTAATCTTGGTTTGGAATCTTTCTTTTGCATTAAATATTTAATAGCAGAGTGATCAGTATGCACAATACATTTAGTTTCAATTTGATAAGGCCTAAATTTATCAAAAGCATAAACAATTGCTAATAGCTCTTTTTCGATAGAATCGTATAATTCATTTCGAGCATTATTAAGAGTTTTACTAAAGCATAGTATATAACTTTGAATATTTTATCATATCTTTGCCCAAGTACTGCTCTTATAGCATAATCACTAGCATCACACATAAGTTCAAATGGTTTCTCCTAATCAGGTGAAACTATTATAGGTGCTGTGATTAATTTATCTTTTAATAATTCAAAAGCATTTAGTCATTCAGTTGTAAATTCAAATTTCTTATCCTTTTCTAAAAGTTGGCATAAAGGTTTAGTAATTTTTGAAAAATCTTTTATATAGCGTCTGTAGAATCCAACATGTCTAAGAAAACTTCTTACCCCTTTTACTGTAGTTGGAGGTGGTAATTTAGCTATAACTTGAATTTTTGCAGAGTCTACTTCCATACCATTTTCCGAAATTTTATGCCCTAATACAATTCCTCCTGCAATCATAAATTGACATTTCTCCCAATTTAGAACTAAGTTAGTTTTCTCGCATACTTCTAATACTTTTTCAAGCTGATTCAATCATGCGTCAAATGACGTTCCAAATACAGAGAAATCATCCATAAATACTTCTATTCCATCATCGATTAATTTACTAAATATAGACATCATACATCTGCGGAATGTTGCGGGTGCATTACATAATCCAAAAGGCATTCTTCGAAAAGCAAATGTTCCATATGGACTAGTAAATGTTGTTTTCTCTTGATCCTCAGGAGCAATATGTATCTGATGATAACCGGTATATCCATCTAGAAAACAAAATATTTATGTCCGGCTAATCTATCTAACATTTGGTTTAGAAATGGTAATGGGAAGTGATCTTTCCTAGTGGTACGTATTTAATTTTCTATAGACAATACATATACGCCATCCAAGTAACTTGTCTTATAGGTATTAAATCATTATTTTCATTAGCTTTAACGGTCACTCCTCCTTTCTTAGGAACACGAGTGAATTGGGCTTACCCAAGCATCGTCCGAAGTAGGATATATAATACCATTATCTAGCCATTTTAATATTTCTTTCTTGACTACTTCTTTCATTATTGGGTTTAATCTTCTTTGAGGATCTACTCTTGGCTTATGTTCATTATCTAGAATAATTATGTGCATACAGATTGAAGGACTAATTCCTTTAATATCTGCTAAAGTCCAACCAAAAGTTTTTTTATATTTTTTAATGTGTCTAACAGTTTTTGTTCTTGTAATTCATTCAATTCAGCTGATATAATAACTGGGAGGGTTGAATGGTTACCTAAATAAGCATATTTTAAATGATTAGGTAAAATTTTTAATTCAAGTTCAGGAGGTCTAATTATTGACGGAACTATATTCTTTTCAATGTTTTCAATATTATCCAACATTTCAAATTTTTCTTGTATATAATTCGGTTTTTCATTATTTGCTTCTTCAATTAATTCTATATTTTCTTTTTCTGATTTTTCTTCATAATATTCTTTAAAATGTTCATTTTGCAAATGTTCAAGTATTTCCATTCGAAAACATTCATCATCTTTTTCTAAAGCATGATATGTCATTAGTTTTGCTATGTTAAAAGTTACTTTTTGATCGTTTACTCTCATTATCAATTGTCCTTTCTGAACATCAATCATAGCTTTTTCAGTGGCTAAAAAGGGTCTTCCTAATATTATGGGAATTTCTTTATCTTCTTCCATATCTAGAACAATAAAATCTACTGGGAAGATAAATTTATCCACTTTTACTAACACATCTTCAATAACTCCCTTAGGATAAGTCACGTAACGATCGACTAACTGAAGAGTTACTGAAGTAGGTGAAATTTCTCCTAATTTTAGTCTTTTAAAAATTGATAGAGGCATTAGATTTATGCTTGCTCCTAAGTCACACAAAGCTTTTCCATAAAATTTTTCTCCAATAGTGCAGGGTATAGTGAAACTACCGGGATCTTTTAATTTTTCGGAAGCTTTTTCGAATAATTGCACTACACTCTTCACTAAGTGCAACAGTTTCATTATCTGTAAATTTTCTTTTTTAATTTAAAATATCTTTCATAAATTTTACATAATTAGGCATTTGTTCTAATGCTTCTACAGAAGGAATATTTACCGTTAATTTTTTTTAAAATTTCAAGGAATTTAGAAAATTGCTTATCTTTTTTATGTTGCTTTAGTCATTGAGGAAATGGTGGTGGTGGTTTTTCTATAGATATTTTCATAGGGATTAATGGATATTCTAAGTTTTTATCTTGTTGATCCTTTTCTTTCTCAATTTCCACTTCCTCATTTTTACTTTCTGTTTCTTTCTGAACAAATTAAAGCAATACAAAAATTATAAAAAAGTATGGCCTGGCGCCTAGGCGCCAGAAGTTGGCGCCTAAGCGCCAGACTCGATATAAAAACTGTCAAGTTTTTGGCAACGTTTGATCAGTTATTTTGATGAAGTGAGCGGTTATTGGACATTCTAGAGGACTGGCAGTTGTTCCTTGATAATATGACATGTGATACATTGCATTTGGACACTCCAAAATGGTTTTAATCGCGAAGAGGTGCGAGCCAAAGTGAAGAGGTGCGAAGAACTGGACGCGGTGTCCGGCGCCTAGGCGCCAGATTCCGGCGCCTAGGCGCCGAACCGACCTTCTAGAAGATTCATTGAATGTGGACATGTTTTGAAGAGGTGCCTCAAGGCAACCCTTGAAGCCTATAAATAGGGGTCCATTTCTTCGTAAAACGTGCCCCTCCCATTGTAACCCTTTCTCTTATTCACTTTAGGATCTCTCATCCTTAGAGAGAGAAATAGAGAGAGAAATTTAGGGCCACTTTTGTTTAGTTTAGTGAGTTTATTTTCAAGTTGTTGCATGCGGAGTTCATTACACTGTGGAGTCGAGTAGGAATCGAAGATTCGTAGAAGAAATATTTGAGATAAGTATTTTTATATTTGATTCAAAGTTTATTTATCATGTTTTGCTTGTTTATTTTCAATGTGTTACGAGTAGTTAGTTTACTTTCTTCCTTCAATTATGAAGAGATAGATAAGATAATATAAAGATTCGATGGAGAATTGAAATTCAAAATATTTTCAAAACATTGTGATGACATTAATACTCGATCTTACTTTACTTTTTAAATTGGCCATTTAAATTGTTAAAGCCTGTTGAAGAGTTTTGAGACCTTGAAGGAGAAGAACTCTTAACTTGTAAATGTCACATGAATCCTTGGGTAGTCGAAGGCCATGTGCGGGATATTCAAGGTGAAGTGCAAATAAATAGGAAGATAAGATTTAAAGGGCGTAGAATTGATAAGTTTTTAGAGTGACAGACTAAATTCTTATAATTTGATTTATAGATTAGGAAAGGGTCTCTAGTAGGGCCGACCATAGCCACCCTTGAACATCTAGAAGTGTGAGCCTAGATTAACCCATTCTACTAACAATACATCCGGACCTGTTCGTAAATTAGCTCGATGTTCTTTGCGCTCGGATCAAAGGGTAAAGAATAGGAATGATTCTATCTGGCACAATACCATAAATCAAATTCTCCAACGAATATTAAATTATCTTAAAAATTTTAGATTAATTGAATGAAAGAAAGTTGTTTATTTTATATAGTTTTCATAAATCATTTTCTTATTATTGTTTTCTTTATTTGCATCTAGTAAATTAATAGTAATTTATAATTAAATTAAAAAATAAAAAAATATTTTTTTTATATAGAAAATTTATCACTACAATTCTTCCCTGTGGGATCGATACTGGGGTCTTTGTTTCAAAGCCCTATATTACTTGAAACGATACGTATACTTGCGTAGTACCCCTAGTGTGTAAAAATATTTTCTAAATTTACATCATATTAATTTTATACACTAGCCGCTATTTATAAATTGAGTCAAGTTTTTGGTTATCTTTTGGAAGCGAATATTACTGCGTTATTTGCGGTCGGGTCAAAGTTTTTGGCGTCGTTGCCGGAGAAGAAAGAATTAGAATAGTATAAATTTTCTTAAAAAAAATATATAAAAAATAAATAAATTATAAAAAAAGAGATATATATTTTATTCCTTGTTTTATGCGAAGATTTGGTTCGAAGGATTAATACCTTTAGATTCCGAATTAGAAAGAACAATTAGAAAAATTAAAAAGGGAAAACAAATTCAAAAATTTCAAGAAATGGCTACTTTACAAAATCCAATTGAACTTAATGATCAAAATGTTTATAAACCATTAAGGGATTATGCTAACCCTACGAGTTGATGAACTTCATAGTAGTATTCAAATACCTACTGTAGATGCTTAATTCTTTTGAACTTAAACCGTCTATTATTCGAAATGTCTGCAAACAATCAATTTGGTGGATCACCAAATGAGGATCCAAATTTACATCTTGTTAATTTTTTAGAACTTTGTGCTACCTTTAAATATAACAATGTTTCGATGATGCTTATTAGACTTAGACTCTTTCCTTTTTCTTTAAGAGATAAAGCAAAGATGTGGTTAAACTCATTAGCGACCGGTTCTATTAAAACATGGTCCGAAATGGCACAAAAATTCCTTGCTAAATATTTTCGTCCTCGCTAAAACTCGCTAAATTAAGAAATGATATTACTTCGTTTAGTCGATTTGACGAGGAGACAATTTATGAAACTTGGGAAAGATTTAAAGAACTATTAAGAAAATGTCCTCATCATGCTTTACCCGATTGGTTGATTATTCAAACATTTTATAATGGATTAATTGGATCTTTAAAATCAATTATTGATGCTGCTGCTTGGAGGTTCTTTAATGTCTAAATCATTTGAAGAAGCTTACACTTTAATTGAAGAAATGGCTAATAACAATTTTCAATGGCCTTCCGAAAGAATTAATCCTAAAAAGATGGCCAGTATTCATGATAATGAAGCCTTTTCTATCTTAGCTTCACAAGTTGCGGCAATGTCTAAGAAATTAGATAATTTTGCAATTAATATTTCGTATAATAACTCTGCTAATATTGAAGATTCTCAAACTATTGAAACTTTAAAAGCTATTGCAAGTAAAAATAATCCTTATTCAAAGTATTATAATCCTGGGTGGAAAAATTATCCTAATTTTAACTGGAATAATTCACAACAACAATGGGGTAATAATCAATCTCATCCCACTGGAAATTTGAATAATCAAGTTAATTCCAATTATAAACCTCCTGGATTTAATAATCAACAGAAAAAGTTATCAATAGAAGAATTAATTATGCAAATGAATAATCAATTACAAAATCAAAATACTGCTATTCGTAATATTGAAAATCAAATGGGGCAAATTTCTACTTTAATTAATAATAGACAATGTTGAAATTAGGCCAAAGAAAATTGGAAAAGAACATGAACAAGTTAAAGCTGTGCAACTTAGAAGTGGAAAGGAATTAAAAGAAAGAATACAGAATGAAATTGAAAAAGAGATTGAGGTTGAAGAGATTGAAAAACCTAAAGAAACTCTCTCTCCTAGTCAAGATCAGACTGTTATACCTATTAATGTGGAAGTTGAAAAACCACCACCACCTTTTCCTCAAAGACTTGAACAGTAGATATTAGATCATCAATTTTCTAAGTTCTTTGAAATTTTTAAGAAACTTACTATTAACATACCTTTTGCTGAAGCTTTGGAACAAATGCCAACTTACTCAAAATTTATGAAGGATATTTTAAGCAAAAAATGAAAATTTGAAGCTTTTGAAACTGTTGCATTAAGTGAATAATGCAGTGCAATAATTCAAAAGAAATTACCTGAAAAGCTTAAGGATCCTGGAAGTTTCACTATAACTTGTGCTATTGGAGAAAAATTTTGTGGAAAAGCTTTATGTGATTTAGGAGCAAGTATTAATCTCATGCCATTTTCTATCTTTCGAAGATTGGATTTAGGAGATATTACTCCCACCACTGTAACCCTTCAGTTAGCTGATAGATCTATCACTTATCCTAAAGGAGTTATAGAGGATGTCCTTGTTAAAGTGGATAAATTTATCTTCCCTGTAGATTTCATAGTACTTGATATGGAAGAAGATAAAGAGATACCTATTATTTTAGGGAGACCTTTTCTAGCTACTGGACGAGCTATGATTGATGTGCAAAAAGGAGAACTAACCATGAGAGTTAATGATCAAGAAATTAAATTCAATGTTCTTAAATCAATGAAGTACCCTGATAAAGAGAAATATTATCAAATGGATATAATTGATTATTTAATTGAAAAACATTATCAAGAAAAATGTAAAGTCATTTCTGAAGAAAAATTTGAATTTTTAAGAGATGAAGATGAAGTAGTAGAACAAGAAGAGACTCATTTTATTAAAGATAATTGGGAAACTTTAGACATAATTCCAAATAATATACTTTTACCCTCAATTAAAAAAGCCCCTGAACTGGAATTAAAAATGTTACCTTCCCATTTAAAATACATGTTTCTTGGAAATTTGTTAACTTTACCTGTTGTTAATTCTTCTGAACTGAGTAAAGATCAAGAAGAAAAACTACTAGGTGTGTTAAAGAATTATAAGAAAGCTTTTGGTTGGATTATTGCTGATATAAAAGGAATAAGCCCTTCCATTTGCATGCATAGAATCTTAATGGAAGAAAATTTTAAACCTACTATAGAATCGCAAAGAAGATTAAATCCTATCATGAAAGAGGTTGTTAAAAAAGAAATTATTAAATGGTTGGATGCTGGTATTATTTATCCTATTTCTGATAGTCAATGGGTAAGTCCTATTCATTGTGTTTCGAAGAAAGGAGGTGTAACTGTCATTGTTAATGATAAAAATGAACTTATTCCTACAAGACAAGTTACTGGATGGCGAATTTGTATTGACTATAGGAAATTAAATAAAGCCACTGGAAAGGATCATTTTCCTTTACCTTTCTTGGATCAAATGCTCGATAAATTAGTTTGGACACTCATATTTCTATTTTCTGGATGGATATTCTGGTTATCATCAATTACTTATTGCTCCTGAGGACCAAGAAAAGATAACATTTACAAGTCCTTATGGAACATTTGCTTTTAGAAGAATGTCTTTTGATTTATGTAATGCACCTGCAACTTTTCAAAGATGTATGATGTCAATATTTTGTGATTTGATTGACAAAGGAATTGAAATATTCATGGACGATTTTTCGGTCTTTGGAACTTCTTTTGAATCTTGTTTGGAAAACATAGCCAAAGTTACGAAAAGATGTGAAGAAACAAATTTAGTTCTTAATCGGGAAAAATGTCAATTCATGGTCACATGAAGGCATTGTACTTGGTCACAAAGTATCACAAAAGGGATGGAAGTAGATCAAGCAAAAGTAAAAATTATTGCTAAATTGCAACCACCTACTACTCATTATCGATGTGAGAAGTTTTCTAGGTCATGCTCGGATTTTATAGAAGATACATAAAGGATTTTTCTAAAATTGCTAAACCTCTTTGTCATTTATTAGAAAAAGATGCAAAATTTGAATTTAATAAAGAATGTATTAATGCTTTTAATATTCTAAAAGAAAAATTAATAACTACACCTATCATTGTTGCACCTAACTGGAATAAATCTTTTGAATTAATGTGTGATGCAAGTGATTTTGCAATTGGAGCTGTATTAGGACAAAAATATGAGAAAGTTTTCAAAGTTGTATATTATGCTAGTAAAACTCTCATCGAAACACAAAGAAACTACACTACCACCGAGAAGGAGCTTCTAGCTATAGTATATGCCTTTGATAAATTTAGACCTTATCTTCTTGGTACTAAATGCATAGTTCATACTGATCATTCTGCTATTAAATATCTATTATCTAAGAAGGTTTCTAAACCTAGACTTATATGATGGGTTTTACTTCTACAATAATTTGATTTTCAAATAGTAGATAGAAAAGGAACTGAAAACCAAATTGTTGATCATTTGTCTAGAATTAAAAATGATATTATTTCGGAAGAAAATATAAATGAGAAATTCCCTGATGAATCTTTATATATTATTCAAAGATGCAAAACACCTTGGTATGCTGATATTGTTAATTATTTAGTTAACAATATTTTGCCTTATGACTTGGATAACAAATTTATTAAGAAATTTAAATATGATGCTAAATCTTATATTTGGGAAGAACCTCATTTATTTAAAATTGGTAAAGATTCTATGATTCGAAGATGTGTACCTTATGAGGAAACTTTTGCTATTATTCAAAAATGTCATAATTCGATTTTGGAGGACACTTTGGCATAGATAAAACTGCATTTAAAATTTTAAATTCTGGATTTTATTGGCCTACCTTATTTAAAGATGTGAGACAATATGTGAAAACATGTGATCGATGTCAAAGGATGGGAAATATATCTAGGAAAGATGAAATGCCTTTAAACTATATATTGGAAGTTGAAATTTTTGATATATGGGGTTTAGACTTTATGGGACCATTTGTTCCATCATCTGGAAAAATTTATATTTTATTAGCAGTTAATTATGTTTCAAAGTGGATTGAAACTGTTGCTTTACCAAACTGTGATTCCAAAAGTGTTTATAAATTTTTAAAGAAAATGATATTTTCAAGATTTGGAATGCCTAAGGTAATTATCACCGATGGTGGAAGTCATTTCGGGAATATAAGAATTCAATCATTACTACAAAAATTTGGAATTAAACATAGAATTGCAATCGCTTATCACCCACAAACTAGTGGAATGGTCAAGTATCAAACGAGAGAAATTAAAAGAATTTTAGAGAAAACTGTTAATCCTAAAAGAACTGATTGGGTTGATAGACTTGATTCGCATTATGGGCTTATAGAACGGCTTATAAGACACCAATCGAATGTCACCTTACCTAGGTTAATTTATGGTAAACATTGTCACTTACCTGTAGAACTTGAACATAAAGCTTATTGGGTGATAAAGGAGTTTAATTTTAATTTGAATAATGCAGGAGAAAAACGATTATTGCAACTAAATGAGATGGAAGAAATAAGAAACGAATCGTATGAAAATGTGAGAATTTATAAAGAGAAAATGAAGTTGTTGCATGATAAGAAAATTTCAGGAAAAATTTTTGAGCCTGGACAAAAAGTATTACTGTTTCATTCTCGTTTAAGACTTTTTCCTGAAAAATTAAGATCTAAATGCATTGGACCCTATGTAGTTGAGAAAGTATACCATTATGGAGCTGTGGATATTAAAGATCCCAAAACAGGAAAAATTTTTAAAGTAAATGGAGTAAGATTGAAGCCTTATTTGGGAGATATTAAAGAGGCTTATGAATTGAGTCAACCTGATTAAAGATTTACTTAAGTCGGGCTGACGACGTTAAACCAAGCGCTTTGTGGGAGGCAACCCATAATTATCTTGTGTTTTGAGTATTTTTGAGTTTTGATGTAAGGTTATGCCTCGATCTTGATTAATTTTATATTACTTTAGAAAAATTTGATGCTTATAAGTTTTTGATGACTTGGGCTAAAAATTATTTTGAAGTATGTAAGTTTTAAAAATAGAATCACTCTATTCTGAATATGAGTAAAAAGGAGATCAAGTTAACCTTCATTATGATTGTTTACAATGAGAGTTGTTGAGTCTAAATTACTCTTACCAGTATATTTTACCTATCTTGGAGAACGAAATTTTAAAATTTGACGATTAGGCGAAACGGAGTTGAACAAAGTTCCGGCGCCTAGGCGCCAGAATTCGGCGCCTAAGCGCCAGAATTCGGCGCCTAAGCGCCAGAATCAACTATGTATCAATAGGTCCGGCGCCTAGGTGCCAAATTCAATGCCTAAGCACCACAGTTACTGGGTCGTGCAAAAACAAAAAATTTTCCGTTTTTCACACGATTTTCCCCTTTAAATCAAGCTATCTTCTTCCCTAACCATCAAGCAAACAAAATTACTTCCCTTGCACTTCATTCTTGAGAGATTTGAGAAATTTTTGAAGAAATGGAAGGAAGAAATCATGGAGAAGAAGCTAGGGACAAGGTTTCAAAAGATCCTCAACCCTACTTCAATGGTTTCATCGTTGTAAGTTTAGAGAAAGTTTCTAGTCGTTTCGATAAGTTTGAAGTGGAGTTTAAAAGCATTGGAGATCGCCTTCATGAGATGTTTCATCAAGTTGAACATCTAGAATGACAAATGAAACTTCAATTCTCCTTTCAACTATGAAGAGATAATAAGATAATTTAATTTCGTTAGAGAACTTAACTTAAAATTTTTAATTATTGCAATGATATTAATACCTGATTTTAATTTACTTTTTAAATTGGCCATTTAAAATGTTAAAACCTGTTGAAGAATTCTGAGACCTATCCGGAGATGAGTTCTTAAATAGTAGATATCACATGAATCATTGGGTAATCGAAGGCCTTGAGCGGGTTATTTAAGGTGAAGTGCAAATAAATAAGGAGATATTATTTATTGGGCTTAGAATTGATTAGTTTTAGATTGATAGACTAAATTATAATAATTTGGTTTATAGAAAGGGAACAGGTCACTAGTAGGGCCGACCATAGCCACCCTTGGACATCTAGAAGTGTGAGCCTATATTAACCCATTCTACTAACAATATATCCGGACCTGTTTTGTAAATTAGCCAATGTTCTTTGTGCCTGGATCAAAGGGTAAAGAGTAGGAATGCTTCTATTTGGCACAATACCATAAATCAAATTCTCCAACGAATATTAAATTATCTTAAAAATCTTAGATTAATTGAAGGAAAGAAAGTTGTTTATTTTATATAGTTTTCATAAATCATTTTCTTATTATTGTTTTCTTTATTTGCATCTAGTAAATTAATAGTAATTTATAATTAAATTAAAAAATAAAAAATTATTTTTTTATCTAGAAAATATATCACTATAATTCTTCCCTGTGGGATCGATACTGGGGTCTTTGTTTCAAAGACTTATATTACTTGAAACGATACGTATACTTGCGTAGTACCCCTAGTGTGTAAAAATATTTTCTAAATTTACATCATATTAATTTTATGCACTAGCCGCTATTTATAAATTGAGTCAAGTTTTTAGCTATCTTTTGGAAGTGAATATTACTGCGTTATTTGCGGTCGGGTCACAGCATCAATGATTGATCTAAGAGATCCTACTAATCCATTGTAAAAAGTTTGTATGATTAACCAATCTAGTAATGCATGATGTGGGCATTTCCTAAGAAGTTCTTTAAATCTCTCCCAAGCTTCATATTTGGATTCTCCATCAAACTGGCTAAAAGATGTTATATCATTTCTAAGTTTTGCAGTTTTCGAGGGAGGAAAATATTTGGATAGAAATTTTTGTGATAATTCTCCCCAAGTTTTAATAGATCCAGTTGCTAATGATTTTAACCACATCTTAGCCTTATCCCTTAAAGAAAAAGGAAAAAAGTCTAAGTCTAATAGCATCATTAGATACTCCTTCATATTTAAAAGTAGCACATAGTTCCAAAAAACTAGCAAGATGTAAATTAGGATCTTCGTTAGGTGATCCACTAAATTGATTATTCTGTACCATTTGTATAATTGCAGGTTTAAGTTCGAATGAGTTAGCAGCTACATCAGGGTTTTGAATAGTTAGGTGAATTTCATCTAATGTAGGGTTGGCATAATCTCTTAATGGTCTTTGTTGGTTTATATTTTCAATTTCTGGATTATTTGCCATTTTTGTTAAATTTTTAATTTCTCTCTTTTTTTCTAATTCTTTTAATTGTGCGTTCTAATTCGAATCGTAAGGTATTAAATTTTCGTTTCCAAATTTACGCATACAATTTTTAAGTAATATTTAAAATAGTCCGTTACTCTAATAATTATTTTAAAATTCTATTAATTACCTTAATAATTACTTACTATTAACTTCCCCGGCAACGGCGCCAAAAACTTAATCCACTTTTCGATATTATACTTACTAAAAAGTTAGCAAAGGCACAAAAAACTTGATCCGCACTAAATATATTCTTATGATTCTGTTATGGATTTTATAGTTTATATTGTGGATACTACGCAAGTATACGTATCGTTATCATGTAATATAGGACTCTAATGGAGTCCTAGATATCGATCCCACAGGGAAGTTAGCAAATTTCAAAGAACAACTTAAAGTACATTTACTTATTAATCTAGTATACGAAAATTTAGAACACTTATACTAAAATAAACTAATGCTTAAAAGGTTAATATAAGATTTCAGAAAAGTATCTTTCTCCTTGTTTTTAGAGTATTAAGTGAATGAAAATTTAAATTAGTTTTTAATTATATTTTGCCAAATAGGAGCAAACCTATTCCTTACCCTTTGGTCTAGGTGCAAAGAATATTGACTAGTCTTATGTTTCATTACTGAATCTGCGGCTAGGCTGGGAGGATACCGACTGCCACTTCAGAGCTCCCACGGTCCCCTCGTCTGAGGGCTAACATCTACACTTCAGCTCTCAAACAATAAGATCGAATTGAATATTTTAATCTGTCACACTAAAATGTTCAATTCTACGCCCGCTAGTTAATATTTCCCTATTTGCACCCTCCTTCCAAGGCTTTTGATTTCCCTGAATCTTGGATGTAATCTTTACTATAGTTGATAATTCAACATATGTTAACAAATCAATTGGCCAGATTGAAAGTAAATTACGATTTAAGTAAAAAGATTAGCACAATTTCTATTTTCATATTTCAGGCACAACTATTTAAATTTGTCATTTCACTAATCTCAAGAACAAGGAGAAAGACTAAGGTAACTACTCAGAATGCATGGGAAAGATAACACAAAGCATGGATTTCATTAAAGTTAACAAATAAATAACAAATATACTTATCTCAATTCTTCTCCCCAAGCAGACTCTTGAAGTTCCTTTGACTCTTTCTTCCAGTACAACACACCAAAATGATAAAAACTTAATCTACTCACTCAAAAGACTCTTAAATTACACTTAACTTCCTCACAAATGACTAAAACTGACTCTAGAATGACACACTAACTGACTAAAATTCGGCTCTATTTATAGAAGGGTCAAATCTCCAAAGGTTGCTTAAGCACCTCATCAAAAAGCGTCCAGGTTCAATGTATCTGGCTCAGTTTAACTATCTCGCCATCGGCGGGTATCGATTTCGCTGTCAGCGGGCTTCTAGAAGATGGGCTAACCGCGCCGATCTCGCTGTCAGCGGGCTCGATCTCGCCGTCAGCGGGCTCCTTATAATATATTAAAAATCTTTCGGAAAAAACTCACTATCGGCGCCTAAATCTCGCCGTCGACGGGACAGTTCAATTTTCATCAAATTGAGTCTTCTTTGCTCCAAATTTGCTTCTTTTATTCTTTTTGCCTTCAGTACTTATAAATCTTCATTCCTGCAATAAAACAAAGAAAATACCTTTCTTTAAAGTGCAATTTCATATAAAATTGGTATGAAATTCTTAATATATTTTCTAGTGATCAACCATCCATAGTCCCAAAAGTTTCATACTCGCTAGAATAAAAATCGTGAAGTTCGTAAAAAAAATTAATGCGGGTAGCATTAAAATCAACAAAAAGTCCCCTTACTTAGACAGGCTCGTCCTCAAGTTAAGTTAGATTTGAATAGAACTCTCTCACAACTTCAATAGTAGCTTTATTTGTTGTGTAACAGAAGTTCTCCCATCTCCTTTCTCTAATGACTCATTCTACCTCTCCTCCGGGATTATCAAAAAATCGATCTTGAATGCACTTCTTTCCTCGAAAGACTGTAGTGTATTTAGATTGGGCCATTACATTTATAAATCGAGTTTCATTAAATTCAAGTCTCCTCTTTTGACGTGGAGCCATTGTTTGATCTATCAAAATCACAAAAATCCAAACTAATCTCCAAAATAATAATACAATGACTTCCAAAGGTGGTTTAAAGCAATCTAAATCAAGTTCCATGAATTCCTTCAATGTCTTTTCTCCACATTTTCAAATTTTCTAAAATTTCTTAATGTGGAAGAAATTCATTGTGAAAATTAAAAAATTTTACATAGGAGTGAAGCTCTTACTAAGGCAAGATGAAATTCGGTGTTAGAATGTGTTGAAATCGCCTCAAATCTGAGATCTATCAAGCCCTAGGTCAAAACGTTTCAGTAAATCGGGGAAGAAGATGATGAATAGAGGCGGTTGATCGGTCAAAATCGCAGTTAAAAGGTAAATTGTGGGATCTCACCGTCGGCGGGGTAGATTAAATTAAATTCCAATAGCTATGGGAAAATCACGCCATCGGCGGCCTCGAGCGCGCCATCGGTGAGATTCTAAAATATTGATCATTTTTTAAATTTTTAAGATTTCGATCAATTTTAAGCCTCGTTGTCATCCGTTTGATCATTTTAATCATATATTTTAGGTTATTAAGTGATGTATTGACACAAATAAACATACACACAACAAAACTTCATAATTATATATTAAATCCAAGTGTTTACAATCCACATTACATAACCCACAAGCTAGGTATTTTCTCAACCTAATTTTATCTAATCAGCGTCGCAATCCAAACCACAACATAGTTCAAATTAAATCCAAACAATTCAAACATAATCTCATCTATACTGAGATTAGAAAGCAAACTATCAAAAGCAAACACACACACATAGTTTAAATTAAATCCAACATAAAGAAACAAATATAATAAGAAATTCTACTACTCTTCTGAATCATGCTAGTTTCTCCTCTGATATCACCCATTGCTTGAACATGGACGAATATGTTATAAAAAGGTTGGAATGGGAATTCTTCAGTTTAATCTTCTTCAATCCATCCCATCCTCTTAATTAAGCGTATCAAACTCGCTTCAAATTACCCAGTTTGATCAAAATATTCTTTCATTCTCCAATTGATATGATCAAAGAAATCATACATATTGTTAATTGTACTCATTAAATTTTGTACCTGCTTCTCCAGATTCTTGATTCGGTGTAAGATCATCGGTGTCTTATCTGCTACAAGAGGTTGAATAGGAATAGAACTCTGCAATGCTTGATCCATAATCACACTCATATCAGTCTCTTTATCATTGGCTGGGAACATATGGGTTGTGTCTAATGTTTTCCAAAGTAGCAGTACCTTTTCCCAAATCTCGTATGATACTTGAAACAGACTGCATATTGATAAAATTGTTGAAGGATGCCCAAGCCCTTGAGATGATCCTTGAACAATCAGGCCAAACACAAACTTCACAATAATTAATCCAATATCAATGGGCCAACGCATTTAAATGTGTCGGCATATTTTTAGGTTGAGTGTTGTATTTTTGAAAAGAGGTCACCTACAGAAATTGTCGGCGAATTTTTAATTTAATTTAAATAAATAATTTGAAAAGTAGTATTTGATTTTGAAAATAATTTTAAATTTGAAAATTTTAAGATATGAAATCAAACTGATCTCACATCCCGAATAGTTTATATAAACGAGCATCGTACCACAAACCGTGTATCTATCCCGAAGAATAGACACACTGCTTGATAATGGGGCTCAATTAAATAAACTAGAAGATTTGTGACATCCGTTTGGTCTGCGAACCAATTTTATAAGCTGAAAAGTTCCCGTGCTTAATATAAATGAATTAAGCAGGGTTTATATTACCTGGGTTCTTAAAGTTCCCTATAAGGGCAAGCCCCTATAGTTAATTACATCTTAAATGAAGTGAATCACTTAAGAAAACTCTCGATAATGATCAGTGGTTTTGCTCTCAAGAATTTCAAAGTTTAAGGTTTTCAAACAATTGGATTTTGGAAATTTCAATAGGGAATAGCTCAAATTTGGAACAGTTTATTTTAGGAGTCCAAAGGAAGAGAAGTAGGGGATGTCACAGACCCGAAGTGAACTTCGGTGACTTCCCAGATTATCCTAATGTTGGGCTTTGAATTTTTAAAATGAATTTATTTAAGTTTCAATCCTGCCAATTAATTTTAGGAATTACATTACATAATCACCTGATTATGCAAATAACTTGTAAAGTAGGAGGATTTACGTCGTATCGGACGACGACCTCGGAATCCTAAAGTGTTAGGGCTTATATTGCACAGCAAGACTATGCAAAGGCCTAAAAGAACAAGTGAGGATTTATGTCGCGCTAGGCGGACTACCTCGAAGTTCTATGGCTTTGTTGTTTAAATTCTAGGACAGTTTTGCAGAAGTAGACTCAGGTTTTGCTGATGACGATGGTCGTGCTGCCCACCATGCTCCGAGATCCTTGTTGTTGCAGAGGTTTAGTTTTAGAAGTCATAAATTAGGAGATGAGAGAAGTGTTTTGGTTTAGAGAAAATCTTAAAATCCAAGTGTTTTTAATATTTTAATTAAAACAAATCTTAAAGTTGATTAAACAGAACCGATTAAGATCCCACGGTTCCGTCATCCCGACACCGTTATTTTCATCGAATTCACCTAGTCCAGATGAATTTGCTAAACTCAACTGAATGAGTTCCACACCTTCATTTAGACCATGGGAAATCCCGTTAGCAATATGTGGTTTACATCATCCGAGGTATTCCCGATCATTCAACGAGACGTTTTAATTTAGTTGCAATTATAGTTTTGTGTTCTGATTGTGATTAAATTTTGAGTTGTTTTATATTTTGGAATGTTGTGGCGGTGATTTTTTATCTTGTAATGACTTTTAATTTAGTTTTGGTTTCAGTTCAGGGACTATCCTAAAGGTTTTAGTTTTCATGCAACAATTGTTTATCATGTAAGAAAAGTACAGTAAATTGCAATAAAGTAAATTGCAGTAAAATAAAAGTGTACCTGGAGGGTCTTCCCGTCATCCCAAGCTGCACTTAAAACACATGTTAAGGCATTTAAATATTTCAACAACTACCTAGGTAAAGCTAAGGGAAAGGTTTTGGTTGTCTACCAAAGTCCTAATCCTATAACTAGTCATCTCCTATGACGTCTAGGTTCTTGTATTTTGGTTTAAGGACGATTTTCTTCATCAAAGACCAATTAAGTTCAATTGTTCTTATAAACATCTTATCATATTGAGGAAGTGCTTAAGACGAGTCTTAAACATCTTTTCAATACCTCTAGGATTGTTTTAAGTCCAAGAGAATTTAATTATACAAGTGAATTAATCATCCGGGAGTTTAAGTTTGTTCTTTTTTGCTCAGTGAACTAGGACATTTGAATATCCTATAAGTGAGGTAACAATTCACTTGACACCTCATTTAAGAGTTATAATAATAAGAGCTTTAAAAAAGGGCAAATCAAATTATTAAATACTTTGATGATTTAAACTTAATGATTTAATTTTAATTTTGATTTAATTACAGAAAATTAGTTTAAGTTTGGAATAGTGTTCAAGTTATTTTAGATTTAATTCTTAATGATTTCATTTAGGTTTGTTATTAAATGATTTTAATTTAATTTAATTCAACTTAATTTAATTTTTGATTTAATTTAATTTTGACTTAATTAGGTTTGTTATTAAATGATTTTAATTTAATTTAATTCAACTTAATTTAATTTTTGATTTAATTTAATTTTGACTTAATCTGATTTAATTTAACTTCAATTTGATTTTAATTTAATTCAATTTAATTTAATTTAATTTTTTTTAATTTAAATTTAATTTTTTAATTTAATTCAATTTAATTTTATTTTTATTTAATTCAATTTCAACTTAATTTAATTTTAATTTAATTTTAATTTAATTTAATTTGATTTTTATTTTAATTTAATTTTAATTTAATTTAATTTCAATTTAACTTAATTTAACTTAAATTTCAATTTACTTTTAATTTAATTTCAATTTTAATTTAATTGAGATTATTCTTTTAATTTTCCTTTTAAGTATTATTGAAGTGATTTATTTAGGGATTTTTAAATTAAAGAATAAATATTTTCTTAAATAATATCCCTACTTTAATAATTTCAATTTTCCATTAATCTTCCAAATTTTGATTAATTAATTAATTAAGGTTTACTTTAATTATTCTTAAAATGATTGGTGGGTTCCTACCCTTAACCATTTAAGTTTCAATCATCCAAAATCAGTTTAAATCAAATATTTTACCCTCCCCTTTTTGATTAATCCTAAAATTTTAATTAAAGGTTGAAAATTTTAATTACCATTTTGCCCTTCAAGCTTAATAATTCTATAACTCACTAAATTAAGCTCAAATGAACCTGAAATTTTTATGTGACCTCACTTACATGTCAATCAAGACATTAGAGGAGAAAATGTGATTTTTCTCTATTTAATTTATTTATGTAATTATTTATATTGAAAAATAGGGATTTTCAAGGAAAATTCAATAACATAACCAAGGAAATGTTTCTGTCCTTAAGAAAATTATGAGATATTCGTAATGACTAGAGGACCATTTGGACAAATTTTTGGTGATTTTTTGAATTATATTTTATTTATTAGAATTATTCTGACTTTTGGAGCATTAATTAATTTTAAAATAAAATTAAAGTTTAAAAATGGATTTTATATTTTTCTTAAATCTCTCTGACCTCAAGGAGTTTAGAGAAACAAATTTTATATTTTTCTGATTTTTCTTTGATTTATTAGAATTATTTTAGTGAAAGGGTTGGAAAATACATTTTTTTAATATTAAAAATTGCATTAAGCATTTAAAATTCAATATCTTACCCTAGGGACTTAGGAAAAATATTTGGTTTGTTCCTAAATGATTAGGAGTCAAAATGTGACATTTTGGTGATTTTTAATATTTTTATGATTTTTATTATTTTTTAATTATTAGAAATATTAAAATAATGATAAAAATCAACTTTTTTAGAAAATTAAAATTTTAATTTTTCTAAGTTTCTCTGATATCAGAGAGGCTCCAAAACCATTTTTGTGAATTTTTAAAAAGTATTTTGTGAGTTATGAATTTTTAAATTTTAATTTCACCCATTTTGTTTAAGAGACTTAATCAACCCATTTGGTAGGGTTAATCAAGTCCAATTGGTTTCAAATTTTTATGTGGTGTTCTCTTATCCCTAGAGGACAGTGGAGGGTTGTTTTTAAGTTAATTTAATGAATGGTTAGCCCTAATTAATTAAAGTTCACTTTTGGGTGTTTAGGACAATTAGGGTTGTTCAAAGTGAATTAACTCAAAACTTATTTTTCCTAGGTCCCTCTGGTCACAAGTAACATCACCAAATTTTCCTAGAATTTATTTCTCAACATACTAATTATTGGAATTAAAATACTCAAAACAGTAACATGAACTTGAAAAATCAATAACTTCTCATAGGGATGGCCTCTGACCTTGGAAAATTCAGGGAATGTTCCCAAGTTCAGAGGCTTCAAAAGCCCTATGGTCTCATGCCATGATGAATTGCTTATGCAAATGGAGAATTAAAACAATGCAGAGAGTAAATAAATCATTAAAAATAAAATAGTTAATGAAATTACTTGATTTCTTTTCCACATGATTCTCCTCTATTCACTGAGCAAGAGGGTATTTTTATTTTATTTTTAGGATTTTTCTACACAAAGTTATGAATTTTTAAAGTTCTGGTAATTAAATAAATAGAAAAATAGCCTGTTTATCTACTTATCCACGCAGCGCCGCGTCAACCTCGGCAGCTCCGAAGGGGGTGCGTGTCGCGCTGTGATTGGGCGCCGCCATCTGAGTCAGCCGTCCCGGGACCCGCCTTTCACGTAACATGTTCTGGTCCGACGTGATCCGAGCCGTCCATCCGATACACGCGCGATCCAATGGCTCCCAGTCATCGTCTACGACTGGTGCGAACCCGTGATCGTAGACCTTCTAACCCTAATTTCTCACTCGATTCTCAACTAATTTATGTGTTCTTATGCTCTATGGATTCGTCTTGAAGAGACGAACACATCTATACGGTAAACATGCATTGAAAATAACTCAAACTAAATGGAGAATCTCTGTAAGCTCGGGAGGAAGAGTGAGTCCATACCTTTGCTCAGAGAAGTGAAGCTTCAATCTGAGGGTTGTGTCACGTTCGATTGGGTCCAAGCAAGCTCTAGATGAAGTCCCTTGGCCTGGTGAATTGTCTAGGTATGATTTCAACCAAGCCCGATCACAAAGCTTGAAGGCTGGAAGCAATGGTTGGCCTGGTGAGGGGGCTTTTGCTGGGAAACTTCTCCTCTTGGTCTGGTGAAGGTGTAGAGTCAATCAATTTGAAGATTGACTCACTGTGGTGAAGTGTCTTGGTTTTGGGCTTGGATTTCAACTCTGAAATTGAGCTCACAGAGAGGAAATGGCAGGGGGATTTCAGTGGGGATCAAGTTCTCTATGTGTAGAGAGTGGTTCGGGATGATTTTGGCGGGGTTTCAGTAAGGTTTGGTTCAGCACCTCTCTTGGCCGAGAGGAGGGGGTGTTTAAATAGGAGAGGCCTGGAGGGCCTCTCGTGGGGTTTAATGGTTGGGATCAGCTGCTATGGTGAGGAGAAGAACAGTTCGCAATGGCCATTTAGAGTGAGGCAGCTCGAGCAAGGTGGAATTCCAAAATTTGGCTCCCCCAAGGTCTCGGCCATGGTGTTTTTCGGCGATCCGAGCGGCCGGCCGCGAGGCATGGGTCACCTGTGTTCGGGAGGGTCGAGGCTGGAGGTTTGTGCGAGCAATTGAGCTTTGCCATGTGTAAAGGGCTTGGATTAAAATGGCATGAGGGAGAGGCCATTTTGGCTTGATTTGGTCCAAGCCATGATTTTGGGTTAGGTTCACCTCCCCATGGCTGATTTGGGGCTGAGGGAGGATCATTTGCATCGACTAGAAAGGGGTGGTGAAGTCCCCATCTAAAGTGATGTGGCTAATCATGGTTTAGTGTGTAACATGGAAGGGGTTAAAAAGCTTAATGAAGGTTTAAGAAAGGGGGCCCTCCTTTTGCTACTTTGGGTATGGTCACATGTCAAACATCCCATGGCTTCATATGGCTTGTACATGGCTTGTCTTTGGCTCACCTATGGCTTGGCAAGAGCTTGGTCAATTTCATAAAAAAGGATTTTGTGAATTTTGGCATTTTGATGGGAATTGTTATGAGGCTTGATTTAAAATTCTTTAATTGACAAATTAGGACTTTAGGAATGATTTTAAATTGAATGTGTGATGAGGGAAAGTGTTATGTGGGCTTTAGATTGATTTGGGCTTTTTGAATTTGGTGGAAATGGACGTTTAGGAAGGTTTAAGGGAGTGGGCCTTCATGTTTAGCAATGGGCTTTTAGATAAAAAATTTTGCAAAGGTTCATGCCAAATAAATGTTGAGTTTAGTTTAAGGATGTGTCTTGAATGATTTGAAGCAAATTTGAGGTGGTTTGGAATTGAAATGGGTTGAATTTGGGTTCATTTGGTAAACGGGCCAATGTAGGTCAAATTGGGCTAATTCAGGCCAATGTTGGGCTAGGATTGAAATTGATGTAAAATTAATATTGGGAAATGTTTATGGGAGTGTTTCAAAGAGGTTTCAACTTTGATTGGGTTTTGGTTTTGGGACTTGGGCTTATTTGGGTTAGGTTTGGGTTTAGGTCAAAATTGGGCTTTTTGGTTTTGAGTTGAATTTGAGTGGGGTTTGGGTCCAAATTTTGGGAAGATTATGTTAATGTTTTGTTTTTGGGGATGTTAGGGGAGGTTTAGAAAAGGTTTGGGGTCAATGGGAGTTGAATTGGTTTGGTTTGGGCTAAGTTTGGGTCATGGGTCCAAATTGGGCTTTAAGGTCAAAAGTGAGATTGGATTCAAATGTTAATCAAATTGGACTTGGATTTGGTCTAAATTGATATTTTAGATGTTAAATTGAAGTTTAGAATTGAATTGGACCAAAATTGGGGTCAATTGGGAAGATTTGGTTTGACATTGGGTTCACTTGGGTTAAGAATGGGCTAAATTGGGGGTTTTGGTAAAAGTGGGGTAAATTGACAAAATTGGCCAATGGTGTAGTTGGAAAAAATGAAATTAGGAATATTTGGGATTTTCTGGAATTTTTTGGGAATTTTCTGAATTTTTGGATTTTTTGGCTAAGAGGGGCATTTTGGGTATTTGGAGGGTATTGGGGGGTATTTTTGGAATTTTTGGTATTTTTGGCTATGGATGATCAATTTGATTGGTGAGGAAATTTTCAAAGTTATTTTTGGGGAATTTTGGGTGATTTGGAATTTTGGAGGATTTGGGCAATTCTAAGGGCTTTTAGTATGTTTGGTAGGTGTAGGGTCCCGGGGCCAAAAATTGAAATTTTCGAATAATGAAGATTGATCAAATATTAGTGGAATGGAATCACTTTGATTGAGCCATGAAGCCATGTTAAGCCTATATGAGCCATGGGAGGACTCATTTGAGGCATTCACTATGTTGTTCCTAACCCTCTTAACCAGGGGCTTAGGGGTTAAGGTCCATCCATATGAATTACCTACATGAATCAAGGAGTCAAGTTGGGTATGGGTGTGGTTTTAGGATTTGTATTATGTGTGTGAGAGTGTAAAGTGTGAGTGTAGTGAGTGTGTAAGTCAACCCTCACCAGACCAAGCCACCCAGGGTGGTCCTAAGGCCAAAGAGTCCTATAGGGAACTCATCCTTTAAACCTTCACATTTGATTTCAACCCTCTAGGTGATTAGGGGTATACAATCAAGCTTTTGGGGCTTGCAGGGAGGCAAGAAGTGGTTCAAATTTCTAAGGGATGGGTCCCAATTCTAGTACTCTAAGATAGTCAAAGGAAAAGCCTAAGGCTAGATCCTAAACACTAAAGAGGGAAGAAAAGACCTCATCAAAAATGAGGTCAACAAAATGCAGTAGTTCAAAATAGCACTCTCCTTCGTAACTTTATCGATTTTCATTGTCAGTAATAATTTAGAAGATATGAAAAAGTGCCAATTATTTGAAACATGATTTAAAAGGGTTGTAGAAAAATTAACGTACCTGTTCTCTCTAACTTCCCAGTCTTCTGTTTCGTCCATCAAATATTGGTAAATTTCATTCATGTTTTCTCTTGTCAGCATGAAATTGGAATAATGGTAGAAATGAACGTTCTCAAGCATGTATAATTCATTAATTCACCCAAAATTAAATTTTATCCACCTACCTCGCACATAGACGCTTCCTTGGTTGATTCCAAGCAGATTGGCGTAGAATTCCTTCACCACTGGAACGACTACTGCGGCAGTAGTATAGCAAAATACATCCCATCTTCACCGCATGATCATTTCTTCATTTGCAGACGAAGAATTACTTAATCCTCAATTGACAAATCCTCTTTCCTTATTAGCCTTCTCTTTGACATTACCTTGTTGAAAAGTCGCTCCACATCAGTACTGACGAACTTTCACCGGTTGTACACTTGAAACCTAGGGTAATCTACTGAATTGAAGGCCATTAGAGAGGAATTGAAGGGAGTTTCCATTTGTTTTTGGGACTATGAAGTGTTTAGGAACCCTCCATGGAAGTTTATAAGGGACGAATTCTCTAAAAACTGCCAAAAAACTATCATTTCGAACTCGAAAAATTGCCCACTCGCCGATCCCGCTGTCGGCGGCCTCGATGGCGCCATCGGCGAGCCTTGTGCAATTAAATTCCAGGGCTTTCAAGAATAACCCGCCGTCGGTGGCGTCAAGCGCGCCGTCAGCGCCCTAGGAAAAATTTTGCACATTTATGTCGTGGTTAAATACGTTCCAAATTTTCTCTATGGATCCAAATTCTTGATAATCAAAGGGCAAATACAAGTAGTAGAATTCAATATTACTACAAACTAACAACAAATACAAACAAACACTCAAACAAATAAAGATAATTATGGGTTTCCTCCCATAAAGTTCTTGGTATAACGTCGTCAGCCCAACCTATTCAGGTTGATTGAGCATTAAAACCTCTTTAAAATTTGTTCTTTTACCCTCAAAATATGGTTTTACTTTATGCCCATTCACTTTAAATCTATTCTCAGTCTTCGGATCATCAATTTCAACAACTCCATAAGTGTAAACCTGAGTTACAGTAAAGGGAACTAACCAACGAGACTTCAATTTCCCAGGAAATAATTTCGACCTTGTATTGTAATGCAAAACTTCTTGTCCTGGTTCAAAGTTCTTTTGATTAATCTTCCGATCATGCCTTAACCTTAGTTTTTCCTTATAAATTCTATAGTTATCATAAGATTTGTTTCTTAATTCTTCTAATTCATTCAATTGCAACAATCTTTTCTCACCAACATTTTTCAAATTATAATTGAATTCTTTAATCGCCCAATATGTTTTATGTTCCAATTTTACTGGTAAGTGACAAGTCTTTCCATAGAGAAGCTTGTAAGGAGTCATACCAATAGGAGATTTATAAGCAGTTCTATATGCCCATAATGCAGTATCCAGTCTTGCCGACCAATCTACGCTACTAAGGTTTATAGTCTTTTCTAAAATTTGTTCAATCTCACGATTAGAAACTTCAGCTAAACCACTGGTTTGAGGATTATAAGCAGTAGATAATCTATGAACAATATTAAACTTTTCTACCAATCTCTAAATATATTTATTCCTAAAATGGGATCCTCCGTCAGTGATAATCACTCTCGGCATACCGTATCTTGTGAAAATTTTTTTCATTAAGAATCTTGAAACACTTTTAGCATCACAACGAGGTAAAGCTTTTGTTTCAATGCACTTTGATACATAATCAACTACAATCAAAATATATATGAAGGAATAAATGGTCCCATGAAATATAATCCCAAAACATCAAAAATTTCAACTTCTAACATGAAATTCAAAGGCATTTCATTTCTTCTAGATATATTACCTACTATTTAGTATTTATCACAAGTTTTGATATATCTATAAATATCTCTATAAATAGTATGCCAATAAAATCCAGCTTGCAAAATTTTATTCGCAGTTTTGTCAATCCCAAAACGTCCTCCAAATTCAGAATCGTGACATTTCTGAATAATCAGTTCAGCTTCTTCATAATGCACACATCTCCTAATAATAAGATCGTTACATTTTTTAGATAAATATGGTTCATCCCAAAAATATGCTTTTGCATCATGAATGAATTTTTTATATTGCTGTAGTGTTAGCATAGGTGGCAAAGTATCACTTACTATATAAATAACTATATCAGCAAACCAAGTTATTTTCCACTCATTAATATTATAAAGTTGTTCATCAGGGAAACTTTCTATTATTTCATCGTCGGTATCAGATAATTCATGATATTCTAGTCTCGATAAATGATCAGCAATTTGATTAACAGTTCCCTTTCTATCAATCACCACAAAATTGAATTCTTGCATCGAAAGTACCCATCTAATTAATCTAGGTTTAGTATCCTTCTTTTGCATCAGATATTTAATAGCAGAATGATTAGTATGCATAATACATTTAGTTCCAATTAAATAAGATCTGAATTTATCAAAAGCATACACAATAGCCAGTAACTCTTTTTCAGTAACTATATAATTAATTTGAACATCATTCAGAGTTCTACTAGCATAGTATATAACTTTAAAAATTTTATTATATCTTTGACCAAGAACAGCTCCAATAGCATAATCACTAGCATCACACATTAGTTTAAATAGTTTCTCCCAATCAGGTGAAACTATTACAGGTGTTGTGATTAGTTTTTCCTTTAATAACTCAAAGGCATATAAGTAGTCTTCGTTAAATTTTAATTTCTTATCTTTTTCTAAAAGTTGGCGTAGAGGTTTTGCAATTTTTGAAAAATCTTTAATATAGCGCTTGTAGAAACCAACATGTCCAAGAAAACTTCTTACCCCTCTCACTGTAGTAGGAGGTGGTAATTTAGCTATTACTTGAATTTTTGTAGTGTCTACTTCCATGCCATTTTATGAAATTTTATGCCCTAAAATAATTCCTCCTACAGCCATAAATTGACATTTCTCCCAACTTAGAACTAAGTTAGTTCTTTCGCATAGCTCTAAAACTTTTTCAAGATGATTTAAGTATGTGTCAAATAATGTTCCAAACACAGAGAAATCATCCATAAATATTTCTAATCCATTATCAATTAACTTACTAAAAATAGACATCATACATCTCTGAAATGTTGCAGGTGCATTACATAGTCCTAAAGACATTCTTTGAAAAGCAAAAGTTCCATAAGGACTAGTAAATATTGTTTTCTCTTGATCCTCAGGAGCAATAGGTATTTGATGGTAACCAGTATATCCATCCAGAAAGCAGTAGTACTTGTGTCCAGCAAGTCTATCCAACATTTGGTCTAGAAAAGGAAGAGGAAAGTGATCTTTTCTGGTGGAGGCATTTAATTATCTATAATCAATACAAATACGCCAACCAGAAACTTATCTAATGGGTATTAATTCATTATTTTCATTTGCTACAACAATTGCTCCTCCTTTCTTAGGAACACAATGAATTAGACTTACCCAAGTACTATCTGAAATAGAATATATAATTCTAGCATCTAACTATTTTAAAATCTCTTTTTTAACTACTTCTTTCATAATAGGGTTTAGTATCCTTTGTGGATCAATTCTTGGTTTATGTTCATCATTTAATAAAATTCTGTGCAAACAAATCGAAGGACTGATTTCTTTAATATCAGCTAGAGTCCAACCAAAAGCTTTTTTGTATTTTTTTAATGTGTCCAATAATTTTTGTTCTTGAATTTCATTTAAGTTTGAGGATACAATTACTGGTAATGTTGAAAACTCTCCTAAAAATGCATATTTCAAATGATTTGGAAGATTTTTTAATTCAAGTTTAGGGGATTTTACAATAGATGGAATTAATATTTCATTTTCAGGTGCTGTTGAATTGAGCGTTTCAAATTGTTCCTGAATATTATCAGCTTCTTTGTTATCAATTTCATCATATTTATCTTTTTCCATTTCTTTTTTTCTTCAAAATTTTCCTTAAAATATTCTTTTTTCAGATAATCACATATATCCATTCTAAAATATTCATCATCTTTTTCTATTGAAGGATATTTCATTGACTTTGAGATGTTAAAGGTTACTTCTTAATCATTCACTCTCATAGTCAACTCTCCTTTTTGAACATCTATCATTGCTCTTCCTGTAGCTAGAAATGGTCTTCATAAAAGGATTAGTATTTCTTTATCTTCTTCCATATCTAAAATGATAAAGTCCATGGGAAAGATAAATTTATCAACCTTGACCAAAACATCTTCTACAACTCCTTTAGGATGTGTAATAGATCAATCAGTTAACTGTAGAGTTACAAAAGTCGATGCAATCTCTCCTATTCCTAACCTTTTAAAAGTTGATAAAGGCATCAAATTTATGCTAGCTCCCAAATCACATAATGCTCGCCCATAAAATTTTTCACCAATAGCACACGAGATAGTGAAACTACCAGGATCTTTAAGTTTTTTAGGAAGCTTTCTCTGAATTATAGCACTGCACTCTTCACTGAGTGTAAAGGTCTCATGATCTAATAACTTCCTCTTTTAGTTGAGTATATCCTTCATAAATTTAACATAATCAGGCATTTGTTCCAAAGCTTTAACAAAAGGGATATTTATTGACATTTTTTTCAAAATTTCTAAGAATTTAGCAAATCTTTTTCCCTAATCTTGTTGCTTTAGTCTTTGAGGTAATGGTGGTGGTGGTCTTTCAATAGTAATTTTCATAGGTTTCAGAGAAAAATCAGGATATAAATTTTCATTTTCAACTTCAGTTTCTTCTTTTTCAACTTCAGTTTCTTCTTTTTCCTTTTCAACTACAGTTTCTTTTTGAACTCTTGTTTCCAACTCTTTTCCACTTCTCAATTGAATAGCCTTAATCTGTTCTTTTCCTTGATCTTTAGGATTTACTTCAACATTTCTAGGTAAGGTTCCAACATGTCTATTGTTCAGTGCAGTAGCCATTTGCCCTAATTGGTTTTCTATGTTTTTAATAGTAGCTCCTTCAATTTGTAATTGATTACCCATATTCAAAAGTAATTCTTCCATGGATAACTTCTTCTCCTTAAATTGTGAATTATTATAAAAACCTGGTGGATTAGAAGGTCTATAATTGGAATTACCTTGATTGTTTATATTCCCTAATGGGTTTACAGGATTGTTCACCCACTACGGATTAATAGGATTAGCATTACCATGGTTATTCCAATTAAAGTTTGGATGATTCTTCCAACCTGGATTATAATAATTTAAATAAGGATTGTTTTGTCTATTATTTACCAAATTTATAGTTTCATATAAAGATTGAGCATCTACAATTTGTCCCAATGAATTTTCTTCTAACATTGGAGGTGTTTGAGAATGATTCATTTCGTATTAATCTATTTTCTTTGAAAGAGCAGCAATTTGAGAAACTATCATAGTTAAAGCATCTAAATCATGCATACTTACTACTCTCTTAGGATTTACCCTTTCAGCAGGCCATTGAAAATTATTAGTAGCCATTTCTTCTATTAAAGCATAGGCTTCTTCAAAAGGTTTAGACATTAGTGATCTACCAGCAGCAGCGTCAATAATAGATCTAAGAGATCCTACTAATCCATTATAAAACGTTTGAATAATTAACCAATCTGGTAAAGCATGATGTGGACATCTTCTAAGAAGTTCTTTAAATCTTTCCCAAGATTCATATATCGATTCTTCCTTATACTGACTGAAAGATGTGATATCGTTTCTAAGCTTAGCAGTCTTAGATAGTGGAAATATTTTGACAAGAATTTTTGTGAAAGTTCTCCCCAAGTTCTAATAGATCCAGGTGCTAACGAATTTAACCAAGCCTTAGCCCTATCCCTTAGTGAAAAAGGAAAAAGTCTAAGTCTAATAGCAAAATCAGACACTCTGTGGTATTTAAAAGTAGCACAATGTTCTAAGAAACTTGCAAGATGTAAGTTAGGATCTTGATTTGAAGTTCCACCGAATTAATTGTTTTGTACCATTTGGATAATTGCAGGTTTAAGCACAAATGAATTAGCGGCTACATTAGGATTTAGGATAATTAAGTGAATTTCATCTAATGTAGGGTTAGCGTAATCTCTTAGTGGTCTAGATTGATGTTCATTTTCTATTCTTTAGTTGTTTATGTTGTTTTCCATTTTTTCAGAATTTCTAGGTTCTTTTCTCAGTTTTCTAATTCTCATAACAGTGTGTTCTAATTCCAAATCATAGGGTATAAGATTTTGATAACCAAATTTACGCATACAATCAAAATCAGTACACAAAAAAACAGTTAACTAAATAAGTTGTAATTCTATTAAAAAGTTTTCTAACAGTCCTAAATTGTCCGTTACTCTAATTATGTTATATTCCCCGGCAACGACACCAAAAACTTGAATCACCCCGCTGTATATAATTTTAAATTTTGCAACAAGTATATAATATATTCTTTTAATCGCAGAGTTACTATTCAACGCAAGTATACGTATCGCTCAAGTAATACAGGGCTCTAGTGGAGTCCTGGATATCGATCCCACAAGGAATATTTTAGAGGCTACAAACTAGGATTATAGAACCCAATTCAGAATCACAACTTGTAAATCGAAATTGTCTATCTGTCACTAATATGCAATCGACAATAATATGAAGTTTAATAAACTAATTCTACTAACAGATAACTAATTCTACTAATAAAGTGAAGTTCAAATATATAAGCAAGAATCTTTCTCCTTTGTTAAGAAATTTAAGTGAATGGATAATTTGAATTAGTTTAAAATGGTGTTGTGCCAAATAGGAGCATACCTATTCTTTACCATTTGGTCCAGGAATAAAGAACATTGACTAATCCTATCTTGCTTACTGAATCTGCGGCTAGGCTGGGAGGATACCTACTCTCACTTCAGAGCTCCCACATTCCCCTCGCCTGAGGGCTAACATATACACTTCAGCACCTAAACAATAGGATCGAATTGAGGATTTTAGCTTGTCACTCTAAAATCTCTAAATCTACGCCCGATGAATATTATTTCCCTATTTATTTGCATCCTACTTCCAAGGATTTTGATCTCTCTGAATCTCGGATGTAATCTTTACTATCGTTGTTAAACTCAACATATTTTAACTAATCAATTGGCCAGATTGAAAGTAAATTAAGATCTAAGTAAAAGATTATCACAAATTCTTTAAATCTTTTCTTGGCACACTAATTCAATTTACCATTTCACAAAAATATCAAAACAAGGAGAAAGATAGAAAAATTACTCAGAATTCATGGAGAGGATAAGATAAAACTTGGATTTCATATATAAAAACAAAGTTCTACAAACTAAAGTTAGTAAACGCAACTTATCTTAAATTCCTCCCCAAGCAAACTCCTTGAAGTTTCTCTAAATCTCTTCCTTTCTTTACAGTACGCAGAATTCTTCTTCGAAACGGCAATGAAGAAGACATCTCTCACTTCCCTTCCACTCTTACAATCTCTCGAAGAATTCCTCACAAATTTCACTATCTGAACTCACTAACTAACACTCTAAACTCTATATGGACTCACTAGACTCACACACTTGACTCTCTAATGGATTAGAATGACATGTGGTGGACACAAATGGACGCTAATGGAACCAAATGGACGCTAGTGGACCCTTTTTTTACCCCAAATTGTTCCTTTTAAAGTAAATGAAGAGTCTCCAAGAGTTTTCCAAGCATCCCTTCGAAAATAGTCCACATTCAATGCACCTCGTGAAAGAACCGTCGATCTCACCGTCGGCGGCCTTCTAGAATACTTAGCCTTGGATCTCTTCTGAATAAGCCCCGCTGTCGGCGGCCTCGATCTCGCCGTCGACGGGCTCCCATGTAATAAATTCTGAACTCTCGGGAAAAAACACGCTGTCGGTGCCCTAGATCAAGTTTTCACAATTTTGGTTTTTTTTTGCTCCAAATTCGCTCCTTTTTGCATATTTTTGCTTCATTGTCCATAAATCAACATACATGCAGAAAAACACTAAAAATACCCTTCTTTAAAATGTAATATTATCGAAATCAATATAAAACAAGCATGAAAATCTTAACATTTTTTCCTTGGGTCAAAATCCCCCAAACTTAACTATTACTTGTCCTCAAGTAATTTTTAGTACTACATAAAAGTTATGATTCATTGTGGTAAAGTTTTAATTCAAAAATACTTTAATTTGATTTAAATAAATAAATATCATAGCAAGAATTCTTAGAAAAATTTTCAAGTAATTAGATTAATTTTGCAGATGTAAGGCTATCTAGTCATCAAGTCTAAGAGTTCTAGTTTTCTATTCATTTTAAGAATAACTATATATTGCAATATCAATTTACTTAGAATATTCAGAAGAAATGAACTTCCTGAGGATACTACTAGTAATAAAACTAGTCATAAATGTAAGTTCAGAAATGTTTTTAGTTTTCCCTTTAGGTTAATCCAAGTGAAGTCAATTTTTGATAAGACATTTCCTCAAGCTTCTCACTTACTTTTTTTCTTTTCTTTTTTCTTTTGGATTGTTTTTCAAAGTTATATATTTTTCTTTTCTTTTCAGGGATTGTTTTTCAATCCTTTCCTTTTTCTTTTTCAAGTGAGGATTACTATATCTGGATAGCCTGTTAAAAATTTTGAACTTCACTCTTCTTTTCCTAAAGTTGTAACTTTAAAACATTCTTTACCTTATATGTAATTCATTGTTTTTACATCATTGAATCCCAATCTTTTCTTTCTCAACTAAATTCCTAAGATTCTTAATATTTCAATATATAGTTTTCTTTACTTTAAATAGTTAACTATATTCTTATCCTCTTATACTAAATATCTTAACTTACAAAATTAATTTTTATTACCAAAAATATTTCATTGAATCTTCTATAATATTTAGATAAAATCTAAATATAGTTATCTGAATTAAATTTTATCACAAAAATCATATTATAAATTTTTGAAAATATGTTAATTGAGAACACATAATAGTTAATATTTTTCTCCCCCCGCCCCCAAACTTAAAGTTTTTCATAATAGAAATAATACAGGGTGGAAAGAAAAATTATAAAAAATCATACCTTTGCACTTTAAGCAATTTTGTCTTTTTGAAATTTTGCAGGTTCTTCTAAAAAATTTTTAACTTCAACTAACCTGTAATATTAAAAAACTTTCTAAACATATGGGAGTTTAGAAAATTTGTTGGGTAATGAAATTTTAGAACAAGTATATAAAACTAAACATTAACAACAATAATTAACTACACTACACATGACATATGCATTTCACAACACAGAACAAACAATCTACTATTTTGAACTAAAAGTTCACTATTACAATAACAATCACAATCCATCACAAGTAGAAATGAAAATACAAACTACAAAACTAAACACATATCTCAGAAACAAAACATAGTTCACAAAATACAATTAATAAAAAGGAAAGTACTCCAACAAAATAAACACATACATCACATCACATGACAATCACAAAGATCAATCATCAAAATCCCATGCTATGTCCTCATCACCCTGGTCAGCTGGTGGATTGGGTTGATAATGAGTATAACTGGGGCATTCTGGAAAAATGACATCAGGCTCTCCTCTGTAGTACCTAGCCTGAGCATCATAATAAGACATCTTAAAATCAGAGTGCCGCTGAAGATACTCACTATTGTAATCATGTCTTCGCTCTAAACCTTCAATCCTTTCTTTCCAATTTTTCATCTATCTTCTCAAAACTTTTTCGTTGCAGTGTCATGACATTCATCAAATCATATAGAGTAGGTGAGCTAGATGCAGGAGAGTCGTAACTAGTAGAAGGGATGTCTCTACTAGTAGAAGGTGTCTTACTCCTACTCCCAGTTCTCCATTCCTCATGAGATTCATAAGTCTTCAAATATGCTTTATTAGTGGGTTTCATAGGGTACACCCATTCTTCAAGATGTGATTTTTTATTTTGATGATGAATGCCTAAAAGCTTTTGAAACATTAAAATAAAAATTAATTGTTGCTCCTGTTATAATTTCACCAAACTGGGAAAAACCTTTTGAATTAATGTGTGATGCTAGTGATTATGTTATTGGTGTTGTTTTAGGTCAGAAATATGATATAATTTTTAAGGTGATCTACTATGCTAGTAAAACTCTTAATGAAGCTCGAATTAATTATAACATAACTAAGAAAGAGTTATTAGCTATAGTATTTACCTTTGATAAATTCAGATCATATTTAATTGGAACAAAATGTGTGGTGTGTACTGATCATTCTGTTATTAAATATTTAATGAAGAAGAAGGATGCAAACCAAGAATTATAAGATGGATTATTCTTTTGCAAGAATTTGATTTTGAAATAGTAGATATGAAGGGTGCTGATAATCAAATTATTGATCATCTGTACAGGCTTGAAATTGAAAATCTCTCTGTAATGATGAAGAAATCAGTGAGCATTTTTCTGATGAAACTTAGTTCACTATTAATGAGTGGTGTGTTCTTTGGTATGCCGACATTGTAAAATTTATTGTCAGTGATATTTATACATTATGGTTTGACATACCAAGAGAGGAAGAAATTTGTATATGAAGTTAAGACTTATTTTTGGGATGACTCATTTTTATATAAAAAAGAAATTGATCTGATCATTCGAAGATGTGTGCCTTTTGAAGAAACTTATGAAATTGTTCAAAAATGTCTTAATTCTAATTATGAGGGACATTTTGTTGTTGATAAAACTTCATATAAACTTTTACAATCTGGATTTCATTGGCCTACAATTTTTAAGGATGTTAATGCTTATATTAAAAATTGTGATCGATGCCAATGTGTAGGTAATATTTCTAGAAGAAATGAGATTCCCCTTAATTGTATGTTAGAAGTTGAAATATTTGACGTTTGGGGATTAGATTTTATGGGACCGTTTATACCATCTCTTGGAAATACGTACATTTTGATAGCAGTATATTATGTATCTTAATGGATATAAGCTGTTGTTTTACTTCGATATGATGCTCAAAGTGTTGCAAATTTTTTAAGAAAGAATATATTTTGTAGATTTGGAATACCAAGAGTGATCATAACTGATGGGCGAAGTCATTTTAGAAATGCGATTATGGAAAAACTAGCAAAGAAATACTATATTAACCATTGCATTGCTACTGCTTATAATCCACAGGCAAGTGGTTTGGTTGAATTATCTAAACATGAAATTAAAAGAATATTGGAAAAGACTGCTAACCAAACATAAAGGTTTCGTCAATTAAATTGGGCTATGCTTTGTGGGCCTATAGGACTGTCTACAGAACTCGTATAGGAATGTCCCCATATAGCCTAATTTTTGGAAAAAGCTTGTCATTTACCAGTTGAACTTGAGCATAAAGCATATTGGGCTATTAAAGAGTTTAATTATAATTTGAAAAATGCTGGTGAAAAGAGATTATTGCAATTAAATGAGCTTGAAGAGATAATGAATGATTCTTATGAAAATGCTAAGATTTATAAAGAAAAGATGAAGTTATGGCATGATCAGAAGATTCTAGCTAAAACTTTTGAGCCAGGATAACAAGTTTTGTTATATAATGTTAGATTAAAAATATTTGTTGGAAAACTTAAGTCAGTGTGGATGGGTCCATTTATTGTAATGAAAGTTTATTCCTATGGAGCTGTGGATATTAAAGATCCTAAGACAGCAAAAATATTTAAAGTTAATGGTCATAGACTTAAACCTTATATTTCAGTCGATCAATCTAAACCTGATGAGAATCTGATGTTGGGACACTCAGAATAAGCTCTGGGTATGTCAGGCTGAAGACATTAAACTTGCTATCAAACGCTCATGTGGGTATGCTATCAAGCTCTCATGTGAAAAAAAAGCTGAAGTTTTCTCCTTAGATGAGAAGGAAAGTGAACTAAGGGCTACGTTAAACATGGGTCATACATTTGGGCATGCTATAGAATCGGGCTTTAGGTATGGGCAGTGGCTCCATGGAGAAGCTATCGCAGCTGGCATGGTTATGGCAGTCAACATGTCCCATCGCCTTGGCTGGATCAACAACAGCATTGTAGAGAGAGTCCACAACATTTGGCAGCAGGACAAACTCCCAACTACTCCTCTTGAGATGATGACTGTGGAGTTGTTCAAAGCTGCCATGGCAGTTGATAATAAGGTAGCAGATGGTGTTCTAAGCGTCGTCTTCCTTAAAGGTTCTCTTGGTAGCTATGTTTTCACAGGGGACTATGACATTAAAGCACTAGATAAAACTCTCCAAGCCTTCTGCAAAAGTTGTCAAAGTTCTTCCCAGCTTGCTGCACCATATTATGACAGTAATCATTGCATTCTCTTACTATGTTGTAATTGTTTGAAAATCTTTTTCTGCCTTGTTGAGTTATATCCCTAAAGCTTGTAGAGTAAACTAAGCTATGCCTCCCTATGACAATGTTGTTGTTGATCCAGCCAAGGCGATGCGACATGTCGACTATCATAACCGTGCCAGTTGCAACAGCTTCTCCGTGGAGCCACTGCCCATACCTAAAGCCGGATTCTATAGCATGCCCAAATGTATGACCCAAGTTTAACGTAGCCCTTAGTCCACTTTCCTTCTCATCTAAAGAGAAAACTTCAGCTTTATGGGAGATAACCACTAGTTATCAGTGTGTTTTGCTTTATGTTTGCTTTGTGTGTTTTGTTTGGTTTGATTTGAGAATGTGGTAGCATTTTGGAGTTTTTTATGTTATAGTGGTGTTTATTTGACCTTATTTGATGACTTAGAAGAGTCAGAATGAAGATTTGGACGTTTAGCGGACCTATGCTAAAATGAGCATTGGCGGCTATGCGCCACATGTTTGGGCTTAGGCACAAAAACATGAAAAATGAGGTTCAAGAAGCCTAAACCATGGGTAAGTAGTTTTGAGAGTTATTTGGGAGTCTTAACACGTCTTGGGTCAGTTTTAAGACTTCCCAAGTCTATAAAAAGGCCTAGAATTAAAGAGAAACTTGCCCCATTTCTTATTTTCATTCCTGAGTCTTAAGAAGAGTTATTTGAGTGCAAAAATTTCTTCTTGGGAGAGTGAAGTTATGAAGAAAGAGGAATCCAACAAGAATAATTTCATTGGTGAAAGTGCGCAAGAGTTATTCAATGGATTTCTGGTTGTTAGTATTCAAGGAATTGCATAAAAGCTTGCGAAGATCGAGGCTGATGTGGCTTCAATCAAAGCAAAGGTAAATGAAACTAACAAACATTTAGCACACATGGGATGGCAACTCAAAATGCAATTCAGTCATACAAGTCATGTGGAAGAAGCGGATAGAGCGATGTTTCGAAAGAACAAATGGATAGAAGAAGAAGATGTGAGAGTTTTTAACCATCGCCTGTTTTATCAGATTTACATTCCATATGGTTCAAATGAAACTAATGGTGATTCTAGATATATTTTGGTTACTAGAGATTGTTATTAAATTAAGTGTGGTCTTGTGGTTTAGTTATCTATATTTAGTTTTTTGTGTTTGTGATAAATATAATGTTGATGTTTTTTGCATTTTATATTTGTGTTTGATGTAAATTTTTGTCTAAGATATGTGTTATGAACCTATGTATTGGAAAATTTCATCCAAGGTGTTATGATAGAAATTGATAGTTTGTATTAAGTGTGTTTTGTTATTAATGAAATATAAGTTTGTGTTTCTGTGAAATTTATATTGAATCGATGGAAATTAAAGTGTAATTTTGGAGTATTAGAAGTGTTATGGGGTAGAATTAATTATTTGAAGTGATTAAGGGTGATTAACTAGGTGTTTAGTGCGATTAATATAAATTGTCAAAATCTGGACACTAACGGCTAAGCGCCAGATTTCGCGGCTATGCGTTGTTGCTTCGCACATAGGCGATGATTCACGAAAACTGGTTTTCAGACGTTAAAAACTCGAAATTTGCCATTTTAAACCCCATTATCACCTTCAAACTCTCGAATTCGTGAAAAAGGAGCTGAGGGCATTACTCATTTTAGAGCTAATTTCGACGAAATTTGTTGGATTTGAACTCCTTAAGGTATAAACACTTTTCTTAAGCAAAATTTTTTATTTTTACCATGTATTTTGAGTACATTATTGAGAAATATGAAATCATTATTCATGTTGAAAATTTGAGGAAAAGCATGTGAAATTGCTTGGATTTAATGGATTTTGCCTTTAGAAGTTAAGTTAGCAAATTTAGTTTGATTTTGGAATTTATGGTGAATTTTTTGTTAATTTTAGAAATTACAGCAAAGTTGAAGTGATCGAAAGAGAAAGCAAGATTTGATTCAGACAAATTTGTTAGTTCTAGAGCGGAGGATAATTACATCGATGCACTATCATCACGTAAGTTGATTCCATAATGAGTTTTCAGTAAACCAGGAGGAGATATTGAAGAGATGATTGCTCGAAGGAATTGAGAAAAGTATCGTTGCTTCTCCGCTGTTGCTGTTGTTTATGTGGTAAGAGAGTTTTATGCTAACTTGTTAGCAGCAGAAGAAAACATAGTGATGGTTCGAGGACAGCAAGTGGATTTTTCTTCTAGGTAATCAATACCTTTTACCGATTACCTCCTGATATGTTTTGTTATTAGGCTAATTATCATCCTATGGAAGGAGAGTTAGATGAGATTATGTCATTTCTTACTGCTGGAAGAGGTCTATGGAAAATTAAAATGCGAGAAGAGTAAATTTCCCAGCCTCTAAGTTGAATGCCACTTCCAAGGCATGGCATTACTTCATCTCATCTAAGTTGTTGCCTTCAAGTCATGTCAGTGAAGTTATGAGGGAGAGAGCTGTTTTGAACTATTCTATTCAGTAGGGAAAGTCGATAGACATATGAGTTATTATTTTTTATTATATTTAAATTGTATCAGAGCTGTCACTACTATAGGTATGGATTTCCTTCCCTGATCCATGTGATTTGTGAACATTTTGGGGTTAAGTTTGAAACTGGGGAAGAGGTTCTTCAGCCACATAGACCTATCACTGGTGTAAATGTGAACACTTACACTGTACATTCAGAGTTTGGCTGGAAAGGAGGATCTATTAGAGCTTCTTGTGCTTCTGCTTCTGCTGCTTCTACTTCTCTTGCTTCTACTTCACAGGCATCATCTTCTAGAGATTCACGGACTGGATTATTAAGGAAAATTTTAAATAAGGTGAGTCTGACCAGAGAATATGTGAGAGATATGAATGGAAAGATTTAAATTATTGAAAGTTATATACAGAAAAATGATGAGTATAAGGAGAATTATCAACAGTATATGGACAGACTGATTAGAGGAGATCATAGTGCTGAGATGCCTTCTCATCCTAATTTTATACCTTAAGTGCCATCCAGAGACTGGAATGAAAGAGATAATGATGATGAGGATGATTAGAATTTTTATTATTATTGAGTTAGTAATGTTTGTACTTTTGTTCTTATGTTTGAGTTTTTATTATTTGTTTTGTTATTTTTGAACACTGATAGTAGGATTATTTCTATTATGCATATTCAGTTATATCTATGTTGGATTTCTGTTTTATGTGTGATATGATTGTGATAGTAAATTTTTTAAAGTGTAGTGTGTTTTTAGTAGTGTAAAATTTAATTCAAAAAATGTTAGGAAAATTTAGAACACTATTAGAATCCACTATTTAAATTTCATGTTTAAACTTTTCAAAATCTGCTACCATATCTTTTATAGTATTGTTGTGATTTTTGCTATGTTATGTTGATGTGTTTTTGCATTGAAAACCTCCACTACTTTAGAATTCCTTTGAATTTTTATTTTATGAAAAACTGAAAAAAATTGAATTTCATTTTTCTATACTCTTCTTTTAACTCTTATACTTGCATATTTAGGATATGAAAATTCCTGCAAGCATGTTATTTTAGTTTTTAATTCTTACCCATGTATCATTTCTTATGCTTAAATGTTTTATCCTAACTAAAAATTTAAAGTTTGGGGGGATTTAAAAACAAATTTTCAAAAACTAAAATTTTATTTGTTCTCAAGAATACTTAAAATAAATCTCATTTTTTATTGAAAATAATTATGTATATGAAGTTATATTAGGGAAGCAAAATTTTGAATATAGAAATGAGTAAGAGAATTTAGTAAACATTTATAGTAATAATGAAAAATTTAAAGTTAAAATTTCCATAGTAAAGAAATGTTAAATATAGTTAAACTATCTTTAGTAGAAAATGTTGTATTTTTGTCAAAATAAAAGATTTGACATTTATTTTTCAAAGCTTAAATTTATTTTATTTAAAAATAATTTTTAACACTGTTATTATAATTTTAAGCGAAAGATATATATCAAGCCTTTATTTTAAATGGATGGGTGAAATTCAAAATAATTAAAGGCCTATCCAGCTACAGTAATCGTTGCCTTATAAAAAAAGAAAGAGAGAGAAAAGAAAAAAAGAAGAAAAAAAAAGAAAAAGTGAAAAATATTATGTGAAAAGAAATGAGAAGCTTGAGGATTTAAGGGTCTAATAAAAAATTGGTTCCATACCTAAACTTTAAAATACAAGTTTTGAGAAAATCTAAAACTTAAGATTATAATATGGTGAGTAAAAGTATTTTCAAATAAAAATTTTTAAGTGAGGAAAATAAAATGTTTAAATCTTATATTTTGAAAAATCTACAAGTATTTCTGAATAAGATAGGAACTCATATTTTTCATTACCCTTTACTTAAGAACTTTCTAAACTTTAAGTTGGTCTTATTTAGTAAATTTTTTTCTAAATTGGACTATTTCATTTCTAGAATAAAATTTTGAAACCTTCCTAAAGAAGCTTATTTAAATAATTTGCATGTTAAAGTTTTCTAAGTGATTAAGTGTCATTTGAGGACCACTAACATCTTAAGTTTGGAGGATTTTGATACATCTAAAATATATAGTATTTTTATGCACATTTTTATACTCATTATGATGATATTGCATGTTAATGGAAAGTATTTTTGTGTTTTTCTTGCAGGTATGATTAAATTGACTGATTATGATGAAAAGAGCAAAAAAATGATCAAATTTGGAGCAAAAATATGAAGTGTGCAAAATTTGGCCTCTGGCGCCTAAGCGCTGATGGCTAGCGCATAGGCACCACAGTTAAAGTGATGAATTTAAATTAGTTTTGGCACAAATTTGAAGGTTTTTGAAACACCCTTTGGTTTAAACTTCGTTAACTTCCCATTGGCTCCAACATTCATTTAAAATTTGAATGGATGGATGCATTTCTTGGTAGATTCATTGAATTTGGACATAATTTGGAGAGATACAAGAGCACCTTTTGGAGAATTATTAAAATGAAGACTTAAGATCAAAAAAAGATAAGTTTTTATCTTTGTTTTTACATTTGGTTTTTAAGTAAGACTTGTTGTGTTTTCACTATGATTTCTACTTTCAAATCAAATTGTTTTTGTGTTTTCTCTATGAGTTCTGGGTATTTTTCTTTATCCTTTTCCTTTTAAATGATGAAGTAATTAAATTATGCAAGGAAGTTGTATGAAGTATACTTGTTTGATGTTGGAAGAAGTTGTGATGATTCACTACCTTGCACTTCATTTACTTCTTAATTTGGCCAATTAAGATGTTAAAACTTGTTGTGAGAACATGTAAGAACCAATGCGGTATTGTCTCAATCAACAATTGAAGAGAATCACATGAAATTGTATAGGTGAGAATTGTAGTCCATATGGTTGAGTGCAAATGAATAGGAAGATATGATTTTTAATGGGGAGTAAAATTAGAGGATTTTAGAGTGATCGGCTAAAGCCTCTAATTTGATTTGATATTTTAAATTTTGTTATGAGATGTTAGCCCCCAAGTGAAGGGAGAAGAGGGAACTCTAAAGTGAGAACTAGTATCTTCCCTGCCTAACCCATCTACAAGATTTCAAAACTTCAAATCAACCAATGTTTTTATAGAACCAAGTAAGAGTAAAGAATATAATTGCTCATATTTGGCACAACACATCTAGATACTTTCACAATGAAATTCCATAATTCATTGAAAGAGGAAAAATATATTTCATTCTCATTTTCTTTCATATAGTTTTATAGTCTTGTTAATTTTAGTTTGTTTTACTTTTTCTTAAAAACAAAATATCAAAAACAAATTTAAAATTTTTTATCTTAAAACATACTTTACAAAATCATTTCAAAAAGTAAAAAACTATTTTTCTGCTTTCTTTAAAATTTTTGACATTTCTTTGTGGGTTCGTTGTCTCTGGGCTTATTCAAAAAGTCTTATATTACTTGATAAAAGATATGTACACTTGCGTAGAATCCCATATTATAAATAATTAAAGTTGATTTCTTATTTGCTTCGGACGGAATCAAGTTGCTGGCATCCATTGCAAAGAAAGAGATATTATCATTGAGAAGAAATATAAAGTGTAAAATATAAGCATAAATATTCGGGGATCAATAATCCCAATCAAAATTGGCTTTCCCCATAAGCTCTAACCAACTTTTCAATATTTCTTTTTCAACTGTGAACCATTTTTATCGAATTCTTACTCAAGCCCAATTTCAACTCAAATTGAGTCAAGAGCAAGCTTCCTGAGCTCAAGGCGAAATTTTAGAACCAATTCAATTAAAATTCCATTAATTAAGGCCAAGGTATGAGCTCAAACCCTAATTTTAGCTCGATTTTCAAACATTGTGAATAGGATCATTTCAAAATCCTTACATCACCACATAGATATGCTCGTTTTCTTCAGATGATGCTTTAGGAACAATTTCCATAAAGTTTCTTTAGGAATCAAGCAAAATTTTAAGCCTCAATCATGAATGGCTCTTAGTTTATTCTCCTTTTGGGATGATGAACCGATGTCGTCCATTTTTATGTATTGGAAATGGACGACCTTGATTGAGTCAGACCGCCATTCTATTCATATCAAATAAATAGAACCGCGGGCCACGTGTTATGCTGAAAGTGCTTCCAATCACACGCTGCCACATTTGCTTTCGATGCGTACGATGATCGAGTCAGCGTCACGAGGAATTAACTTAAACATGATTTAAATAAAATTCAGAAAATCCTATTTAACTTCAAAAATACATAACTTGACATAAAAATATGACAAAAATACCCCTGGATTTAGGAAAATGAGGAGACAATTATGGGAATGAAGTTAAAACTTAACTAATTGTATTTAATTTTTAATTAATTAATTACTCTATGGAGTAACTAACTTATTAAAAAAATTTTTATAATTCCAAAAAATCTGAAAATTTAAGGGATTAACATTTAAGTCCTTATAAAAATTCTCTGATTTTTTTCAAGGCTAAGAGAATTCCTTAGGACCCAATTTTCTAATTTCTATCAAACTTTGTAATTATAAAAAATTAAGAAAGTGGAAATTAAATTTAAAAATAGTTAGAAAATTTAGAGTGACAGTTTTAGGGCCCGTTTGTTTGGGCGTTTTATCGCGCGGCGCTGCGCGGCGCCGCGAAAATTCGCGCAACGCGCCCTACGGGAGTGCGACTTCGCGGCAAAGCGCCGCGAAGCTGGGTGAAAGCTGACCGCAGGATAAACCCCACGGCCACGGCTTTCAATTGGCTTCGAGGTCCTATCGTTGCCCTCGCTCCGCTGCGCTGCCCCCTCCCGAACTCCCTTTCTCCCTAGAGGTACTTGCGGCCCCGAAGTCGTTTTCTCATCTTCTTCCTCGATCGTGAACGAATCCAAGGTAACTTCTTTCGATCTACTGAGGCCCCGTCCCCCTCTCCTTCTCTATTTCTCGTTTCCTCCAACTCGTTCTCTGGATCTTTCTTTATTAATGAACGGTTCGTAGCACAAAGTAGGTGCAAATAGGGAGATGATCTTGTTAAAAATGGAAAATCGCAGTTGCTTAGAATTTTTTTTTCATGGCCTAAATGCCTCTTGACCTAAATAAAGTGTTATGGTTTATCGTTAAAGTTCAACTCTGTATGTTATTTTGCATATACCCTCACTCTCCATGGCTTTCGTATTTCGATGCATAAGGATTGCAATTTATAAGCTCGTTTTAGCTTTTGGCAGTCGGATTAACAGAGAATGGAATTACTATACATTGGCTATGGGCTCATTTCAGAATTCATACATATTCAGTCAAAATTGGCATGGAATGGAACCTTGTTCTTCTTCTTATTAAGCTTACATACATATAAGTGGTGGTGGATGTGTTTCTGTGTGGTGGATGTGTGGTGGCTTGGGTGTGGTGGAGGTGTGGTAGATTTGGTTTGAACTTTTATGCAATATTTACTCACTTAAGTTTTTTCCTCACTCTTTCTATAAAATGATGGGGCAAATGGAAAAGAAACAATGCCCCCTCACTCTTTATATCATTCTCCTCTATTAGTTTTTTTTATATCTCCTTTTAAGCCTAAAATTCAACTTTTATCTATGAAATTTTTGGAGCATTTGTTTTGGTTTCTCTTTGTTTGTTCTGGGTGCAAAATGAAATTAATGGACCCTTTGTTATGCTCTCTCTGAGGCTAAACTATGCATTCTATGCACTTACTTTGGGTGCAAAACGAAAATCTTATTTTGGAGGGTTAGAGGAAAAATCAAAATTGAAGAATGACATTGCTCGATGGTCTGATTCTTGGACTTTTTGAATTATATACTTTTTGATTTGTTACATGAGCTTATTGAATGGATGACATTGAAGGTCATCCTTTAAGGTCTGTTTGGGGTAATTCTGATTTGTTACTTGAGCTCGGTTTTGTGATTCGTGAGTGCTAAATTGATTCAGTTTTGATAAATTGTTATTTGTTTGGGGTATTTTTAATTTGCTAGATTATCATTTCTGGATAGTGTTGGTGTTTGTTCAGGGTGCATTTTGTAGCTCCATCAACTTGATCATTCAAACAATTAGGAGTTCGTTGCATTCAAACAATTAGAATGCATCTACTATTTTTGATTCAGTTGATATCTAAAGACCAAATTTGGGTTGATCTGGATGTTTCTATTACATCTTCTCCACATGCAGATACCTTATAAAATTTTGTACAGTGATGGTCATATTTCTAATGCTCCTACAGTGATGCTCCTACAGTGATGCTGAGCATGAGAAAACTATTTCTAATGCTCATTGTGTAGGTAAGGTGGCAGAGAAGTAAAAAATTTAAGTTAAGAAGCATGGGAATTTTTGCTGAGCATGGGAAATATTGTTGTTTTTGGGAAATAGCTTTTGGAATGAGCTGTAAATTATGTTTTTTTAAGTTATAACGGGGTTGAGCTGTTGGCAACCCATTAGTAGAAGCTTTGTACATGTTCAAAAATTTCATTAATGAAGATATATTGCTCCTTTCCCGTGGACGTGGGTCAATATGACCGAACCACGTAAATTGATTTGTTCCACTGTCTTCATATAGTTTATTCAATTTATTATTTTGCATTTCAGCATTTCTTTATAGAAAATTGAAATAACAGATGGTAGCCAATTTTTCATGATAAAACTGTTTCTATATATTCGTAGTATGGCTAATAAAAACAAAGAGGTTGCTACTCCTGCACTTTGGGAGAAGGACATTAAAATGATATTCTGCGATCTATGCATTTCTGAGGTCGAAAAGGGGAATAGGCCAAATTTTTTTTTTCAGTAAAGAAGGTTGGCAAAACATTGTTACAAAGTTTAAGGAGGTCACGGGCAGGGACTATGACGGGCTCCAGCTTAAGAATAAATGGGACCAACTAAAGAAAGATTGGAAACTTTGGAATGATTTAAAAAATGGATCAACTTGCTTGGGCTGGGATCCGTCGAAGCGAACTATTACTGCTACAGAACAATGGTGGACTGAAAGGCTTGCGGTAAGACATGATTGAATTAGTTTTGGTTATGTTTTGCAGTTTTACTGCACATCTTCTAATAACAATTATTTATCCTTACAGATTTTTCCTACGGCGAAAAAGTTCAAAACAGCTGGGATAGAACCAGAATTGGAGGACAAACTAGATAGAATGTTTGGTGGGGTGGTAGCGACAGGGAAATATTCAGCTGCACCTAGCCAAACAATGATTGCAACAACCCCTGAAGAGGTCGCCGTAGAACTATCAAACGATTCAGCAGAACTCCGCATGTACGAGCAAACTGAAATGCAATCAACAAACCGTACAAAGCGGCCCCGGATCGAAAAGAAGAGGAAGAGTTCTGCTGCAACTATGCGAGATCAGCTCTCATTACTTGTGGAATCAACAAATGATGCCCCGCACAGAGTTCAAAAAACCGACGTCCATGAGGTTGTTAGGCTTCTTCAGGACGACCCAGACATTATAGGGGATCGTGATCTTTTCTTCTTTGCTATCGACGTCCTCCGTGACTTTCTCCACCGAGACTTCTTCATTGCACTTGACAGAGAGCTACGAGTAGAATACATACGCTATTATTATAACCGTCGCACCATGTGATCTGATATGGAACTGCTGATTTTATTTCATCTATCATTAGTACTGTTAGCGATGTTGTTGTTTGGACAAGTTCTATTTGAATGATGGAATGTTTGAGTTATTTCCTTTCTAAATATAGTTTATTCATTTGCTTCTTTTAGTTAGTTGATGATTTCTATAGAAAGTAACTTGTTTTATTTAAAAGGTGCAATTTATTCCGTCATGAATCCGGACCAACTCCGACGCCGTAGGAGAAATGCAGCGGTAAATATAATGCTGCAATACTATAATACGTACGTCGATCGTGAACCTTGTTACACTTCATCTCAGTATGGAGAAAAATGGATGGGTGAAATGATTTCAGGACACCCAACGAGATTTCGTAACATCTTCCGCATGTCACATGATGTTTTCAGAGATCTTCTATTAGACCTAACAACATCTCATGGACTTCATGGGTCTTCTAGGACAACAGACCGTGAAGTATTGGGCATCACACTTTACATACTATCACAGAACGAGTCAATGCGGGGAGCCATGGAACGCTTCCAGCATTCGTCGGAAACAATAAGCAGATATTTCTCAGTTGGTTTGGCTTCTCTTGTCAGTCTAGCAAAAGCCATAATAAAACCAACTGATCCGACTTTTGCAAGGACCCCGACAGAGATTCTCAACGATGACCGATATATGCCGTATTTCAAGGTACACATATTGACTAGAACAATTTATTAATGAATTGCATATTGAAATGATTTTTTCTGTTTCTAAAGGATTGCATCGGCGCAATCGATGGAACGCACGTTCATGCTATAGTGTCGGATAACGAGAAAGTTGCTTTTATCGGCCGTTCTGGGAGGACAACTCAAAATATAATGGCAGTTTGTGATTTCAACATGTGCTTTACATTTGCATTGGCTGGATGGGAGGGCAGCGCACATGATAGTAGAGTTTTTAAAATTGCAACAAGAAATCCGGACTACAATTTCCCTCACCCACCGCACGGTAAGGTCATTTGTAATATAAAAAGTCGATATTTTTGGTCACATACTTTGCTAAATTTCCTATCATTACAGGCAAGTATTATTTGGTAGATGTTGGCTACCCAATGCAGAGGGGGTATCTTAAACCCTATCCTGATACAAGGTATGATATTCCAGATTTTGAAAGAGCCAGTAATCGCACAAGAACTAGAAATGAGGTGTTTAATAAGAGACATTCATCCTTGCGAGGTGTTATTGAGAAGACATTTGGAGTTTGGAAGAAGAAATGGGTCATTCTTCGAGATATGCCACCTTATCCGTTTCCCAAACAGGTTCAGATAGTATTAGCAACTATGGCCCTGCATAACTATATTAGGCGGCACCCAACTCGAGCTGATGTTGATTTTGACCGTGCCGATCAAGATGACGAGGTTGATACAATCGAAGGTTATGAGGACCGCATTGACCAATCTCAACCACGGGAGGAGAACAATAGTGCAGCAATTTGCACGAAAGATGGGGAGGGTGCAAACGAAATGGCAGCCCTTCGAGAAGACATTACTCGCTCGTTAGTTGGAGAGTGATTTTGTTCAGCAGTGCAATGTATGTCTTTTACACTCTGTTGAGCACTTTACTTCACATTATAGATCTGTAAGATTAATATTTATCTTCTGCTAGCTTGATTATTATCATTTTGTTTTACCATTTGATACTCAAATTATTTCAACTGTTTATCTGCTTGTATTTCAGGTAGACATGAGCTCCAGCACGTCGGCTACCTCTCGCCGAGTGCTATATCACTGTGGGCTGCAGACATCTCTTTTGGCATCACGACAGCCGCATAGCTTTAGCCGAAAGTTTTATGCCTGTCCTCGGAACATTCCAGAGCAGTGCGATTTCTTCTGATGGGCAAACAGTTTACCAGATTCTCATGAGTCCGATGCTAGGGAGTGTACGGCCTCAGCAGAAGACGGAGTCACACGGGAGCTACAGCAACTCAAAACTAAACAGAACATTATTATATTGTTGGTTGTTGTTGTAATAGTACTACAGTTTTTTTTCACTATACTGCTACTAGCACGTGCTTGAGAGGAGTCTATCTTCACCTGTAGAACTTTATGACTTTTTTTGAGATATGTACTAGTTATCTTGATGTTTTGTCGTTTCAAATCTTGTGCAAATGGCTGATTTAAAACTCAATAATTTTTAATGCTCTTACGATATATAGATATATATGAATATGTAAATACAAACATACTTTTATATATATTAAAAATTTTAATACTTTTAAAATAGATAGAAATATAAAGATAAGAAGTTTTTTATAGATTTAAAAGATATTTTTTTAATACTCTTAATATATGTAGATATATAAAAAATATGTAAAAACAGACGTACTTTTATAGATAAAAAAATTTTAATACTTTTAAAATATATAAATATATAAAAAAATGAATATATAAAGCTTCTTTAAATATCTTTAACCAACATAAAGCTCCTAAATATTTTATTTTATTAATTTGAACAATATATTTAAAAATATAAAAATTTAAAAATATAATTTATATTTATTAATTTGTATATTTAAAATATGTATACCATATAAATATATCAAAATTTTCAAACAGTTTTAATAAACAGAGGCAGTCTGGTCATTTTCTCACTCAGTAATTATTTTCCTCATTACCAGAACCAAATAGACAAATGCATTTCCCTCATCAGTAGCTTCACTGGCACAGCATAGCATTTCGCAAAGTCGAGAAGCTGCTGACTCGAACCAAACAGGCCCTTAAACTCTAAAATGAAAATTTTTAGCTATTTGAAGATTTGAAATGACATCTTCATCACTTATGGTCAAAATTATAAATTTTAAATTTACATTTTAAACCCTAGAATTTCTTAAGCTTGAACCTTAGCCTTGAATGACATTTAGGATTGACCAAATCTTGAACCTTAGTTCTGATTCATAAACTAGATCTAGGTTGCACTCAAACCCTAATTGACATGGGTTTTACTCATCTCCTCGTGACTATTGGGTCTAACTCCTATAGATCTAAAGTCAAAATTTCAAGTGTTGAGTCCAGACTCACATGAGATCTTAGTCTAAAATACATAAGACTTAGGATAAAATTTGAATCCAATCCCAAATTAACTTAAACCAAACTCAGACAACTTGGGCTAAACTTATGTGAACCCAAACTACACTATAAACCTTAATTGGGTCTAATTCCTTATTAGACCTAATTAACCTACTTAAACCTTAATAACATTAGGTTTATGTCAAAACAAACCCTAATTGGGTCTAATATCTTATTAGACCTAATTAGTCACCTTAAACCTTAATTACATTAGGTTTAAGTCAAAATAAACCCTAATTAGGTCTAAACCCTCATTAGACCTAATTAATTACCTTAAACCTAAATAACATTAGATTTAAGTCAATATAAACCCTAATTAGGTCTAACCCCCCATTAGACCTAATTAATCACCGTAAACCTTAATAACATTAGGTTTAAGTTAAACAAAACCTTAATTGGACCTAACCTGATTAGGTCTAATTAAACCAATTAAACCTTACCTAAATAAGGTTTAATTAAACTTAAACCCTAATTATACCCTAATTATGTCTAATTAAACCAATTAAACCTTACCTAAATTAGGTTTAATTAATCTTAAACCCTAATTAGACCTAAGATTAATTAGGTTTAATTACTCTAGTTAAACCTTACCTTAATTAAGTTTAATTAATCTAAAACCCTATTTAGACCTAACACTAATTAGAACTAATTACTCCAATTAAACCTTACCTAAATAAGATTTAATTAATCCTAAAACCTAAATTTGAGCTAACCCAAATTAGGTCTAATAATCCAATTAAACATTACTTAAATTTGGTTTAATCAAACTTAAACCTTAATTAAGTCTAACCCTACTTAGATTTAATTAACTCTTAAGCCTTGCCTACATTAGGCCTAAGTGACCTTTAAACCCTAATAAGACTTAATTAACTCTTAAGCTTTACTTACAATTGTCGGCATATTTTTAGGTTATGTGTTGGATTTTAAAAAAGTGGTCGCCTGCAGAAATTGTCGGCGAATTTTAAATTTAATTTAAATATATAATTTGAAAAGTAGTATTTGATTTTTTTGAAAATAATTTTGAAGTTTGAAAATTTTAAGATATGAAATCAAACCGATCTCACTTCCCAAATAATTTATATAAATGAGCACCGCATCCCAAACCGTGTATCTATCCCGAAGAATAGACACACTGCTTGATGATGGGGCTCGATTAAATAAACTAGAAGATTTGTGACATCCGTTTGGCCTGCGAACCAATTTTATAAGCCAACAAGTTCCCTACTTAATATAAATGAATTAAGTAGGGTTTATATTACTCAGGTTCTTAAAGTTCCTTATAAGGGCAAGCCCCTATAGTTAATTACATCTTAAATGACGGGAATCACTTAAGAAAACTCTCGATAATGATCAGTGGTTTTGCTCTCAAGAATTTCAAAGTTTAAGGTTTTCAAAGGATTGAATTTTGGAGATTTCAATAGGGATTAGCTCAAATTTGGAATGCTTAATTTCAGGAATCCAAAGGAAGAGAAGTAGGAGAAGCTGAAGATCCAAGAAGAATCTTGGCAACTTCCCAAACTATCCTATTGTTTGGCTTCAATTTGGGAGTTTATTTAATGTTACAATCTTGCCAATTTTATTTATTTAGGTCTTATATTTGTATGACATAGTCATGCAAATGGCCGTGAAGATGTGAGGGTTTATGTCGTACCAAACGACTACCTCAGAATCCTAAGACCGGTTAGGACTCAATTTGAATAATATGATTATGCAAATGCCTAACGAAGATTTGAGGATTTATGTTGCACTAGGAAAACTACCTCGAAATCCTATGGTTTTGTTATTTAATTCTAAGAAAGGTTTTGCTGAAGTAGCCACATGTTTTGCTGATGATGATGGTCGTGTTACCCACTATGCTCCAAGCTCCTTGTTGTTGCAGAGGTTTAGTTTTAGAAGTCATAAATCAAAGGATGAGAGAAGTGTTTTGTTTTAGAGAAATCTTAGAATTCAGATGTCTTTAATGTTTTATTAGGGAAATCTTAAAGTTGATTATAACAACACCGATCATGATCCCACGGTTTCATTCTTCCGGCATCGTTATTTTTATCGGATTCACTTAGTCCAGATGAATTTGCTAAACTCAACTGAATGAGTTCCACACTTTCATTTAGACCGTGGGAAATCCCGTTAGCAACACGTAGGTTACATCATCCGAGATATTTCCCGATCATCCAACGATACATTTTAATTTAGTTAAAGTTGTAGTTTTGTTGTTCTATTTGTGATTAAATTTTGAGTTGTTTTATATTTTGAATGTCGTGGCGGTGGATTTATCTTGTAGTGACTTTTAATTTAATTTTGGTTTCAGTTCAGGGAATATCCTAAAGGTTTTGGTTTTCATGCAACAGTCTTGTTTAACATGCGAGAAAAGTAAAGAGCAGTGTAGGTAAAGAAAATGCAATAGAGTAAATTGCAATAACATAAAAGCGTACCTGGAGGGTCTTCCCTTCATTCCAAGCTACACTTTAAAACACATATTAAAGCATTTAAATAATTCAATAAGTACCTAGGTAAAGACTAAATGAAGGGTTTTGGTTGTCTACCAAAACCCTAATCCTATAGCTAGTCATTTCCTATGACGTCTAGGTTCTTGATTTTGGTTAAGGATGATTTTCCTCACCAAAGAACAATTAAGTTCAATTGTTCTTTAAAACTACCCATCGTATTGAGGAAGTGCTTAGAAGAAATCCTAAACATCTTTTCAATACCTCTGGGACAGTTTTGAGTCCAAGTGAATTTAATTATACAGGTGAATTAATCATCCAAGGGTTTAGTCAAGTTTTATTCCCTTGCTCAGTGAATTAGGATATTTGATTATCCTATGAGTGAAGTGACATTTCACTTAACACTTCATTTAATAGTTATAATAATTTAAAGCTTTCAAGGGCAAGTTAATTTGTTAAATATTTTAATGATTTGAAGTTAAAGTTGATGATTTACTTTAATGTGATTTAATTATGAAATTTTAATCAATGATTTGGAATAATGTTTGATTCATTTAAGTTAAACTTTTTATAAATGATATCAATATTTCATGTTAATTTAAATTTTTAGATTAACTTAGGTCAAAAGAGGTGTTCAAATTATTTATTAAATTTTGATGATTTAATTTGGATTAATTATATTAATTAATTTAATTTTTACATTATGTTTTAAGGTAAGTTGTCTTAAAATTATTTAAAATTTTTAATTTTGATTTAAGTTTATTTTGAAATGATTTTAAATTAGTTTCAAATATTTTAATTTACTTTTTAATTATTTAACATTTTAGGTTTTAATCAATTATTAAATTATTTAATGATGTAGGTTTTAATTAAGAATTATTTACTTTTAATCATTTAATTATTACTTCCACTTATCCTCTTAAGTTTAAGAGTTAAATATTATTAAGTGATTTATTTAGGGATTTTTAAATTAAAGAATCAATATCCTCTTAAGTTATATCCCAATTTCAATAATCCAATTTCAATTAATCTTCCAAAATTTAAATTATTTAATTAATTTAAATTTCATTTTTGGTTTGTTAAAGTGATTAATGGGTTCCTACCCTTTGATTTCCCAAACTTTCAATCATCTGAGAGAAAATTAAAATCAGATATTTTACCCCCTATTTTGATTAAACCTAAAGTTTTAGTTAGGGGTTAAAATCTTTTAATTACCTTTATGCCCCTTTAAGCTTATTTATTTTATAACTTATTAAATTAATTTTAAATGAACTTAAGATTTTTATGCCACTTCACTCACATGTCAATTAAGACATTAGAGGAGAAAATGTGATTTTTCTGAATTTAGTTTATTTATATAATTATTTTTAATGGAAAATATAAGTTTTCAAAGAAAATTCACCAATATGATCAAGGTAAAGTTTCTATCCTTAAGAAAATTATGGGATGTTCCTAATGACCAAAGGACCACTTGGACCAATTTTGGTGATTTTTTCCGTTATATTTTATCTATTATAATTATTTTAAGTTTTGGACTGTTAATTAATTATAAAATAAAATAAAAGTTGAAAATTGGATTTTATATTTTTCAAAAATCCCTCTGACCTCAAGAAGTTTAGAGAAACAAATTTTACATTTTTATTATTTTTCTTTGATTTATTAGAATTAATTTAGTGGGAAGGCTAGAAAATACATTTTTTTTAATTCAAAAAAACTGTTTTAAGGCTTTGAAATTAAATATCTTAACCTAGAGACTTAGGAAAAATATTTGATTGGTTCCTAAGTGATTAGGGGACCAAATATGACATTTTTATGATTTTTATTATTTTTGTGATTTTTATTATTTTTAATTATTAAAAAAATAAAATATGCTTAAAATTGAAAATTTTTAGAAAATTCCAATTTTATTTTTCTTAAACTCCTTTGATATCAGAGAAGTCCCAAATCAGTTTGGTGAATTTTTGAAATTTATTTTTGAAGTTATGAATTTTTAAAGTTTAATTTTGATTATGTGGCTTAATTGATCCATTTAATAGGGTTAAACATTTCCAATTGAATTCAAATTTTTATGTGAGGTTCCCCTGATCCTAAAGATCAATGGAGAATTCTTTTCAAGTCATTTTAATGTGTGATTAACTCTAATTAATTAAAGTTCAATTTAGAGTGATTAGGCCAATTAGGATTATTTTTTATGGAAGTAATTCAAACCATAATTTTCCTAGGATTCTCTGGTCCTAGGATACTTCACCAAATTTTCCTGGAATTTTCTAAGCAACATGCTAATTTTTGGAATTAAAATGTCAAAAATAGTGACATAAACTTGAAAAATACATAACTTGTCATAGGGTTGGTCTCTGACCTTGAAAAACTCAGGGAATGTTCCCCAAGTTAGAGGCTTCAAAAGCCCTATGGTCTCATGCCCTGGTGAAATATCTATGCAAATCGAGAATTGAAATACCAAAATAAGTAAATAATTAATTAAAAATAAAATACTCATCAAATTAACTCAATTCTTTTTTCACATTATTCTCCTCTATTCACTGAGCAAGGGGGAATTTTTCTTTTATTTTTGTGATTTTTATATGCAAAGATATGAATTTTTTAAGTTCTAGCAATTTAATTAAATCAGAAAAATCCTATTTTCCTACTTATCCACGTCGGCGCCGCGTCAACCTACGGCGGATCGAACTCTACGCGTCGTCTTCTGGTTCGGCGCCGCCATCCGACTCAGCTGCCAAGCGGTCCGCGGTTCACGTTCCATCTCCTCGTCCGACGCCATCTGAGCCGTTCATTCGATACACGCGCAATCCGACGGCGACCGATCATCGTCTCCGACTGGTGTGCACCTATGACCGTCGACCTTCTAACCCAAATATCTCCCTCGATTCTCAATGAATTCTCGAGTTCTTATGCTCTATGGATTCGTCTTGAGAAGACGAACACATCCATACAGTAAACACGCCACGAAATTAAGCCAAACTAAATAGAGGATTCACAGAAGCTCGGGAGGAAGGCAGAGTTCATACCTTGGTTCTGAGAGCTGAAGCCTCAATTAGAGATGCTTGGCATGTTCGTTGGGGTCCAAGGAGGCTAGGGATGAAGCCTAGAGTTGTGGTGAATGCCTAGACTTGACTTCCACCAGGCCCGATCACAAAGCTTGGAGGCTGGAACATCTGGGTGGCCTGGAGAGGGGGCTTTCACTGGGGAACTCCTTCTCTACCTCTGGTGAAGGTGTGGGAAGAGTTAATTTGGATTTGGTGAAGTTTCAGAGAGTGTCCTGTTTTTTGGCCTAAGATTGAACTCAAAAATTGAGTTCAACTAGTGGGGGAGGAGGAGCAGTAAGGCTAAGCTTCTCTTGGCTAGGAGGAGCTCTGAGAACAATTTGGAGGGCTTCTATTGAGAAAAATTTCAACAACCCTCTCAGGGTCGAGAGGTGGTGCTTAAATGGCTAGGGCCATTGGGCTGAGCTAGGGCTCAATTGAAGGGTGGATTCAGTTGCTTAGGTGGAGGGCAGAGAGGCCCCAATGTTTAATTTGGCTGAGGTGGCTATTTGGTGGAATTTGGGTGTGTTTAGGTAGATGATGGCTCTCAGTTTTGACCCCCTCCGACAGCTAGGCCGGCCGGCAAGGACAGGGGAGCTGGCCCCTGAGGTCAGGTGAGTCTTGGAGAAGTTTAATGGTGATTAGCAGTTGTGGGGATGATTTTGGGGTAAGGCAAAAGAGGATTTATCCACTTAAGGGAAGAGATCCCTTAAAATGGGGAACCCTTGGTACATGGCTCACTTAGCTTGGGCTAGGTGGATCTAGGGTGGTTCTTAGGGTTCACTTGGTGGCTGTGGAAAGGTTGGTTTAGCTACACTTGGTTCAATTTGGTTTGATTAGGCCATAGGTTCAAATTGGCTTACTTGGGTTTGGGTTAGGATAACTTGGGTTTAGGTTTGATTTAGGTCCAAGTGTCTTGAGCAACATTATAGAAATGATTGCCATGAAAAACTTTCATGAAGACATGGAAATGTTTTGAGTTCAATTGGAAGGTCAATTTGGTGGATTTTGGTATTTTGGTTAATTTAGGCAAGGTTGAATCAACTTGGGTCCAAGTTGGGTTAAGGTGGGGTTTAGACCCAATTGAATGTTTCAAATGGTCTAGCGGAATGTATTGAAGAGTTCCCAACATCAATTGGGAAGAAATTTTAGGGTTTGGCTAATCAATTTGGTAGGTTTAGGGCATGGATTCACTTTAGGCTAAAATGGAGGTATTTTTGGTTTTCAAATAGATTTAGGTTAAGCTTAGGCTCAAATTGGGGCAATTGAAGGTTGCATAGGTTTTATGGGCATGTTATGGAAAGTTTAGGATTGAAATTTGGGGGAAAAAATAGGTTGGTATTAGGTTAATTGGGGGTTTTGGATTAATTAGGCAAAATTGGGGATTTTGGATTTCAAATGGAATTGAACTCAAATATGAATCAAATTGGGCTTGTATTTGGTTTATATTGATAATAATGATGTTGAATTAAAGTTTAGAATTGAAATTGGGCAAAATTGAGGTCAAATGGGTTGGTTTGGTGTGACATCGGGTCCATTTAGGTTAAAAATGGGTTAATTTGAGGATTTTGATAAAAGTGGGTTATTTTGGCAAAATTGGGCTATGGTGTAGTTGAACAAAATGAAATTGGGAATATTTGGGATTTTTTGGAATTTTCTAGGAATTTTTTGATTTTTTGGAATCTTGTGCCAAAAGGGTATTTTAGGGTATCAAGAGGTTATTTGGAGGGTATTGGGGTATTTTGGTGAATTTAAAAGGTTGGGTTATTTTTGAAATGATTTTTTGGAATTTTGGGAATTTTGGGTAATTTGTGGAAGTTTTTTTAGAGAGTTTTGGGGTAGGCTCATGGCTATAGGGGTAGGCTTATGGATCTCAACCAAGTCTAACCACTTTGGGACCAAGCTTAGCCAAATGGTAACCACTTTATGATTCTTCACATATTGACCATCAAAGATTAGTGGCTTCAGTTCAATTATGTGAGCTTCTTAAAGGGTGAAAGGGGCAAAGTTCAAAGTTTAGGGTTAAAGGGTAAAACGACTTAGGAGTGTGTGTGTGCAAGAGAAGCTCAGGGCACCCAGGGTCACCCTAAATCCAAACAATCCTATAGGAACTCACTATTGATTGCCCATATGGTGATTTTAACCTTCTAAGGTGATTTAGAGGTTTACAACCATCCAACTGGGATCCCAAGAGGAGTCAAGAAGTAGCTGAATTGCTAAAGGGTGGGTCCCAATTGTAGTCCTCTAGGATAGTCAAGAAGAAACCTTATGGCTAGATCCTAAGAAGCACTAAGGAGAGAAAAGACCTCACCAAAAATGAGGTCAACAAATGGACCCCCAATAGGTGTGGTGTGCTAACCAAGTACACCGCGCGTATTGGCGTTGACCGACGAGATCAACAAAACCAACACAGACGTCTAAGTGACACACTTAGAACAAAGCATAGAACAATTTCGCTAGGGAGTGTCGGGTAAATCTTCAAAACTGAAGATTCTCGAACTTCGCTGGGGAAAAAGGAGGTAGATTCCAAATCACAAGATCTTGAGAGATTAGATTTTAGATTCGTTTCATTTTTATTTTATGTTTCAATTTTGAGTTTGAGTTCCAAATTGATTTGAGTTTCAATTTTAGTTAAAGTTTGATTTAATATTGATTTTAAGGTGGACCTCGTTGAGATTCAGAATTTGAAATGAGAATCAGAACCTAGGTTCTAACATCGGAAAGAAGATCATAATTTAGGTACTGATCGAAAGGAATGAGGACCGGAATTTAAGTACCCGCCTCGGAGAGAGAATCAGAATTTAGGTACCGACCTCACAAAGGATAAGAATCAGAATTTAGGTACTGATCTCGAAAGAGTGAGAATTGAAATTTAAGTATCAATCTCAAAAAGAGAGTCAGAATTTAGGTACCGACCTCACAAAGGATGAGAATCAGAATTTAGGTACTGATCTCGAAAGGGATGAGAATTGAAATTTAAGTATCAATCTCGAAAAGAGAGTCAGAATTTAGGTACTGACCTCGAGAGGGATAAGAATCAGAATTTAGGTACTGATCTCGAAAGGGATGAGAATTGAAATTTAAGTATCAATCTCAAAAAGAGAGTCGGAATTTAGGTACCGACCTCACAATGGATGAGAATCAGAATTTAGGTACTGATCTCGAAAGAGATGAGAATTGAAATTTAAGTATCAATCTCGAAAGGAGAGTCGGAATTTAGGTGCCGACCTCACAAAGGATGAGAATCAGAATTTAGGTACTGATCTCGAAAGGGATGAGAATTGAAATTTATGTATCAATCTCAAAAAGAGAGTCAGAATTTAGGTACCGACCTCGAAAGGAGAGAACTGGAATTTAGGTACTGATCTCGAAAGAGATGAGAATTGAAATTTAGGTATCAATCTCAAAAAGAGAGTCGGAATTTAGGTATCGACCTCGAAAGGAGAGAACTGGAATTTAGGTACCAGTCTTGAAAGAGAATCAAAATTTAGGTATCAATCTTGAAAAGAGAGTCAGAATTTAGGTACCGACCTCAAAAGGAGAGAACTGGAATTTAGGTACCAGTCTCGAAAGAGAATCAAAATTTAGGTATCGATCTCGAAAAGAGAGTCGAATTTAGGTACCAACCTCAAAAGGAGAGAACTGGAATTTAGGTACCAGTCTCGAAAGAGAATCAAAATTTAGGTATCGATCTCGAAAAGAGAGTCGGAATTTAGGTACCGAACTCGAAAGGAGAGAACTGGAATTTAGGTACCAGTCTCGAAAGGTTGAAGATTGATTCGTGAAGATTTCAATGATTAGAAGCGCAGTAGAAGATTGGAATGGGACATGAACGTGTTTCATGTTCCGTAGGATTTCATCAAAGTTTGAAAGTTTGGCGAAGGAAGTGAATCCACGCCATCAGAACCAAATCGAGAATCTCGTAGTTCTGTGTCAGTACACTCAGCGACCTTCTGAAAAGAGGGGAGAAATTGCAGAGAGTCGAAAATATTTCGAGAACAGCCAGAGGCTGGGGATATCGGACTCGGAGCTTCGTTTTCATTATTCATTGCTTTTAGTGATGTGATTTTTTTTTTAGTTAGTTTCATTTTCGATTAAAATTTCACTTTGATTCGGATTTTCATTGATTTACTTGGTTCACATCTTGAAGTTTTAAGTTGATCTGTTTTGAGTTTTGGTTTGTGTTTTATTCAGACTTTGAATTCAAATTTTATTTTGTTTTTATTATTTCATTCAAATCGTTCTTCGTCCAACTTTCTTTTTAAACCGAGTTAAACTTAGATCTGGTGGCATTTGCAGTAAATTGCACAAAACTAAAGGTAAAACACAAAGTTCATCTCCACTAAAATGTTGAAGATACATCAGGTGATTCCATCAAAACATTTCTGATGACATCCTTCTGAAAACAAACTTTTACAAAAGTTCATATATATATCTGAACACAGACTGCATTGATATCTCCGTGTACTCTGAAAAAATTGTCTATTCAATTCATCCATGTCTGAAAAGTAAACTACACAGGTAATAACATCACCTTCTAAGCCACTTTCCGGAGGAGAATCCCACGTAAGTGTATTTTAGAGGTGTGCTACTACTATGTAGCCTACGACTTGTAGGCCGCAAATTCTCTAGTTCCGGATCCGCTCGGAAGTAGATCGGAATTTTACTCTCATCCATCCTTCGAGGGTGATGGAGACTCGCTCGTAGGGAACTCCCGTATGCGATGCTTTGCTACATCCGCACCATTTCCTCGTAGTACGAGAACGAGCCTACCGGCAGAGGTATCTCTATCGGCCCCGAATTCTCTCGGGGCCACCTATCCGGAGTTCCGTCCCGAACATAATGTTGCATTGGTTGATGAAGGAAACGGTACAAAAGGGCCTTACAAAATCATGATGATCCGTGTGAGGTGGGATGCGGCCTCCTTCTGCATACATGTTGATAATACAGCTTGTTCGGTATGCAATCGCGGGCAGGACTCGCCAAGCCACCATCCTTTTTATCATTTTCTTAATTAAAATCGGCATCGGATCCACTTCATCGTAGTGGAGTATCCCCGGCGGATTTCCTTTCTTGTCATCAGCGAAGTTGTAACAACATCCAAATTGAATAGTAATCCTTCCCTTACCTCTTTTCCATTTCTTTGGCTCGGAGTAGGTCCTGCTACGTAATAGTCCTGCACGACCTTGTTTCTTCAGCTCATTGACGTAGTCTACAATTTCACTATGCTCGTAGTGAGAGAAAACATTTGTATGTAACTCTAGTTCTTCCAGGATGTTACATATCTGCCTCTGATTCTCTGAAAGTATTCAAAATTCTGCTTCCGCACCCTTTGGATCATCTCCAATTCGTGCTCTGAAATTATCTGCAGCTGTCGGGGTCTAGTGACGTACTGTGGGATATATGGCTCCACACCGTCACGCTCTTCTAGGATCGTCACTATCTCGTGTGTAGGCTCTATAGTAACCTTCTCCGAACAACCTCTCGCTATGGTGCTCCCGAGGACCGGCCTCCTTGGGGTAACCGCTACGGCCGTCGGGGTTTCTTCCTCGTTCGCTCTTCCGTTAATTTCTTCAAGCATCTCGGCGATACGGCGATTCTTGTTTCTTCTCCGAGTCGGGGTCGTGGTGGCTCTCCTCTCTCCCCGAATCTCGGTAGGAGCAAGACCGACAAGCTTTCCTCCCGCGGACATTATCACCGATTTCATCTTGTTTTCCTCGATCATATTGATCTTTCTCTTATTGTTTGCGACTTGGGAGCCTTCTTGTCGAGCCTCATCATCGTTTTCCCACGGAACCGCTCGGGATCCACAAGCAGTCCAGCAGCTTCCTCATATTCCAACTCCAGCTCGTACAAGGTCCGAGCCAACCTCTATCACAAAGATCGCCTTTCGGCTCTTCTTTGTTAAGTGCAAGACTTACTCCATCCTTAAAGTTCAGGAACAGTTCGCCCGTTCGACATTTCCCCGAAAAGAAAGCAAGGAAAGGATCGGGGTCGTACTCGTGACGAGAACAATAAGAAAATTTACTTATTAATGAAAAAAGTCTTATTTAATTATTTCGAATTTTATAAGAGTAAGAGAAGATAAGAAAATATCAGGAGTGAGCTTGTCTCGAAAGGAAGAATCAAAATTTTATTATTACTTCAATTTAATATGTTTTCCTTTAACACACATTTTTTTTATCATTCATATTATTTCGGGTTTGGACCCAGTTATAAGTGATTACTCTACCCGTGCTTCTAGGAATGAAATTTCATTCTTCGAAATATCAGGTTGCATAATACTTCTTCAAATATCGTCCATTAATTGGAAGCATAAATCGTTCTCCACGGCAATTCACAAGCTGGTAAGAACCTCCTGAGTAGACTGTCTCGACCACGAATGGCCCCTCCCAAGTCGGCTCAAATTTACCTCCTATCTTGCGGTGTGCAAGAATAGGCCTTCTGAGAACTAGGACCAAGTCACAGCCTTTGAATGTCCTTGGGCGGACCAGTTTGTCATGGGCCTGGATCATCTTAGCTTGATACAGTTCCAGATTTTGTTGCGCTGCAAGTCGTTTTCCTTCCAAGTTTTCCAATTCATCTAGCCGTAGTCTGGCATTTTCTTCTGTAGTGATCTTGTTCGCAACTGCAATTCTGAGTGATGGGAGCTGAACTTCCAAGGGTAGAACTGCCTCGGACTCGTACACTAGAGCGTAGGGCGTAGACTGAGTAGGAGTCCTGAAAGTCGTTCTGTAGGCCCATAAGTCTTCTAACAACTTCTCATGCCAATTTCTTTTGTTGTCGTCCAAAGTTTTCTTTAAGATTTGGACGAGAGTTTTATTAAAAGCCTATGCCAAGCCGTTTTCTCTTGGGTAGTAGATCGTTGAATAACGCCAATCAATCCCGTGTCTTCTGACAAAACTATTGATCTTCGTGCTTTTAAACGCGGACCCATTGTCTGAGATAATTCTGCGCGGTACCCCGAAGTGGTTGACGACCTGATTCTTGAAGAACTGTAGCACGTGATGTGCCTTCACTTCTTTGAGCGATACTGCTTCTACCCACTTGGAAAAGTAGTCTGTAGCTGCAAGAATGAAGCGATGTCCTCCTGAAGAAGGCGGTTCTATCGGACCCACAATATCTGTGCCCCAACATTCAAATGGCCACGACGCGATTGTCGGATGTAGCACATTTGGAGATTGATGTAGAACCACTCCATGCACTTGGCATTGGTGACAACACTTGGCGACCTTCATGCAATCCGTCATCATCGAGGGCCAGTAGTACCCTAGTCTCTTAATCTTCATTTTCATCTTCGGACCTGACTGATGAGCGCCACAAAGTCCTGAATGCACCTCTTTAACAATTTCACGAGCCTCGGACCCACTCAGGCATCATAGCTACATCTTATTGAAAGACCTTCTATATAATGTATTGTTTATTAATGCGTAAGACAGAGTTCTTTTCTTGATTTGATGGGCTAATGACTTATCATCCAGTAGATTTCCTATTTGCAGGTAATCTATTAAGGGTTGCCGCCAATCTTCTGCATTTTCTGTTGCTGTTGCAACTATTTCCTCTTCCTCTTCTGATTTGTGTATTGTATCCATGTCGAGCTGTGAGAGAACCTGTCGTCCCTGAACCGACACTTCAACTGATTCATCCTGTAAGCAGGCAAACTCTTTTGCGAGGCAGGCTAACGCATCTGCAAGAGCATTTTCTTTTTTGGGAATCTTGTAGATTGTTACATTGGAATTTGCTCCAATAGTTTCATGGCATACTGAAAGTACTGCTCGAGCCTCGGCTTCGCACTCAGTACCGTCCGCAATCCGCCGAATGATCAACTGCGAATCTCCGTAGATGTTGATATCTGTTATACCCATCTGAATGGTTAATTCCAATCATGTTACGAGGACTTCATATTATGCTTCGTTATTTGTACACGGTTCTGTTAGGTGGTAGGAGTATCTTAACATCCCCCGCTCCGGTGTTATAAAGATTAGTCTGATTCCTGCCTTACCGGGCATTATCATTTGCGATTCTCTGTCTTTTTGTGCTGAAGATGCTCCATCAAAGTACAATTCCCAATGCTGATCATCGGGATCTTGTAAGCTCATTATCTGCTCGTCGGGCAAGTGCCATTGAGAGGCGATTCTGCCGACAAAGGATGTGCTACGAGGAAGTCTGCTAGGACTTGTCCTTTTACGGCATGTAGAGGAATGAAAGTTATATCGAATTGCAATAGTATTATCGACCACCTAGCAAGTCTGCCGGAAAGCGTCGGGCGAGTCATCAAATATTGCAACGGATTAACTTTCGAAATATGGTTGACCTTATGAGAAAGCATGTAATGCCTGAGCTTTTGAGCGGCGAAGATCAGGGCCAAACAATGCTTCTCAATTGGAGGGTACTTTATTTCTGTCGGAATCAGACGACGACTTAAGTAATAAAGAGCATTTTCTTTTCCCTCGTCATTGACCTGGGCTAACAGGGCTCCAACGGAGTCGTCTAAAGACGCGGTATAAAGTATTAACGGTCTACCTGGGACTGGGGCTGCTAAGACAGGAGGTGTCATTAGATATTGCTTAATGTCCTCGAAGGCCCGCTGGCATTTCTCTTCCCAAACGAATTTGGCGTTCTTTTTAACTAAAGCCGAGAAGGACTGACACTTACCTGACAAGTTCGAGATAAAGCGTCGAAGATATGCCAATTTTCCTTGAAAGGATCGTAATTGCTTCAAGGTTTTGGGAGGCGGCATTTCTAAGATAGCTTTAATCTTTTCCGGATCGATTTCAATTCTGCGATGTTGAACAACAAATCCTAAGAATTTCACGGAGGTGACGCCGAAGGCGCATTTTAAGGGATTCATCTTAAGATTAAATTGTCTTAATCGCTCGAAAACAATTCTCAAATCATACAAATGATCTTCTTTTAGTTTGCTTTTGATGACCACATCATCCACGTAGCACTCGACTTGGTTGTGAATGAGATCATCAAAAATCCTCGTCATTGCTCTTTGATAGGTTGCTCCTGCGTTCTTCAATCTAAAAGGCATTATTGTGTAGCAGTATATTCCGATTGGCGTTCTGAAGGCTGTGAGCTTTTCATATTTTGGTGCCATCTTAATCTGGTTGTATCCTGATGATCCATCCATGAAAGAGAAGATTTCGTGTGTCGAAGCGATGTCGATCATTAATTCTGGTATCGGTAGCGGAAACTCGTCCTTCGGGCATGCTTTATTCAAATCTCTGAAATCTACACATATTCTAATCTGACCATTCTTCTTTCTGACTGGTATCACGTTGGCTAACCAAGTTGGGTATTGTTCTTCATGGACAAATTTAGCTTCTATTAGCTTTTTAACTTCAACTATTACTTGTTGTTCAATCTCTAGACGCATTCTTCTGGGAGCTTGTCTGACTGGAACGGCAGTGTGATCCACTCCTAACTTGTGAACTGCGACCTCTGGAGCTAATCCTGGCATTTCATCATAACTCCAAGCAAAACAAACCTTGAATTCTATTAATATCTTGATTATCTCTTCAGAGTCTTCTTTATTGAGTAAGGAGCTAACAAAGGTCGGCCTAGGCTCTTCACTAGTACCTAAGTTAACTTCCATTAACTCGTCTATTGTAGATTTAATTTCTTCTTGAAATTCTAGCGGAGCATCTCCGATTGGTAGATCTTCAAGATTATCTGAGGTTTCCAAGCAATCTTCATTAGGCTCACTAGCGACAACCAAGCAAAACCCTGTATCATCAACTGATCCTACTGTGCCGAATCCAAGACCATGTTTTGAATTGGGAGACCAACTGGCATTGTTCCATAACCTTTCAAAGCATTGTGATTGGCCTTTTGACCATTGCTTAGGAAAAATACCATGCCGAATTAAATTTTGAACACAGGGAGAATACCACTCAAATGGCAATTCTATTAATTCAGAAGAAGTAACATCTTCAAATTGTACATCATTTTCAGTTTTGGAAGAAGAAGCACCACGGTAGAACTTGATCGGCTTAGCACCACCATGATGCACTTCCTTGACCACCATACCCTTGATCTTATTAGAATGGATCAGAGTCAGGGTCATAGTATGCACATAGTGGTTAATCTTCTCGTACATTACTTTGTATTCTTTATTCTTTTCATCTTCGAGAGAGATCTTGAACTGGGGTTTCCTTTGGTTTACTGTTGCTGCTTCTTTCTTGATTTCTTCTTCTTCTTCAGAGCTATTCTCCCAATTAACATCGATGACTAGTTTCTTCTGTTCAACTGTTCCACCATTTCTTCCTCGACCTCGGGTGTGAGTTCTGGAGAAACCTTCACCATCTCACCGTAAGGGAGTGGTGAGTAACTGTTGAACAAGAATTTCAGGTTCTTTGTCGTCTCGTGCTTCTTTTTCTTAATTTGGTATAGCATTTCTGGAGAAGATTGTTTTCTTTGGGGGTGCGTAGTAAGTTGCATCTTCGTGGATTCTGATTTCATGCATGGAGAACGGTTGCAAATCATCTTTGATACACTGCTCTTGTCCTCCTTCATAGTACTTTATACACTGGTGTAGAGACGACGATACCATCCGGTTCTCATGGATCCATGGCCGGCCCAGTAGAGCGTTGAATGATGTCTCCGAATCAATTATGTGAAATTTTGCGGTTGTCTTGGCTAATTCACCGATCTTCATTAACAGTGTTATAAATCCAAGAGCTCTTTCTCCTTTCTGGTTGAAGCCTCTTAAGCATCATCTTGTCCGCCTCGAGATCACGGCATCAATCTCTAAATAGGCTAGCGTTCGAAGGTTCATTATATTAATTGACGCTCCCGGATCAACTAGCACCCCGGAGAGTGTGAACTTTCCAATACCGACCGAAATGTACAACCGTCGGTTGCTAGATCTCGTCGTTCCAAGTAGTAAATCATCGTCCGTGAAGGTAACACCGCGTCGTCCTTTCAATGAGCAAACCTCGTCGAAGGAATTACCGCCCATTCGAGCTAACCAAATTTATGGATCAAGCAAGGCCTCGACTAGAGATTCTCTCATCTCCTTTCGACAGATCGAGCATCGTAGATGCTCGGCTTGGCTCGGTAGCTTCCTATGATGGGCTAGCACATTATAGTCCACTTTGTTACTGAGTCGTTCAATTTCTTCCCGAACGAGCTATTCTTCCGCCGGGGTTGGCTCTTCCCGAGCAACCACCGCTTTCCCTTGTCCTTTGGACCCAATCTCGCAGGTAGGACCCTTCCGCTTCTCGATCGACTTCGCAATTTCCTCTGAATCTACCGGTGTCTGCTCTTGAATCGGAACGCCTGGCTCTTCTGAAGTTGCCTCGACATCTGATAATTCTAACTCTATCGTGATCGGAGCTCCTCGGAATTCACAAATAGACTCGTCACTTACTGAACTTTCGTAGCCATCCTTGTGAATGTCCTCCTCTTCGTCGAGTTTATCTAGGTTTTGTATGATTTGAGAATCGTTATTCGTATCGAAATTGAGATTAGGATTAGGTTGGTTGTTGTTAGTTACGTAATTGTTAGAAACAGTCAAAACGTAGCCAACACCATAACTCTTATCATTATAAGATCCCACCGGGGCGAGCAAATAATCATACAGAGTCAGAGGTTAGAGGAATTTCTCCCTTGAATCAGAAACAACCATCCTAGGAAAAGCAGCCCCTAGTCTACCTCTCGGAACCTCAGTCTTCTCTTCTTCTACGATCTTCTCCTTCTCCTGAGGCGGTTCTTCAATCACTAGCGATAGCGCCGGCTTGGCAGGTTTCAAACTTTGAGTTGAAGTGCACACCGAAGTGGTCTGGATGTGATCCAAAATTTTCTTTGATGACTTCGTCCAAACTGTATTCCATCCATCGTTGGTCGTGTACAGGTCGATCGGAACAATAGGCTTCGTCGAGATAACATTGACGGAACCTCCCTTTTGGGGTTCCTTCATGTATTCCTTTGGGTTCGTTATGTTCCCTCTCTGAAGATTATTTTCCAGTCAGTTCTTGAAAGTGAAGCAGTCTTCGATTTTATGTCCGAGCATCCTATGGTAGGGACAGTAGTTTGGATGATCATTCTTGTCGACTTCCTCGGGCTTCCTAGGCTCTGGCAACTGAAAGTTGGGCGTCTTCATCAAACTACGAAAAATCTTAGCCACTGCCTCAGTCTTGAAGGGGTATTCTTTGTTCAAAAGTTCCTTCAGGGGACGGAGCAGACGAGGCGGCGGCTGATCGTACCGCGGCGACTGATAACCCTGGCCGAGGCCGAAAACCGTGCCGAGGCCGATAATCTCGCCGAGGGTGTTGATAAGTCCGTTGTGGTGGTTGATAACTCGGCTGCGATCGCTCTGGCCATATTTACACTGGCTGTTTACCTTTGTCCACTGCTGCGACGGTCCCGGATTTCTTTTCAAAAGCTTTCACAGGCTTCTGCTTATCGGTTTTATCGATGAAACTTAGCTGTTTAGCCTCCTCTTGCAAGCTCCCGGCCTTGCTAAGCAACTTCTCGAAAGTCTTAATGGTGAATCTCTTAAGGAGAAGTGCTATCGGGCCATGGATACTCTTAAGAAAGATACCGACCGCATTTTGTTCCTAAAGCTGTAGTTCACACTTCATGCTCAGGTTCCTCCATCGAAGTATGTAATCCACCAAAGTTTCATTCGGTTTCTGTCGCTCCACCACTAGATCACCGATAGTGATGTGGTGCTGAGCTCCGACAAACCGCTTAATGAAGAGATTTTCCAACTCTGCAAAAGTCTTGATTGATCCATTCGACAATTCTGCGTACTAGTCGAAGGCGATCCCTGACAAACTGCTGACGAACTGTCAAAAAAGCAAAGCGTCGCTCCCGCCAGCATTGCAGCAACTGGCACGAAAATGTGTGACATGCTGCCGGGGGTTTCCCGTTCCATCGAAAGTCTTAAACAGAGGTGGAACAAAGCCCTTCGGGTATTGGACTGTATCAAAATCTTCAGGGTAAGGTCTACCCGTCTGAATAGATGTTCCACTCTTGGACTGAGTTAAGGCTTCTCACACCTACTGTTCTACCATACTCTTAATTTCCTTTTCGGTAATCATGTTCTGTGTAGAATCTTTCTTCAGCTGATCATCTCCGTTAACAGATGTAATCTCTTTTCCTCCATCTGTAATATGGATAACCTCCGGGGGTATCTCTTTCTGAGGCTGGGCCTGACTCTGGAGAGTGGCTAAAGCGGCTGCCATCTCTTCCATCCTTTTTTCCATCTGGGAAATTGTATCATCTCTTTCCCGAAGCTGTGCTCTCATTAACTCTGGCTCATCTCTTTCTAAAGCTGGCGGAACTCCCTGCGAAGCTGACGATGCTCGTGTCTCAACCATGTTGACCTCAGCATACTCTTCATCCATGAATTCTGACGAATCCACTTCGTCCCTTAATTCTTCTCCTCTTTCTCTTGCTAGCCGTCGGATGTCCATTCTTAGTTGCCCTATGGCATCCTTAAGTGGCCTTTTCTGAACGATCTCATGGTTTTCAGGAGGCGACTGTTGAACCTCTCTTTCAGGAGTTTCTTTTACTGCGGCACTTTCTTCAGATCTGGGATCTTCAGCGAGACTTCTCTTTCTAGAACGTTCTATTGGTATTGGCTCAGCAATAATAGGTCACCACACCATCCTTCTTGTAGTAGAAGGCCTAGGACCGGCTGGTCTGTCGGCGGTGCGTAAGTAGGTGGTGTCCTCCCTAATATGGAGACCTGATACCACAACGGGTGAGCCTCCCTCTCTAGCTTGCACCTTTTTCTTCGGTCTTTCAGGGACAGTAATAGGCTCTACTCGCGGACCGAGGCGAGACTTAACTGGCACTCGTCCCATTCTTCTCAGAATCTCTGATACAGGACATCCTTCTTTTCTGGCAAATTTCTCGACTACCGCACGCAATCGGGTAAGCGGTGTAGCCTTGCTCTTCTTCTTCTGCTCGTCACCGTAATATGCGAGGCCGGGGTAACGCAAGCGGCGATCTTTTCCGGCATCTACTTCATCGATGCAGCAGAGAGAGGGTGGATTCTATTTCCTTCCAACGAGTGGTAAGTATTCGGCGCTCTTCCTATTTCTCTTCGGGGATTTCTTCAAGACGAGCGGCTTCGGCTTCTCCGAACTTCCCGATCTTAGCAAACTTCCTCGTTTTTATTCCTCCTCCGTGTCCGGTTAAGGGCCTATACTTCGAACCGTACCCTATCTCGAAAACGGACGGTATCGCAGATGAAGTCCGAACCCTCCACGGTGACGTGCTCATAACTGACTTGTACTTCCTTTCCTTTCAGTTTGGCAGGAACCGGGGTAGGTCCAGTAATGACCAGATCGGTGGGGGTAGAGACGACAGCTCTGGGGGTAGCAGTCAACTTCCTGTGAACAGCAGTGTTCCTTTCAACTGGGGCCCTCTGAAGGGGAGGGAATTCTTGAGTCGACTTCACATTAAACTCAATCATAGGCTCCTCAGTCTAAGGCACTTTGTTCCTCAGTGCGAAAAGAGTAACATCAGCAAACTTAACGTTCGTGTTATTGAACCCTTGTCCAAAACGGATGATCCCATTGTCAGGTAGTTCATCCTTGTAGACAGCTAAGTCAAGTCCATTGGTAAAGGAGAAAATCAGCTTTGGGGCAGACATCTTCTGCGAGGCAAGTTTCGATTATCAGTCCTGAATTATGCTTCCTTCGTCAGGACGAAAAGAAAGTAATTAAAAAGAGTCCGAACACAATTTATTTAAGTTTTATTTATGCATTTACGATTTGGAGAAGATTTTGTTTGTTAGGAGGTTAGTTTATTCGTTAAAAAACGAGAGGAGATTAGAGAGGGTAAAGGACCCAATCCAAAGCTTAGAAAGGAAGGGAAAATCTCGTAGGATTTCTCAACTCGAAGGACCGCTCCTAAACTAACACCTATTGGGGGTCTACCTCGCCTCTTCGGAGAGGTATCAAAAGGAGGATTTCGGAACCTCTCTGTTTAGGAGTGTCTAAACAGTGGCTCCAAAATCCAAGAAGAGTTGATCATACTTGTTTAAGATAGAAATGAACAAGATATGTCAATGAAAGAATGGTAGTCTAATCCACTAGGGGCATGGATTTACTATCGATTTATGAAAACAAAACCATTCGATCAAAATGGAGAGAGGAACTAGTCCCCAGCGGAGTCGCCAGAAGTTGTCGGCATATTTTTAGGTTATGTGTTGGATTTTAAAAAAAGGTGTCACCTGCAGAAATTGTCGGTGAATTTTAAATTTAATTTAAATATATAATTTGAGAAGTACAATTTGATTTTTCTGAAAATAATTTTAAGTTTGAAAATTTTAAGATATGAAATCAAACCGATCTCACATCCCAAATAGTTTATATAAACGAGCACCGCATCACAAACCGTGTATCTATCCCGAAGAATACACACATCGCTCGATGATGGGGCTCGATTAAATAAACTAGAAGATTTGATGACATCCGTTTGGCCTCGCGAACCAATTTTATAAGCCGACAAGTTCCCCTACTTAATATAAATGAATTAAGTAGGGTTTATATTACCTGGGTTCTTAAAGTTCCCTATTAGGGCAAGCCCCTATAGTTAATTACATCTTAAATGACGAGAATCACTTAAGAAAACTCTCGATAATGATCAGTGGTTTTGCTCTCAAGAATTTCAAAGTTTAAGGTTTTCAAAGGATTGAATTTTGGAGATTTCAATAGGGATTAGCTCAAATTTGGAACAGTTAATTTCAGGAATCCAAAGGAAGAGAAGTAGGAGAAGCTGAAGATCCAAGAAGAATCTTGGCAACTTCCCAAACTATCCTATTGTTTGGCTTCAATTTGGGAGTTTATTTAATGTTGCAATCTTGCCAATTTTATTTATTTAGGTCTTATATTTGTATGACATAGTCATGCAAATGGCCGCGAAGATATGAGGGTTTATGTCGTACCAAACGACTACCTCGGAATCCTAAGACCGGTTAGGACTTAATTTGCATAATATGATTATGCAAATGCCTAACGAATAGTTGAGGATTTATGTTGCACTAGGCAAACTACCTCAAAATCTTATGGTTTTGTTATTTAATTCTAAGAAAGGTTTTGCTGAAGTAGCCACATGTTTTGCTGATGACGATGGTCGTGCTGCCCACTATGCTCCAAGCTCCTTGTTGTTACAGAGGTTTAGTTTTAGAAGTCATAAATCAAAGGATGAGAGAAGTGTTTTGGTTTAGAGAAATCTTAGAATTCAGATGTCTTTAATGTTTTATTAGGGAAATCTTAAAGTTGATTATAACAACACAGGTTAGGATCCCACGGTTCCATCCTTCCGGCATCGTTATTTTTATCGGATTCACTTAGTCCAGATGAATTTGCTAAACTCAACTGAATGAGTTCCACACTTTCATTTAGACCGTGGAAAATCTCGTTTGCAACACTAGGTTACATCATCCTAGGTATTTCCCGATCATCCAACAAGACGTTTTAATTTAGTTAAAGTTGTAGTTTTGTTGTTCTGTTTGTGATTAAATTTTGAGTTGTTTTATATTTTGAATGTCGTCGCGGGGGATTTTATCTTGTAGTGAGTTTTAATTTGATTTTGGTTTCAGTTCAGGGACTATCCTAAAGGTTTTGGTTTTCATGCAACAGTCTTGTTTATCATGCGAGAAAAGTAAAGCACAGTGTAGGTAAAGAAAATGCAATAGAGTAAATTGCAATAAAATAAAAGCGTACCTGGAGGGTCCTCCAGCCATTCCAAGCTACACTTTAAAACACATATTAAAGCATTTAAATAATTCAACAAGTACCTAGGTAAAGACTAAAGGAAGGGTTTTGGTTGTCTACCAGAACCCTAATCCTATAGCTAGTCATTTCCTATGACGTCTAGGTTCTTGATTTTGGTTAAGGATGACTTTCCTCACCAAAGAACAATTAAGTTCAATTGTTCTTTAAAACTACCCATCGTATTGAGGAAGTGCTTAGAACAAATCCTAAATATCTTTTCAATACCTCTGGGACAGTTTTAAGTCCAAGTGAATTTAATTATACAGGTGAATTAATCATCCAAGGGTTTAGTCAAGTTTTATTCCCTTGTTCAGTGAATTAGGATGTTTGATTATCCTATGAGTGAAGTGACATTTCACTTAACACTTCATTTAATAGTTATAATAATTTAAAGCTTTCATGGGCAAGTTAATTTGTTAAATATTTTAATGATTTAAAGTTAAAGTTGATGATTTACTTTAATGTGATTTAATTATGAAATTTTAATCAATGATTTGGAATGATGTTTGATTCATTTAAGTTAAACTTTTTATAAATGATATTAATATTTCATGTTAATTTAAATTTTTAGATTAACTTAGGTCAAAAGAGGTGTTCAAATTATTTATTAAATTTTGATGATTTAATATGGATTAATTATATTAATTAATTTAATTTTTACATTATGTTTTAAGGTAAGTTGTCTTAAAATTATTTAAAATTTTTAATTTTGATTTAAGTTTGTTTTGAAATGATTTTAAATTAGTTTCAAATATTTTAATTTACTTTTTAATTATTTAACATTTTAGGTTTTAATCAATTATTAAATTATTTAATGATGTAGGTTTTAATTAAGAATTATTTACTTTTAATCATTTAATTATTAATTCCACTTATCATCTTAAGTTTAAGAGTTAAATATTATTAAGTGATTTATTTAGGGATTTTTAAATTAAAGAATCAATATCCTCTTAAGTTATATCCCCATTTCAATAATCCAATTTCAATAAATCTTCCAAAATTTAAATTATTTAATTAATTAAAGTTTCATTTTTGGTTTATTAAAGTTTTGTAATGGGTTCCTACCCTTTGATTTCCCAAAGTTTCAATCATCTGAGAGAAAGTTAAAATCAGATATTTTACCCCCATTTTGATTAAACCTAAAGTTTTAGTTAGGGGTTAAAATCTTTTAATTACATTTATGCCCCTTTAAGCTTATTTATTTTATAACTTATTAAATTAAGCTTAAATGAACTTAAGATTTTTCTGCCACTTCACCCACATGTCAATTAAGACATTAGAGGAGAAAAATGTGATTTTTCTGAATTTAATTTATTTATATAATTATTTTTAATGGAAAATAGGGGTTTTCAAAGAAAATTCACCAACATGACAAGGTAAAGTTTCTGTCCTTAAGAAAATTATGGGATGTTTCTAATGACTAGAGGACCACTTGGACCAATTTTAGTGATTTTTTGCATTATATTTTATTTATTATAATTATTTTAAATTTTGGAGTGTTAATTAATTATAAAATAACATAAAAGTTGAAAAATGGATTTTATATTTTTCAAAAATTCCTATGACCACAAGAAAATCAGAGAAACAAATTTTACATTTTTATGATTTTTCTTTGATTTATTAGAATTAATTTAGTGGGAAGGCTAGAAAATACATTTTTTAAATTCAAAAAAATTGTTTTAAGACTTCGAAATTAAATATCTTAACCTAGAGACTTAGGAAAAATATTTGATTGGTTCTTAATGATTAGGGGACTAAATATGACATTTTTATGATTTTTATTATTTTTTAATTATTAAAAAAAATAAAATATGCTTAAAAATGAAAATTTTTAGAAAATTCTAATTTTATTTTTCTTAGACTCCTCTGATATCAGAGAAGTCCCAAAATCAGTTTGGTGAATTTTTTAAATGTATTTTTGAAGTTATGAATTTTTAAAGTTTAATTTTGATTATGTGGCTTAATTGATCCATTTGATAGGGTTAAACATTTCTAATTGACTTTAAATTTTTATGTGAGGTTCCCCTGATCGTAAAGATCAGTGGAGAATTATTTTCAAGTATTTTAATGTGTTATTAACTCTATTTAATTAAAGTTCAATTTAGAGTGATTAGGCCAATTAGGATTATTTTTAAGGAATTAATTCAAACCATAATTTTCCTAGGATCCTCTGGTCCTAAGATACTTCATCAAATTTTCCTGGAATTTTCTAAGCAACATGCTAATTTTTGGAATTAAAATGTCAAAAACATTGACATAAACTTGAAAAATACATAACTTGTCATAGGGTTGGCCTCTGACCTTGAAAAATTCAGGGAATGTTCCCCAAGTCAGAGGCTTCAAAAGCCCTATAGTCTCATACCCTAGTGAAATGTCTATGCCAATGGAGAATTGAAATACCAAAATAAGTAAATAATTAATTAAAAATAAAATACTCATCAAATTAACTCAATTCCTTTTTCACATTATTTTCCTCTGTTCACTGAGCAAGAGGGTATTTTTCTTTTATTTTTGTGATTTTTATATGCAAAGATATGAACTTTTTAAGTTCTGGCTATTTAATTAAATCAGAAAATCATATTTTCCTACTTATCCACGTTGGCGCTGCGTTAACCTACGGCGGATCGAACTCCATGCGTTGTCTTCTGGTTCGGCGCCGCCATCCGACTTAGCTGCCACGCGGTCCGCGGTTCACGTTCCATCTCCTCGTCCGATGCCATCTGAGACGTTCGTTCGATACACGCGCAATCCGACGGCGGCCGATCATCGTCTCCGACTGGTGTGCACCCGTGACCGTCGACCTTCTAACCCTAATATCTCCCTCGATTCCCAATGAATTCTCGAGTTCTTATGCTCTATGGATTCGTCTTGAGAAGACGAACACATCCATACGGTAAACACGCCATGAAATTAAGCCAAACTAAATGGAGGATTCACAGAAGCTCGGGAGGAAGGCAGAGTTCATACCTTGGTTCTGAGAGGTGAAGCCTCAATCAAAGATGCTCGGCACGTTCGTTGGAGTCTAAGGAGGCTAGGGATGAAGCTTGGAGTTGTAGTGAAATTCCTAGACTTCACTTCCACCAGGCCCGATCACAAAGCTCGGAGGCTGGAACAACTGGGTGGCCTGGAGAGGGGGCTTTCACTGGGGAACTCCTTCTCTACTTCTGGTGAAGGTGTGGGAAGAGTTAATTTGGATTTGGTGAAGTTTCAGAGAGTGTCCTGTTTTTGGGCCTGAGATTGAACTCAAAATTTGAGTTCAACCAGTGGGGGAGGAGGCAGGAAAGCAGTAGGGCTAAGCTTCTCTTGGATAGGAGAAGCTCTGGGAACAATTTGGAGGGCTTCTGTTGAGAAAAATTTCAACAACCCTCTCATGGTCGAGAGGTGGTGCTTAAATGGCCAGGGCCATTAGGCTGAGCTAGGGCTCAATTGAAGGGTGTATTCAGTTGCTTAGGTGGAGGGCAGAGAGGCCCCAATGTTTAATTTGGCTGAGGTGGCCATTTGGTGGAGTTTGGGTGTGTTTAGGTAGATGGTGGCTCTCAGTTTTGACCCCCTCCGACAGCTAGGCCGGCCAGCAAGGACAGGGGAGCTGGCCCCTGAGGTCAGGTGAGTCATGGAGAGGTTTAATGGTGATTAGCAGTTGTGGGGATGCTTTTGGGGTAAGGCAAAAGAGGATTTATCCACTTAAGGGAAGAGATCTCTTAAAATGGGGAACCCTTGGTCCATGGCTCACTTAGCTTGGGCTAGGTGGGTCTAGGGTGGTTCCTAGGGTTCACTTGGTGGTTGTGGAAAGGTTGGTTTAGCCACACTTGGTTCAATTTGGTTTGATTAGGCCATAGGTTCAAATTGGCTTACTTGGGTTTGGGTTAGGCTAACTTGGGTTTAGGTTTGATTTAGGTCCAAGTGTCTTGAGCAACATTATAGAAATGATTGCCATGAAAAACTTTCATGAAGACATGGAATGGTTTTGAGTTCAATTGGAAGGTCAATTTGGTGGATTTTGGTATTTTGGTTAATTTAGGCAAGGTTGAATCAACTTGGGTCCAAGTTGGGTTAATGTGGGGTTTAGACTCAATTGAAAGTTTCAAATGGTCTAGGGGAATGTATTGAAGAGTTCCCAACATCAATTAGGAAGAAATTTTAGGGTTTGGCTAATCAATTTGGTAGGTTTAGGGCATGGATTCACTTTAGGCTAAAACGGGGGTATTTTTGGTTTTCAAATAGATTTAGGTTAAGCTTAGGCTCAAATTGGGGCAATTGAAGGTTGCATAGGTTTTATGGGCATGTTATGGAAAGTTTAGGATTGAAATTTGGGGGAAACAAAAGGTTGGTATTAGGTTAATTGGGGGTTTTGGATTAATTAGGCAAAATTGGGGATTTTGGATTTCAAATGGAATTGAACTCAAATATGAATCAAATTGAGCTTGGATTTGGTTTAGATTGATAGTAATGATGTTGAATTAAAGTTTAGAATTGAAATTGGGCAAAATTGAGGTCAAATGGGTTGGTTTGGTGTGACATTGGGTCCATTTAGGTTAAAAATGGGTCAATTTGGAGATTTTAATAAAAGTGGGTTGTTTTGGCAAAATTGGGCTATGGTGTAGTTGAATAAAATGAAATTAGGAATATTTGGGATTTTCTGGGAATTTTTGGAATTTTTGGAATCTTGTGCCAAAAGGGTATTTTAGGGTGTCAAGAGGTTATTTTGGAGTGTATTGGGGTATTTTGGTGAATTTAAAAGGTGGGGTTGTTTTTGAAATGATATTTAGGAATTTTGGGAATTTTGGGTAATTTTTGGAAGTTTTTTTGGAGAATTTTGGGGTAGGCTCATGGCTATAGGGGTAGGCTTATGGATCTCAACCAAGTCTAACCACTTTGGGACCAAGCTTAACCAAATGGTAACCACTTTATGATTCTTCACATATTGACCTTAGCCATCTTAATCAAATATCATTGGCTTCAGTTCAATTATGTGAGCTTCTTAAAGGGTGAAAGGGGCAAAGTTCAAAGTTTAGGGTTAAAGGGTAAAATGGCTTAGGAGTGTGTGTGTGTGTACAAGAGAAGCTCAGGGCACCCAGGGTCACCCTAAATCCAAACAATCTTATAGGAACTCACTATTGATTGCCAATATGGTGATTTTAACCTTCCAAGGTGATTTAGAGTTTTGCAACCATCCAAGTGGGATCCCAAGAGGAGTCAAGAAGTAGCTGAATTGCTAAAGGGTGGGTCCCAATTCTAGTCCTCTAGGATAGTCAAGGAGAAACCTTATTGCTAGATCCTAAGAAGCACTAAGGAGAGAAAAGACCTCACCAAAAATGAGGTCAACAACATTAGGCCTAAGTGACCTTTAAACCCTAACAGTCTACCCCTAATTAGACTTGATTAACTCTTAAGCCTTACTTACATTAGGCCTAAGTGACCTTTAAACTCTGAATAAGTCTAACCCTAAGTAGATTTAATTAAATCTTAAGCGTTACTTGCATTAGGCCTAAGTGACCTTTAAACCCTAATTAGACTTACTTAACTCTTAAGCCTTACTTACATTAGGCCTAGTGACCTTTAAACCATAACTAAGTATAACCCTAATTAGACTTAATTAACTCTTAAGCCTTACTTACATTAGGCCTAAGTGACCTTTAATCCCTAATTAAGTTTAACCCTAATTACACTTAATTAACTCTAAAGCCTTACCTACATTAGGTCTAAGTGACATTTAAATCCTAATTAAGTCTAACATTAATTAGACTTAATTAACTCTTAAGCCATACTTACATTAGGCTTAAGTGAACTTTAAACCTTAATAAAGTCTAACCCTAATTAGACTTAATTAACTCTTAAGCCTTACATTAGGCCTAAGTGACCTTTAAACCATAATTAAGTCTAACCCTAATTAGATTTAATTAACTCTTAAGCCTTACTTACATTAGGCTTAAGTGACCTTTAAACCCTAATTAAGTCTAACTCTAATTAGATTTAACTAACCCTTAAGCCTTACTTACATTAGGCATATGTGACCTTTAAACCCTAATTAATTATAACCCTAATATGACTTAATTTATCCTTAAGCTTTATATACATTAAGCTTAAGTAATTCAAAATCCTAATCAGATTTAAATCAAACCTAAACTTGGGTTCAACCCAAGTTAAATCCAAGTTAACCTAAACCTGTAGGTTCAACCTACATTGATCCTAAATCAAATCTAAACTTAGGACCCAGGTTAAACCAAGTTAACTTAAAACCTTTAGGTTCAACCTATATTGAACTTAAATCAAATCTGAACATAGGTTTAACCCAAGTTGAACCCAAGTTAACGTAAAACTTTAGGTTCAACCTACATTGAACTTTAAATCAAACCTAAACTTAGGTTCAACCCAAGTTAACTTAAACCCTTAGGTTCAACTACATTGAACTTAAATCAAACCTAAACTTGGGTTCAACCCAAGTTGAACCCATGTCAACCTAAACCTTTAGGTTCAACTTACATTGAACCTAAATCAAACCCAAACATAGGTTCAACTAACTTGAACCCAAGTTAATCAAATCCTCAGGTTCAACTTACATATAAGCTAAACTAAAACCAAAACATAGGTTCAATATAACTTGAACCCAAGTTAACTCAAACTTAGGTTCAACCCAACCTGAACCTAACTTAACCCAATCTTGGTTCAACTTACATTGATCCTAAACCAAAACTATAACTTAAGTTCAATCTAACTTGAACTCAAGTTAACTCAAACTTTAATTTCAACCCAAATTGAACCTAACTTAAACCAAATCTTAGGTTCAAACCAAACTGAACCTAACTTAACCAAACATTAGATTCAACCCAAATTGAACTTAATTTAACCAAAATTTTGGTTCAATCCAAATTGAATTTAACTAAACCAAACTTTAGTTCAATCCAAATTGAACCTAACTCAAAGAAACTTTAGGTTCAACCCAAATTGAATCTAACTTAACCAAACTTTAGGTTCAACCCAAAATTGAACCAAACTTAACCAAACTTTAGGATCATCTTAAATTAAAGTTAAGTAGTCAGAAACCTGGACTCAACTCAAATATTAATTCTGATCCAGACTTAATTAGGAATCCAATAGATTTAAACAATATTGAATCTAAAATTCTAAAGTCTAACTTATGTTAGATTTTACCCAATTTTAAGTCTAATTTATATTAGGCTTACTCCAAATATTTTAGATTTAAAAAACATTGAATCTAAAATCCTAAAGTCTAACTTATGTTAGATTTTATCCAATTTTAAGTCTAATTTATACTAGTGTTACCCCAAATGTTTTATATTCAAAAGACAATGAATTTAAAATCCTAAAATCTAACTTATGTTAGATTTTACCCAATTTTAAGTCTAATTTATATTAGGCTTACCCCAAATATTTTAAATTCAAAAGACTTTGAATACAAAATCCTAAAGATAAATTATGTTAGATTTTACCCAATTTTAAGTCTAATTTATATTAAGTTTACCCCAAATACTCTAGATTCAAAGGTCATTGAATCTAAGATCCTAAATTCTAACTTATGTTAAATTTTACCCAATTTTAAGTTTTATTTATATTAGGCTTACCCCAAATATTTTAGATTCAAAAGAAATTGAATCTAAAATCCTAAAATATAACTTATGTTAGATTTTGCCTAATTTTAGGCCTAATTTATATTAGGCTTAACCCAAAAATTTTAGATTCAAAAGGCATTGAATCTAAAAATCCTAAAATCTAACTTATGTTAGGTTTTACCCAAGTTTAAGTCTAATTTATATTACACTAAAGCCAAATATCTTTAGATTCAAAAGACATTGAATCTAAATTCCTACAGTCTAACTTATGTTAGATTCAAACAAAAAACATAATGATCCTAAATAAACAATAATAAATGAGAAAAACTACAAAAAAATTAATCAGTTAATAAATTGTAAACAACCTAAAATTTTCAACCTCTTAAAATCCAAAAAAACATTAAAACTTAAACAAAAACCTAGCAAACAAAGATCACCAAATGTAACTTGAACCTCAGTGTTCTTGATCCAAGAAGATTTTTTGGACGATGCAATCCTGGTTGTTGACATGAGTCTTTTGATTCTGGTTTAAAAACCTTTCAGACTAAGTAGATCAAGGCATCTGATGAACCTAGGACGACGGAGCCATGGACATCCAGACCAAGTTGTCAAAAAATTAATATTAAACCAACTAAATTAACAATTAAGAAATAAAACTAACATTATTTCTTTTATAAATCTAACACAGTTTTTCCTGCAGGTTCAAGACAAGTTCCATTTTAGATATGCTTTGTTTGTTATTTGGGTGTGCTAACTCTGTTTTGTAAGGTGACATTCTGAAGACCGGACAACAAACTTTAAAAAAAATTAAAACAACAAACAAAATAAAACAAAAATGTCATCAAAATAATGATGCACCAAAAATATGTTGGATTCTTCATATATAGTTTGTACTCATTTTTTGTGATATTACACTTTAAAAGAAGGTATTTTTCATATTTTGTTGTAGGTATGATGATTTTAGATATTTGGGGCAAAAATAAGTGAGAAGGAACAAATTTGGAGCAAAAAAGAGGCAAAATTCAGAAACTAGTATTTGGGCGCCGACGGCGCCCAATCCAGAGAGTACCAGAAAATAAAATGCTCTGGGCGCCGACAGTGCCCAATGTCGTTGGAGGCCAGATTTAATGTATGTGGATGACTTTAGGAGGGATTCTTGATGCATCTCTTGGGGAATTCATCCCTAGGCTATTTCAAATCGACTTTGGTGCCAGAAAAAGTGGTGTGAATGAAGTGTGTGTGGTGTGTGAGTGTTGTTTGAGTGTTGTAAGAGTGGAGAGAAGTAGAGAGGAAGTGAGTAGATAGTTTAAAGTCAATGGTTTGGTGTGAAAAGTGTTGTTTTGTGAGAATTTCTTCTCTAAAGGGTTGTATGAGGAGAAGGAAAGTTCGAGATTACTTCCTCCTTACCGTTCGAAGAGGGAATTTTGTGTCATTATGAAGACAGAAAGAGATTCAAAGAAACATGAAAGATTTGCTTAGGGAAGAAATTGTTACTTCTTATTGTTTGTATGACTTTGCTTTTATATATAAAATCCTTTTTATCTCGTATCTTCCTCATGAATTCTGAGTAGGTTTCTTTGTCTTTCTCCTTTCAATGATAAATCGTGAAGTGATGATTTAGATTGGTTGTGCCATGTGAATGTTAATAAATTGTGATGATTTTTCACTTCGTACTTCATTTATTTTTTAATATGTCCAATCGAATTGTTAAAATATGTTGTGAAACATACAATCCAAAAAATGACTATGCATTCTACAAAAAAAGTTAAGATTACATTCAATGTCCATGAATGAATGATGTAGTTCATGGGGGTTGGGTACAAATAAATAGGGAAATATGGTTTATTGGGTGTAGAATTGGAGATTTTAGGGTGACAGACTAAAATCCTCAAATTTCTCCTAGTGTTTGGAAACTAAAACGAGAGATAGCTTTCAGGCAATGGGAAGTGGGAGCTCTGGAGTGAGAGCCAGTATCCTCCCAGCCAAACCACAGATTTCGGTAGTAAACCTAGGATTAGCCAATGTTCATTATAGCACTCAGAAGAGGATAAGGAATAGGTGTGCTCTTATTTGACATAATACAAAATTTTCACTAATCTTTATCATTAACTCATCATAACATCATTCTAAGGGGGAGGACACTTTCTCTAAATTTGAACCTTTCAATAAAAAACTTAGTGTAGTGGTAGTTAACTTTATTTCAAAGATTAGAAAGAAATTTAGTGATCTTAGAATCTTTAACATCATTAAACTTTAGCAACTTTAGTATTTACTTTCCGTGCTACACTTTAAATATTTTTTTCCTCCTTGTGGGATCGATAACTCAGACTCCACTAGAGCCCTGTATTACTTGAGCAATACGTATACTTGCGTATAGATTGGCTAGTTTCTTATTAATCTTATTATACATTATGACTGAACTGATAATACTTATTAAATACTTATTTAAGACTGACGTAATTAAGTTTTTGTCACCTTTGCCAGGGAGGCAACAGTAAATTTAGTAGTAATTGAAAACTTTTATTTCATAATTTGCAATTGTGTGTGTTTACTAACTTTTAAGTGTGCTTACTGTAATAGTGTATGTGTATTATTGGATCTTTAGGTTTAATACCTTATGATTCAGAGTTAGAATGTACTATTAGAAAAACTTGAAAACAACAAAAAAATATAAAAATTCGAACAAAATGGTGGATTATTTAAATAATCAAAGAAATGAAAGAACATCAACCTAGACCCTTAAAAGATTATGCTAACCCTACAGATGAAATTCAGTTTATTATTCAAAATCCTGATGTATCTTCTAATTCATTGAACTTAAACATGTTATTATCCTAATGGTACACATAATCAATTTGGTGGAACACCGAATGAAGATCCTAACTTACATGCTAATTTTCTAGAATTGTGTGCTACATTTAAATATGACAAAGGGTCGAACGACACTGTCAGACTTAGACTTTTTCCTTTTTCATTATGAGATAAAGCTAAGACGTGATTAAGGCTTTGTTTGGCGCAGCTGCAGCTTTCCAGCTTTTCAGCTGTAGCTGCGCTGCCCCAGAAAGCTGCTGTGGGGAAGCTGCTGCGGGAAAGCTGGCTGGTTGTTTGTTGCAGCTGTGTGAAAATAACTGTGGGGCAGCTGTTTCTGTAAAAATGATCATTTTGCCCCTGTTTAGTTAAACTGTTTGGAACATAACAATGACACCCTTATATGTGATACATCAGAACCATAAATTCACTGTACAAGCTAATCATTTAAAAAATAGTCTTCTACATTCCTAGTCTGACTAATCAACTATGCAATCCCTTAATATTTAGCACCTCCAACTATGGAAACACATAAACCTTGTCATTCTCATGGCATTCACAATCAAGGCGCTTTGATTTTGACATGTTACAAAGGTACAACGACTTCAAGTGGGAAAGCTGCCCAAAATGTGGATGAGTTCCCCACTCCAAGCACCCGTTCAAACTGATGTACTCCAGAATGGAGATCAAATCTGCATTGTACATCCATATTGCACAGCTTACACCCTTATATGAAAATATGGACAAACTCTTTAGATTTTGGTATGGTTTATGAACCGCAGCTAATGAATTTCTAAAATGACGATTTACATACAATTATACCACTCAATTCTTATGTATTTACATATCTAACACCTAAACTTCAACTTTTACACATATGCCATCTGACCTAGGCATGAAACCAATGCATGAAAAGGTGCTTGTCTTTTTAAAAGTTAAATAGTGGTATCTTGATGGGTATGAAATATTTGGGTGGTAAAAATGTAAAAAGTAAAGTTTAGGTGTTAGATATGTAAATACATTGGAATTGAGAGCTATGCATGTAAATGGCCCTTTCTAGAATTTCATCGATGTTTTGTTAAGGCTGTCCTTAACAATAGAAACACCACAACTAACAAGCAAGATTCAACGCATTCAAATGAACAGACAGAACAATCCTTCTAACAGATAGACTTTACAAGAGCTGAAGCAAAAACTTTTTATTTTTCAGATTATCTCCAAACTCAAAGAAGCAATTCCATAATCCAGAAGAAATCCAAATCCTCGGATTTAAAATGGTATTATCAAGTATATCAAATATATATATTATAATTGCTTCAGCCACTGCAATGGGTCATCTATAACAACTTCACAGAGAATAAGCTGGAATTTCTCAATGCCACTCTTCAATTGTTGCAGTCCATCAAGAGAAAGAAGAGATGTGATGTTTGGACTTGAAAGGACCTCTAATGTTTCAAGGGGAATCGATTTAGAAATGCCGTAACAGTTTGCGTTAAGCAAGGAAAGAAACAGTCATATGCTGTTGTACCTGCTCCATCAAACCAATCCTCGAATACTTGTAATCCCTTAATATTTAGCACCTCCAACGATGGAAAAACATAAACCTTGCCATTTCCATGGAATTTACAATCAAGCCGCTTTGCTTTTTGCCATGTTACAAAGGTACAGCGACTTGAGGTGGGGAAGCTGCCCAAAAGGTGGACGAGTTTCCCACTCCCAGCACCCGTTCAGACTGATATACTCCAGATTGGAGATCAAATCTGCATTGTACATCCATTTTGCAGAGCTTACACCCGTGTATGAAAATATGGACAAGCTCTTTAGATTTTTGTATGGTTTAAGATTTTCAAGCACATTCACATCTAAGTCAGAATTGACAATGTTCCGTAGGCTTCCAAATAAATTGGTACATTTGCATCAAACCATTCAATTCCTATGTTTTTACATATATAAGTATATAACACCTAAACTTCACATTTCCATAATTATCACTTTTTAAAAATGGTTGTCTTAAAGGCTTCAAATATCATCCGCAAAGAAGAAAAGCATCAAATATCTTCCAACAGGAATAAAAAAAGTTCAAATATCATATGATAAGGATCAATTTGTACACACCATAAAGTTCCCAAGCACCAATAATAGTAGCAACAATTTGAATGAAGTTCGAGTAATAAATTCTGAAATACTCCAATCATACACCTTCAACTGAGGTCAGATTATAACACTTCTATCTGCATGATATTTAACTGTTGCACACATTAGAATTTTGACGTGCAATAAGAGAAAGAAATTAAAATGAGAAGGTTTCTAAAAGAACAAGGGAACCATTAAACTTGCTTACAATATCACTCTGTATTACATTTTGGAAAAGCTCAGAGTATAACTCTACTTCCATCACCCTAAGCTCAAAGTATAATTCTACTTCTCTGCTTCCCATATTCAATCAAACTAACTACCACCATGTCTCAGATAATCTGCATAGTCCATAGCTTTTTATATATTTACATGGTGGCTTTATATAGATATTGCATTAAAAACTGTAATATAAATAATGCCCCTACCCTATTGCATACCTTAATAGCTGGATTAAAAAGCCTTTGCTTGGGAGAAACCAATCTTGTTTCTTCCTTGGTTTTCTTAAGGTTAGCTCACAACTTTGTTCTCTGGTCAAAAAAGTTGAAATTTGAAACCAGTGATTCTTCTGATTCTAATTTCGTTATTATAAAAACCCTGCATGTTATCAAACCATTATACTTTGATCCTTCTCAGTGCGGCATAAGCCAGAATTCTGTAACCAAAAAACATGATCACCAATGCCGCAATGCTTGTCATTACACTGACCTGCCCTTCCACCTGAACCTCCCTATCGCCAGTTATGTCATGGTTATGTGATAAAGCTCTGTAGAAATTAATAGCCTGAAGCAATAGACAGTAAACGATGTGTATTTCAACCATCTCATACAGATTGGAACTTTCTGCACAAAAAAACCTCCAGTGAGAAGAAAAGCGAGCATTGTTATGGTAACAATTGTCGATGCCTGCTTTGCATTCATTATAGCAGCTCCAATCACCAGCTTAGCCCCTGCGCGACAAGCCCATAGCCGAAGATCACCACCATGGTTAACAAGAAATCTCTGAGCTCGGGCCGAAGCGAAGCCATCCAATAGATGATGAGGACGAAGATGGCTGCCAGAACGAGCTCCATCGGGAGATCGCCCACAATCCGAGAGGAGGACAACCCAGATGATCGAGACGACGAAGAGCAATCGAAGCCGGTCCTGCACGTAGTGAAGGCTTTGCGGTCTGCAAGTGGAGGAAGCCATGGATACGAGAATCTGCGCTGCGTGCGAGGAGGAGGAAGACGTTCGGAGGAGGAGGACGACGTTCGGAGGAGAAGAGGAGGAGAGGGGAGAAGTTCGTCGCCTGCGAGGACGAGAATGCGGGCCGGATTGGTTTTGGATGGGTATAACGCGAAGAGGGCAGGGGGGTAAAAAGCAGGAAGGCAAAGCTGGGACGCTGGTCCATGGGAGCTTTCCACTTTCGGGGAATATCGCGGCACACCGCAGGGTCACCACCGCCCCAAAAGATCGAAAATAGCGGTGACCTGCAGCGAAGCAGCTCTACCGCGGCGCCAAACGGAGCCTAAGTTCATTAGCACCTGGAGCTATCAGAACTTGGGGAGAAATATCACAAAAATTTTTGTCAAAATATTTCTCTCCATCAAAAACTGCTAAGCTTAGAAATTATATTACATATTTCTGTCAGTTTGAAGGGGAATAAATATATGAAGCTTGGGAAGATTTAAAGATCTCCTTAGGAAGTGTCTAGAACATTCTTTACCAGATTGGTTAATAATTCAAATATTTTATAATGGATTATTGGGATTACTTAGATCCATTATTGATGCTACTGCTGGTGAATCATTAATGTCAAAACCTTTTGATGATGCATATTCTTTAATAGGAGAGATGGCTACTAATAATTTTCATTGGCCCTCTGAACGGGTAAATCCAAAAAGATTAGCTTGTATGCATGATTCTAATACAATATCTATGTTGGCTTCTCAAATTGCTGTTATTTCAAAGAAAATAAATCAATTCGAAATGAACTATTCTTAAACACCTCATGTTTTAGAGGAAAATTCATTAGAACAAATAGTAGATTCTCAATCATCTTATGAGACCTTGAATACTATAAATAATAGACCCAACAATCCTTATTCTAATTATTATAATCCTGGTTAGAAAAACCACCCAAAATTAAACTAGAATAATAACACTGTTGTTGTTAATCCGCAGTCGGAGAACAATTTTGTGAACCCATTGGGAAATTCGAACAACCAGGGAAACACTAACTATAGACCTTCTTATCCTTCAGTCTTCAATAGTAACCCACAGTTTAAGGAAAAGAAATTATCTATGGAAGAATTAATATTAAACATGGGTAATCAATTACAAAGTCAAGGGAATCAATTATAGAGTCAAGGTAATCAATTACAAAGTCAGGGAGCTGCTATTAAAAATATTAAAAATCAATTAGGATATAATGTTACTGCACTTAGTAATAAACCTTCAAATACTCTAAATTTAAAGAACAAATTAAGGCTATACAGTTAAGAAGTGGAAAAGAATTGGAAACAAGTGTGCAAAAAGGTGCTGAAATTGAAAAAGAGAAGTTGGAAACTGAAAAAGGTAATGATAGTATATATCCACATTTAGAATATCCACTGAAACCAATGAAAATTACTATAGAAAGACCACCACCTCCGTTTCCTCAAAGATTAAAACAACAAAAGAGAGATAAAAAATTTTCAAAATTCTTAGAAATCCTTAAAAAATTGAGAGTAAACATTCCCTTCATTGAAGCCTTAAAACAAATTTCTAATTATGTGAAGTTTATAAAGGATATACTAAATAAGAAAAGGAAGTTTACAGATAATGAGAATATTGCACTCAGTGAGCAGTATAGTGTAATTATTCAAAAAAGCTTCCTAAAAAATGTAAAGATTCTGGTAGCTTCACTATACCTTGTGTTATTGCTGAAAATTTTTTTTATGAGCTTTATGTGATCTGGGAGACGGTATTAATCTCATGCCTCTATCATCTTTTAAAAGGTTGGGAATAGGAGAAATTTCCTCTACTTCAGTCACTCTTCAGTTAGTTTATCATTCTATTACTTTTCCTAAAGGATTTGTAGAAGATGTTTAGTAAAGGTTGATAAATTTAACTTTCTTGTGGATTTTATTATTTTAGATATGGAGGAAGATAAAGATATTCCTATCATTTTGGGAAGACCATTCCTTGCAACTGGAAGAGCTACGATGAATATTTAAAAAGGAGAATTAATTAGGAGAGTAAATGATCAAGAGGTGACATTTAACATTTCAAAATTAATGAAATACCCTGCAACATAAAAAGATGATGAATGCTTTCAAATGGAATTTTTTTATTATTTAAAAGAAGAGCATTTTAAGGAAAATTTTGAAGATAAAAAAGAGCAAGAAGATTTGAAATGTGAGAATGAAAATGAAATGGAAGATAAATATGACAAGATAGATAATGAAGAACTGGATTATGTTCAGGAAAGATTTGAGATGCTCAATATTACAGAAAATGATAACAAAAGTCTAACTCCATTCATAATAAAACCTCGTGAACTTGAGATGAAAGTACTTCCTAACCATTTAAAATATGTGTTTTTAGGAGAATTACTTACATTACCAGTTATTATATCCTCAGATCTAAATGATTTACAAGAACAGAAATTATTATATACATTAAAAAGATGCAAAAATAGCTTTTGTTTGGATTTTAGCTGATATTAAAGAAATCAGTCATTCGATCTGTATGCATAAAACTTTATTAGATGAGCACCATAAATCTAAAGTGATCTATAAAGGAGATTAAATCCATTGATAAAGGAAGTTGTAAAGAAAGAAACTTTAAAATGGTTGGATGCTGGAATTATATATCCTATTTGAATTGTTGGGCTTGCAATGTAATTTTGCTGATCAAGGATGGGAGTGTATGTATATATAAAGAGAGAAAAAGGAGGGTAAGGTGAGGGATAGAACTTCGTGGCTGATACGTAAGCTCTGATGCATGTCATATGGCGCTTCTTCTGCGAAATTCAGGGCACATTTAAAGTGTGGGGAAATGAGGTGTGTACGCTTCTCTTTTTTTTATAAAGAGATTGTCATTTAGCAGACTGAAGCGAGGTGATGATCAAGATTTTACCTGGTCATCTTCTATTTTGACGGTTGTCTTCTAACAGTTCATTGTATTCCTAAGAAAGGAGGAATGACAATTGATATGAATGAAGAAATGAATTAATACCTATGAGACAAGTCACTGGTTGATGAATTTGTATTGATTTTAGAAAATTAAATGCCACCACTAGGAAAGATCACTTTCCTTTACCTTTTCTAGACCAAAAGTTGGATAGGCTTACTGGGCACAAATATTTTTGCTTATTAGATGGATATAACGGTTATCATCAAATACCAATTACTCCTGAGGATCAAGAAAAGACCACATTTACTAGTTCTTATGGAACATTTGCTTTTGATGAATGCCCTTTAGATTATGTAACACACCTGCAACATTTCAAAGATGTATGATGTCAATTTTTAGTAATATGATTGATAATGGAATACAAGTTTCTATGGACAATTTTTCTGTATTTGGAACTTCATTTGATGCTTTTTAAAATAATTTAGAAAAATTTTTGGATTTATGTGAAAAGATAAATTTAGTTCTAAATTGGGAGAAATGTCAATTTATGGTTGCAGGAGGAATTGTACTTAGGCATAAAATTTCTGAACATGGCATGGAAGTAGACCGTGCAAAAATTCAAATCATCTCGAAACTACCACCTCCTACTACTATGAGAGGGGTTAGAAGTTTTTTAGGACTTCCTGATTTTTACATGCAATATATTAAAGATTTTTCAAAATTTTGTAAGCCTATGTGCCAACTTCTAGAAAAAGATTAGAAAATTTATTTTAATAAAGAATGTTTACATGTCTTTAAATTATTGAAAATAAAATTAATAACTGCCCCTATAATAGTTTCACCTGATTCAGAAAAACCATTTGAACTAATGTGTGATATCAGTGATTATGCAATTGGAGTTGTTTTAGGACAAAGGTATAATAAAATTTTTAAAGTAATATACTATACTAGTAAGACTCTTAATGAGGCTCAAATTAATTATACCACTACTGAAAGAGAGCTATCAGTGATTGTATATCATTTCAAAAAATTTAGGTTTTATTTAATTAGGACTAAATGTATAGTACATATTGACCACTCTGATATCAAATATTTAATGCAGAAGAAGGATGCTAAACCAAGATTAATCAGATTGGTACTTCTAATGTAAGAATTTGACTTCATGATAGTGGATAGAAAAGGAACTAATAATCAAATACCTGATCATTTATGTAGGCTGGAACAACATGAGTTATCTAATTTTGAAGATAAAATTACAAAAACTTTTTGTGATGAAAAGCTTTATAAAACTAAGGAATGGAATTTACCATTATATGCTGATACTGTGAATTATATTGTGAATGATATTTTACAACCAGAATTAACAAAGCAACAACAGAAGAAATTTATGTTTGATGCCAAATTTGACTTTTGGGATGACCCATATTTATATAAATAATGTAAGGATCTAGTTATTAGGAGATGAGTGTCTTATCAAGAAATTGAATCAATTATTCAGAGATGTCATGATTCTGAATTTGGGGGACATTTTGAAACTGACAAAAATGCACATAAGATATTACAATCATGATTTTATTGGCACACTCTTTTTAGGGATGTTAATAGATATATTAAAATATGTGATCGATGTTAGCCAGTAGGTAATATTTCTAGAAGAAATGAAATGCCCCTAAATTTTACGTTGGAAGTAAAGATCTTTGATTTTGGGGATTATATTTTATGGGACCATTTATTCCTCCATTTCCGAATATATATATATATATATATATATATATATATATATATATATATATATATATATATATATATATCGATTGCAATGTGACTATGTATCAAAATGGATCGAAGGAATAGCTTTTACCCGCATGTGACGCTCAAAGTGTTTCAAAATTTTTAATGAAAAATATTTTTACAAGATATGGAATATTGAGAGCTATCATTACTGATGGTCTCATTTTAGGAATAATCTGATTCAGAAATTGGCTGAAAAATATAATATTATGCATCAAGTCTCAACGGCTTATCATCCCCAGAATAATGGTTTAGCTGAAGTATTTAATTGCAAAATTAAACGAATTTTTGGATAAATCTATAAATACCTAAAAACTAGATTAGGTTAGTAGATTAGATACTGCATTATGGGCATATAGGACTGCTTATAAAACTCCTATATGAATGTCTCCTTCTAAACTGATTTTTGGAAAGACTTGTCATTTACTAGTAGAATTGGAACATAAAGCATTGGGTGATAAAAGAGTTTTATTTCATTTTAAAGGATGCTGTTGAGAAAAGAATATTATAACTTAATGAATTGGAAGAAATTAGAAATGAATCTTATGATAATGATAGAATTTATAAAGAAAAAAAGAGGATATGACATTATCAGAATATTATAAGGAAGAAATTTGAACCTGGATAGGAAGTTTTGTTATATAATATGAGATTGAGATTATATCCTGAAAAACTACAACCTAGGTGGATAGGACCTTTCACTGTTACTAAAGCGTATCAATATGGAGCTGTTGATATTGAAGATCCTAAAACTGGAAGAATATTTAAAGTTAATGGGCATAGATAAAACCATATTTTGAGGGGTCTCAACCGAATTTAAAGAGGTTTTAATGTTAAGTCATCCTAAATAAAACTAATGTTTTTTAGGCGGACAACATTAAACCAAGCGCTTTGTGGGAGACAACTCATAGTTATCTTTGTTTTTTAGTTTGCTTGACTTGGTTATAGTTGATATTATTATTAATTAATTTTATATTTGAATCCTACTAACTCATAATTATCATAAATGATGATAATTATTGGTTTGTATCGAAGATTCATATTTTATTTGGACCAAAATGAAGTTTGGAGTAAAACTGAGTTTTGGCACCAAGGACGCCCTTTTACAGAGAGCATTGCCATATTTTAGAGTGTGGTTTCCGACGACGCCTTGTCCAGTGCCAACGGCGCTGACAGAAAGAGTTACGGTTTTTGGAGTTTTAAATGGCGGATTTTGGCAGTTTTAAGTGGGATTTTTGCTCCTATAAATCGCCAAACTCATTTATAACCCTTGAACTCTAGAAGAACAAAATCTTAGTTCCAAAATTTGCATCCTATGGTTTCCAACGCCTTTGGATCTCCAAGATTTAGAGTTTTCAATAAGATAAAGTTCATCAGTTTTGAGGGGCAATGATTTTGCGACAAAGTTCTTATAAAGAGGAGGCTAATCAAGGAACGAGGCTTTATAAATCGTGTTTTGAATGCTCTAAGTACTTGAGTAGAAAAAAATATTGTGCAGGGGCATTGCGAAGGGTTTTGCTGCACTGCTACCACAGTAGTCATTCCTGTGGTGAAATTTTTATTTTTTATGTAAATCTTCATCGAATCAACCAAAGAGTCGTCTATCTGCGAGGTAGGTGGGTACCATTCACTCCTGCAAAGATTAATGATCTTTTTCATGATAGAAAATGTATCAATCTATCATTACACAAAATTTTCCCCTACGAGTGACAACATGAATGAAATTTAACGATATTTGACAAATGAAGGTAAAGATTGGGAAATAAAGGAAAACGGGTTTGTAAATTTCTGTACTACCTTTTTGAATCCTGTGTTGAAGCAATATCATTTCTGTTTATCACTGAAATTACTCTAAACTATGAAAATTAGTAAAGTGACGAAAGAAATTGCAATACTGAACAATTGTATTCAAACGGGAAGGCTTATTGATATTGGTACCATAATTGTAAAATTTGCTTTGGGATTGATTGTACATGGATCAAATTATGGGTTGGGACGTCCTTCCACTATATTTCTTTTCTGCAGCCATTCACAAGTGCCATATGAAAGCTGGAAAAAAGTGCTTTTCCCTTAGAAGCCCATGGACCCAACTAACATTTATGACTATCAAGCAGCTGGTGATGAAAATGATCTAAGAATAATTGTAGACTAACAATCTCAGAGTTCACTACCTATTCAACCTCACATTCCTGAAAGTTCATAGTTGATTCAAAATAAGATCAAGAAATTGGAGAAAGTGGTACAAACGCTTATGAATGCAACTAATAATGTTTCTAAATTATTTGATCGTCAAGATTCGAGGTCGAAGGAACAATTTAATCATACTGGGCACGTCAAAGAAGGCTTAATACCTTTGATGAAGAAAAAGGCTTAGATTGAGGAGAATTCAACTGACAAATTCTCGTATCGACCCTTCTACAATTTGTTTGTGCACCAGCAATTCATGGGAGATAATAGAGGTGATAAGCACGTGACAATGATGAGGAGTATCGAGTCTCTTTATTTTATCTAGTATTTGGTGTTTGAACTTTATTATGCTTAGATGTGTTTTGTATTTGGCTTGCTTTATTGTGTGATTTCAGACTTATTATGCTTAGGATTTGGAGTTTTTGAAGAAAACTTTGAGATAAGCCATGGTGTAAAGTTTTTACCTATTAGATTTGTCTTTGGAGTTTACAACATTGCAATTTTATAAATTCATATGGATTTATTTTCACATCTTCTAGAAATTTTGAAATTGGTCCAAGGATGTTTAAGAGGAAGAGGAAGTTGGATTTTGATGAATAGAAATTTGTAAATATTAAAGCACAATATCACTTCAACTCTAGCCTCTGAAATAAAAAAGTGTATACAAGATCGAGCATTCAAAAATCTGGGCAGAGTTGTGGAGCAGGTAATTACTGCTCGGCACTGGGAAATATTTTGTTATTTTTTTATCAATGTAATTGTTGATGTATTTTGTGAATTTTTTACAAATCTGAGATGGACTGAAGTTGATCACATGCTTGTTCGAGTAATAATGATAGAATTTACCCCTTACTGAATCAATGCTTTCTTTCAATTGAGGGATACTTCATTCTATGAGTATGAATCCTTTTGTACTATGGACACTGATTTAAATGAGGTAATTACTTTTATTACTGATGGAAAGGTGAATGGAAAACAAAGCAAAGGCAAAAGATAAAATTTCCTACTTCTATGTTAAATGTTGCATCTAAAGTCTGACACTATTTTATTCTACAAGATTACTACCTACCTATCATCATTGCAAAGTTACAAGAGATAGAACTATTTTTTATTTATAGTATTCAAAATATGAAAATGATTAATATTGGTGCAATTATTTATAAGAGTATCCAGACTATAGCTAAAGGAGAAACCACTGGAGGAGTAGGTCTTCCTGCCAGCCCTGGTTTACACATTATGTGTACAATCGGGAGTTGAGGTTGATAGTAGTGAAGATTTGGTCCATTCGTTAAAGCCGATTAGTAAGGCCAACATTCGTACTTATGAATCTCGTATAGGATGGAGAGCTAGAAGTAAGAGCAGTGAGGTTCTCTTCACTAGTCATGATATACCTTCTATCTCCAGAACTCCACTAGTCATGATATACCTTCTATCTCCAGAATTTCTTCTCTTTCTAATGTTATGGAGTAGTTGATGATACAACAGACTGATATTGAGAGGCTTCATAACAAAATTGGTTGAATAGAAACAAAAAATAATATTGATGATGATTATCAAAAGAGAAGAGTTGAGTATGATATAGCTTACCGTGATGCTTTGATGAGATTCATGAGGGGTGAATCTGGTGTGATATTTCCCACTTACCCCTGCAATATTCCATACTAGCCTGAAGTGGAAGAAGAAGCCGAAGAAGGAGGAGATGATGAGTGGTAGAGTAGTGTTCTTTTAGTTTATTATTGACGTGTAAACTTTTGTGCTTGTTATTTACTTTAATGTAATTGATGGGTGTGGTGATTGTACTTTGTTATGTTAGTTAAGTTGTGATGAAACTTGTGTTTGTTTGCTTATTAGTTGGATTGAAATTGTAATGGTTGTATGTTTGTCTTAAATATTTAAAGTTTATGTTTTTAAGTTTTCTTCACCCTGCAAATCTTTAATATATTATGTGAAACAAAGCTTCCAATTGTTTTATGCCTGCTAGTTTAAATTTTTTATTAATACCTACATAGCTTCAGAAGTATCAAAAGCTCGATACAAAAAGGTTAGTTTTCTTTTTGTTTTTCTCTCTCATTTATTGATTTAATATATACTAAAAAAATTCAATTTGGGGGAGGAAAGATTAACTGTTATGTGTTCTCAATCAAAATATATTTTCAAAATAACTTTAACATGACTTCAGGTAGTAGAGCTTAACTTCAAATAACTAAATTTTTTATTTTACTTAAATATCATGGTGAGATTTAAATGAAAGTTTTTTGTAAATGATAACTTTATGAGCTATGATATTTAGTATAAGAAGACTAGAATATAGTTGACTATTTAAAGTAAAGAAACTGTATTTTTGAAATATTAAGAGTCCTAGAAGTTTATGTGAGAAGAAAAGATTGGGACTCTATGATGAATCATTAAAAGCTAATATATATCTATAAAGTAAAGAGATGTTACAAGTTCCAACTTTAGGGGGATGATAGTGATTTAAAATTATTAAAGGCTATCCAGATATAGTAATCCTCACATTAAAAAAATAATAATAAAATAAAAAGAGAAAGAGAAAGAAAAAGAAAGGATTGAAAAGCAATCCATATATATAAAAGAAAAAGAAAATATATGTGAGGAGAAGCTTGAGAATATGTCTGATCAAAAATTGGTTTCACTTGCGTCAACTTAAAGGAAGAGTGATCAACATAAAAATGTACTACTTTTTATGCTATATTTTATAATGATATTGCACTTTAAGAGTATGTTTTCTTGTGTTTTTGGTTATAGGTACATCAAATTGAAAAATTTGTAGCGATTGGAGCAAAAGGAACAAAAAAGGACCAAAATAGAGCATACCAAAGCAAAACGGGTCGAACCGGACACTTATGTACCTGTGTCTGGCGCCTAGCTGCCACCAGTTGGCGCATAGCCGCCAGGCACTGACGCTTATGCGCCAAACAGTCGGCGCATAGCTGCTGTTACAATTTTTGTCATTACTTCTTCAATATACATCTGATTTGGATGATTTTTTAAGCGTTGCGAAGTGTATCTCGTGGGAAATTCAATGGGAATAAAATAAACTTTCTAGAATATCTTGGGTCAGTTTGATGGAGTTATTATGGAAGAGACGTATCTCTTGGAGTGAAAAGGCACTTAAGGCACTCATTGGATGATTCAATGAATGTGGACTCTTTTTGAAGAGAATTTTAAGCATCTTGTGGGAAATTATAATTAAGGCTTGGAAACTCTTGAATAAGAAGATTTAGAGAGGAGGAGAAGATTAGAAGAGGAGAAGAAGGCTTGGGCGTAAGCCCCAAGTGGGGCGACAAGGTGAGAAGAGAAAGAGAGAGTGTGAGAGAATTACTTCTTTTCTTTCACTTTGTTCTTGGAGAGGATTGGAAAGAGATAGCTTTTTCTATACAAGGAGAGTTTGATTTCCATCAAAGATAAGTATTTTCATTGTATTTTGGTTTGAATTTGGTACTTTGTTTGTATGGATTCAAAGTATTGTTCAATGAAAAGTTGTTGTTGTTTCTTCATGTGTAGTGAGTAGTTTTCTTTACTCTTCCCTCTTACAATGAATTAGTATGCATGTGTAGGATATAGAATTGAGTAGAGTAAGAATATATTGTGATGATTTTACTTTGATCTTCATTTACATTTAAACTTGATCAACTTGCATGTTAAAATTTATTGTGAGAACATGTAAGAACTAATGTGGTATTGTCTCAGTCAACTATTGGTAAATATCACATGAGATTATATGGGTGAGAATGTATTCCATAAGGTTGAGTGCAAATAAATAAAGAGATATGCATGTTTAAGAGTTGTAGAATTAGAGGACTTTAGGGTGACAGATTAAAACCCCTAATTTGGTTTGATGTGATTGGTTTTTTTATGAGATGTTAGCCCCCAGGTGGAGGGAGAAGGGGGAACTCTTAAGTGAGAGCTAGTATCTTCCCTGCATAACCCATCTACAAGATTTCAAATCATCAAATTAACTTATGTTCTTTACAGAACCAAGTAAGGGTAGAGAATATAATTGCTCATATTTGTCACAATCTCTCTCACTACTTGTTTTACTTTTACACATGTCACTAATTTCATTGTATGAGGAAGATTATTTTTAATATATATCCAACCCCACTTTCTAATTTTTTCTAAGTATTTTAGTTAAGGAGTGGAAGTAGTATTGTAGTGATAATTTTTAGATATAATAAAAACCAAACTTTTATCGACCATCAAAGCTACGGTGTGTTATTGTAGAGTAGAACTTCTCTTGAAAGCAACCGTGATTAACTGCGATCTCTGTGGGATAGATATTCAGGGCTTAATCAGAAAGCTCTATATTACTTAATAATGAAACATATACTTGCGTAAAATCCTCACTATTTAATAAGATAATTGAAATCTTACTTTGCTTTGGAGTCAAATTTTTGACACCGTTGTAAAGGAAAAATTTAAACAAGGAAATTAAAGGATTAAGCTCTTGTATATTGTAATCGAGGATCAAAGAGCTTAATTGCATTTCTGAATTTGTATTTAAGTATTAGCATCCTCACTAATAGAGTTCTCATGAGCTTCTTTTTCATATGATCCTTCAAAGCACCCTTAATGTGACAAATAATGGTTATTCTTGAAATTAAAAGGAGACTAGAACTCTTAAACTTAATGACTAAATGTTCTTATACCTATAGTTTTGACCTAAGTTACTAAAAATATTTCTAAAAATCCTGCTATTATATTCATCTAAATAAATCATCATGGTATTCTTTATATAAATTTCACTACTATGAATTATATTTTTATGTAGCAAAATGATTACTTGAGGAAATGTAATATTTAAGTTTAGGGGATTTTGATGCACCAAAAGTATGTTAGATTTTTCATATATATTTTGTACTCATTTTTTGTGATATTGCACTTTAAAGGAAGATATTTTTCGTGTTTTTTTACAGGTATGATAATTTTAGGCATTTTGTGCAAAAAGAAGCGAGAATGAACAAATTTAGAGAAAAAAAAGGCAAAATCCAGAAACCTGTATTCTAGTGCCGATGACGTCCAAATCCAGAGAGAACCAGATAAATAACACTCTGGAATCTGACGGTGCTAAATGTCATTGGAGGCCAAATTTAATGTATTTGGATGAATTTTGGAGGGATTCTTGAGGTATCTCTTGGGGAATTCGTCCTTAGGCTATTTCAAAGCAAAAATTGGTGCCAGAAAAAGTGGTGTGTGTGCAGTGTGTGTGATGCGTGAGTGTTGTTTGAGTGTTGTGAGAGTGGAGAGAAGTTAAGAGGAAGTGAGTAGAGAGTTTAAAGTCAAGGTTTTTGTGATAAAAGTATTGTTTTATGAGGGATTCTTCTCTAAAGACTTGTAGGAGGAGAAGGAAAGTGAGAGATTGTTTCTTCTTTACTGTTCTAAGAGGGAATTGTGTGTCGTTGTGAAGAGGGAAAGAGATTCAAAGGAACTTGAAGGATTTGCTTGGGTAAGAAACTAAGGTAAGTTGCATTTACTTCTTATTATTTATATGACTTTGCTTTTATATAGAATCCTTATTTTGTCATATCATCCTCATGAATTTCGAGTAGATTTCTTTATCTTCCTCCTTACAATGATAAATGATTAAGTGATGATTTAGATTGGTTGTGTAATGTGAATGTTAAGAAATTGTGATGATTTTCACTTTGTACTTTATTTACTTTTCGATCTGGTGGATTAAATTGTTAAAATATGTTGTGAAACATACGATCCAAAAGAACTATGCGCTCTACAACAAAACTGAAGATTACATTCAATGTCCATGAATGAGTGATGTAGTTTATGGGGGTTTGGTGCAAATAAATATGGAAATATGGTTTATTGGGCGTAGAATTGGAGATTTTAGGGTGACAGACTAAAATCCCCAATTTGGCCTTAGTGTTTGGAAACTAAAGTGAGAGTTAGCCTTCCGGTGAAGGAAACTGGGAGCTCTGGAGTGAGAGCCAGTATCCTCCCATCCTAACCACAAATTTAGGGACTAAACTTAGGATTAGCCAATGTTCTTTATAGCACTAGGAAGAGGGTAAGGAATAGTTATGCTCTTATTTGGCACGATATAAAATTTTCACTAATCTTTATCATTTACTCATCATAACATCATTATAAGGGGGAGCACACCTTCGCCAAATTTGAACCTTTCAATATAAAACATAGTGTAGTGGTAGTTCACTTTATGTCGAAGATTAGGAAGAAATTTAGTGACCTTAGAATTATTAGCATCATTGAACTTTAGCAACTTTATTATTTACTTTACGTGCATTGTAATTTGAATATTAGATTTTTGTGCTACGCTTTAAAGATTTTCTTCCTCCCTGTGGGATCGATAACCAGGACTCCACTAGAGCCCTGTATTACTTGAGCGATATGTATACTTGCATATAGCATATAGATTGGATGCTTTCTTATTAATATGATTATACTTTATGACTGAAATGCTAATAATTATTAAATTCTTATTTAAAACAACCGAAATCAAATAAAGATATTTAAAAACAAAAAAAATAAAAACGACATCAAAATAACGACATTTGAAACAAAAGAAAACCAAAACGACATTAAAATAACAACATTAAAAAAAACTAAAACGAAATCAAAATAACAACATTCAAAACAAAACAAAACTAAACTAAAAATGATATCAAAATAATGAAATAAAAAATAAATCAGAATCGACAAAAACAAAAAAGGAAATTAAAACCTTTAGGGTAGTATGTAGCACTTAGAAAATTACCAGCAAAGTGGACTACAATGTATTAGCCCATTTAAGAAAATTACCAGCAAAGTTGAGTATCTATGATGCCCTTATACTTTCCAAAGAAATGAGAGAATCATTGATAAAAGCTCTTTTAGATCCATAAATCTGTTTAGCTCAACTTGCTAGCATCACCTAAATTGAACTTTATTCATCAAAGGAACAGACTAAGATAACTTTCTTTGACAATGACTTGTTACTTGATATGACTGAACACAATCATCCATTGTACATCACAATAAATATAAATGACATTAAACTTTCTAGGGTGTTTATTGACCTTGGTGCCTCGATTAACATTATGAACTTAAAAACTTTTACGTATTTGGACTTTGACGCTTGCAAACTAAAAAGGGATAAAATGATGTTTCAAGGATTTAACCAACAAGGAGAATGAGATTTAGAGTCAATTACAATTCTCTTAAAAATGGATGATTTGGTGACAACGGAAAATTCCATATAATTGATTCTAAAACTTCTTTCAATGCTATACTTCGCTCACCATGGCTTCATGAATTAATATGGTCCCCTCCTCATTACTTCAATATATAAAATATTTACAAAAAGGACAATAATGTTGTGTCACAGGAGATTTGTAACCATTTTCACTCCATAAAATTGGAGTACATGGAGACATTGCATATTATGCTCCAATAAAGAAACTGTATTCTCTTGAGAGGCAGTGGTGAATACAAAAGGAAATGATAAATAAAAGAAAATAAATGAAAATGACTGTGAAAAAGAAAAACAAATCAATAGAAATTTTTTTTTGACACAAGCAAAGAGTGATAATTCTCATTAAATTCGCACCCGAGGTCAAGGCCGGGGACGTACTTGAGAATAAAAACCCAATTGTCAAAATGAAAAAACCATTAAAATTCAAAATTTTCTTGGATTGTAAAGAAGAGAAAAAGAAAGACAACATTGGTGATTTTAAAAGAACCATAGTTCAAAATACCTCTTGAGGGAGAAGACAAAGAAAATCAATTCGAGTCTATGTATGAACGAATTAATCACTATATACACGCTATGACCCTAGCTCCAATCTCTACCTCCAAAATTGAGAATTTAGTGGTCAAGGAAGCATATGGTAATGATAAAAAGCCCATCAAGTTTAGACTTGGTTCTACTTTTTCTAGTTCTGAAACAAATGTAAAACTAGAAGAGGAAAATCTAACGAAATCAATGAAAATCCTGTGTGATAAAAAATTTATTCAAAATGGTTTGAAGCTTGCGCAATGATCATTAGATTAAAAATATCTTTTTAAGCAATTATGGAATAACAGCAATGAAATAATAACTCTAAAGAAAGTCTAGAATTTTGTACCTTAAAACCTCTGTATGATACAAAATGTTTTCTGGTCTTCACCAAAAAATTTGATTATGAACAAACATCTGATTCTCCAATTGAAGATGTTCCACCAGAATTTGAAGAAGAAATTATGTTGATAGTTGATGAATTAAAAGAAATAAATTTAGGGACTGAAGAAAGCCTAAAACCAACCTTTGTTAGCTCATTCCTTAACGACATGGAAGAAAAAGAAATAATTCAACTGTTAAAAGAATATAAAGACTAATTTGTTTGGAGTTATGACGAAATGTCTGGGCTTGCTCCAGAAGTTGCAGTCATAAACTTGGGATAAACCAAACTGCAATCTCAGTTAAACAAGCTCATAGAAGGATGTGTGTTGAAATTGAACAACTAGTCATTGCCAAAGTTAAGAAATTGATTGAGGCTGGCTTTATCCTAGAAGAAAACTACCCGACATGGCTGGCTATTGTGGTGCCTGTAAAGAAGAAAAATGGCCAAATTAAAGTCTATGTAGACTTCAGAGACTTAAACAAGCCCTGTCCAAATGATGAATTTCCTTTAACAATCCCAGATTTGATGGTCGACATAGCATCCACACATGAAATATTTTCCTTTATGGAAGGATCATTAGGATACAATCAAATCAAAATGTCTTCAGAAGATGAACCGAACATAGCTTTCAGAACAACCATTGGGATATACTGTTACAAAGTCATGTCATTTAGATTAAAGAATGTTGGTGCTACTTATTAAAGAGCTATGGCACGAATTTTTGATGAAATCATTCATAATCAGGTGGAATGTTATGTGGATGATTTGGTTGTCAATAATAAACAGAAAGACGATCATGTGTATGATTTGAGAATTGTCTATTGACCTCAATTTTGTAAGGATCATTTATAAATCATCTTAAGAAAGGAATTCTACCAATATTGACCTCCTAAATCTTACCAATGGTCACTAAACCCTAATGTCTAGGGATAAACCCTAATGAAGCCTTTTTAATAACATCCTAAAATGATCAAATAAGTAATGACAAATCATGATCTGATCAACCCTTCACCTAACTGGTCAAACTTTGATCAAAATAGACCTATTGACCACCACATTGACCAACAGGTGATGCTCCAAAAATATGTTAGTTTATATATATAAATTGTACCCATTTTTTATGATATCGCACTTTAAAGGAATGTAATTTTCATGTTTTGTTGCAGGTATGGTGATTTTAGGTGATTGGAGAGAAAGAAAGCAAAAAAGAACGAATTTGGAGCAAAAAGAGACAAAATGAAGAACTCAGCCTACTGGCGTCAGAATGGGCGCCGCCAGCACCTAAATCCATATATCATTGTAATTAATTTGGCAATAGAGCGTCGACGGCACCCTATTAACCCGACCGCAATTACGTAAGTAAAATAGCTTATATAAATTATGGCCAAACTTGACCCCAAATCAAATTAAGTGGCTAATGTACGACAATTTAAGATTAAAGTTTTTATAAATATAAGTATAAATCGTACACTAGGGGTACGATGCAAGTATAAATATCATTAAAGTAATATAGTTCTTTCTTTTAAAACCCCGGTATCGATCCCACAGAGAAGCGAGGTAAGAAATCCTATAGGTTAATTCAAGTATAATACTATCAGGCCTTAGTTTGGAATGTAGATAAAAGTAGTTTTTCTAATAACTATTCCTAAATGAAATTCATAAATATAAATATAATTTATGTGGATAAATTGGTTTAGAGAATCATGAGATATTAAAGACTACCCATGTCATGCAATGACCTAGATAATATGTAGGAATGAAATGCTTAGAATTTAAAGTAGTAGTGACAAATAGGAGCAT